>SJYX01022318.1:180271-234422 GCA_006410675.1 Oreotragus oreotragus | reverse complement strand
GTCCGATGCTGTAAGAGAAGTATTGCAAAGGAACCTGGAATGTTAGGTCCATGAATCAAGGCAAATTGGAAGTGGTCATACAGGAGATTGCAAGAGTGAACGTCGACATTCTAGGACTCAATGAACTAAAATGGACTGAAACGGGTAAACTTAACTCAAATGACCATTATGTCTACTACTGTGGGCAAGAATCCCTGAGAAGAAATGGAGTAGCCATCATAGTCAACAAAAGAGTCCAAATTGCAGTACTTGGATGCAATCTCAAGAACAACAGAACCACCTCTGTTCATTTCCAAAGCAAACTATTCAATATTACAGTAATGCAAGTCTATGCCCCAACCGGTAATTTTTATTATAATGCCCCTTAATATTTTACTTAAATAATAGAGACATAAAACTAAGTAGGTATAAATTACTTATGTTTGAGGTATTTATAAAGTTATAAAACCAATCTTTTAAATTTATAAGTTAAATAGACTATAAAGCCAATAAAACTTAAATTGACATTATTTGAATATGATGAACATTACTGTTTTGCTCAAACTAAATCTTTGCTCACTGATATGGTACTAACAGGAAATAGCCTTTTGAGTTTAGTATTCCTATACCAACTGGTATTGGTGAAAACTGAACTCTCTCACCGATTTCCTTTACTCAAACTACTCTAAACTACTATCTGTTGTTGCCATTGTATTATTATTTGGTTTTCGCCTGACACGTATGTTGATAAACAATAAATTTATCCCTTTCTTTTCTTATGAAGCCATGACAATTAGAATTAATATTATTCAGTGCCAACACAATTTTAAGTTGAAACACAAAGCTGGTTCCAATAACTGAGAGGCCATGAGACAGCATGTCAGATGATCCAGAGCAGACCTATCATTCTATTTTATATTTCTGAAAAGAAAATTCTAAAATTCTTGCAGACAGTTCAAAGTCTAGCCCTTTCCCATCATTTATTCTAGTAAATACCTAAATTCTTTTAACAGAAAGTAGTGTTAGCCACTTCACAATCAAAAATAAAAGCTAAATAACTGAAGAATAAGTGTGATCAAAGCACAAATCGATTAAACTTTGAAAAAATCCTCAACTTCACTCATAATAGAGAAATGCATATCAAATTTATATTAAGAGATTATTTCTCCACTATCCAATAGGCAAAAAGAAAAAACTGACAACACATATCTACTGATTAGGCCACAGGGGAAAAAGATTCACACATCACTTACCAATTCTTGTAATCTAAGAAATCCAGGTAAAAGGTTTGCTTCCATATCTCTTAAATACTCAGCTTTATCCAGAACCTTGTTTAAAAAAACAGTGTCAAAATCAATTTTAAAAGTCTTTTCACAAAACATTTACATAATATAATTCAAGATTTGAACCTTCCATGTTAAAAGACTGTGACATGAATTAATATTTTAAACAGTATTAAAACTTATGGAAGACATTTCAAATAAGTCTACTAACATGTTTTAACCCAAATTTTAGAGAATAAGTCATAATTACACTTAAAAAGGTTTTAAAGATAAACTATCAAAAAGATAGTAAATTAAGATGTTAAGGACATTTTCTTATAGGTATACATGAAATAAAACTATGTGTATTTTTATGTCACTTAATAAAAGATAAATGTCTACCACATACCCATAATTACAAAGCTTTCTGACCTGAGAGATAGAAGAAAATTCTAAATTTCAATATGTAAAACTTTACTTGCTTGAACTTTGTAAATGCAAGCTAAACCCATTAGCTAGAAAACCAAAGATGTTAAGAAAGATTAAATTTTTGTTCAGTGTTATGATACTACTACTGGGATTATGCTGCAAATTATAATTATATTAGGAATAAAATTAAAATGCAGAAAATATAATATTATTTCCCTGAATAATCCAAAATGTTTTATATCTTTTTTGCTGATTAATAGGCAGCTTGAAACAATGTATGAGAGTAATCAACTTAAGATATTTCATTCCTAATTCATTTAGACAAAATAAAGCTAAAGTTATTTACTGCTAAAAAGAAACAAATTAGTTTCTCAACTATGTATTCTCAATATGCAATTTTCCCATCAATTTCCATTTAAAACTCTCTAATACAGGACACAGATTAATTCAAATAAATTGGTCCATTTGTATGCCCATTTTAATTCAAAACACAAAGCTGAAGCAGTAATAGTTCATTCTTCTGGTTTTATAGTATTTTAATAAATAATACTTCTTCAAAAGCAATTATCAAATAACTGATACTCAAAGAAGTTAAAATTTTAATTCAAATTCAAACATTAAAAAAACTAATTTACATGAAAGTAATCTAATAGATTTGATCTGTAAGGATGTTTACTAACTAGAAAACATTCTCAAACATCTTTCTGCATTATTTCCTAAGTGCTGAATCTTACCAATTCATATATTATATAACTGCATATTCTACAAAATTACTCTAAATGTTCTATGCTAAACACCTACAAACTTTTTCACCTTTAATGTTTAGTCATCTAACAAACAACATTGAATGCCTACACTGATCCATGTGGCCTGAAAAATGAGTTGGGTCCTACTGATTCCTCATGGCTCTTCACAGAATATTGATCCCTCTTCCTCTCTGAAGACACAGCTTTGAAACTCTACTTGTTGGAGTCATCCAACACTCTGGGGTTGTTCCTCCTTGTTCTTTAAATGTTACAGTTTCTGACTATCACGTTTCTAACATAACTCCTATATTTTTTGCATATTTAAAAATCTACATAAATGACCTCCTTCTGATATGGTAGACTGTTTATTTCCTTAAATCCCTCTCTCCTCCAATGATCTTGTCGCCTATCCTACCCAGTGAAAGATCAACTTATACTCTGTATCACTGGCTTTTGAAGTGTGATCTGTAGGCCCCTGTAAAGTGAGGGCAAGGGGTGTGCTGTTCCTGATCCTCTATCATGAGATTGGTGAGGTCAAAACTATTTTCATAATAATAAAAAATTTTATATGCCTTCTTCTACCACGGTGATATTTGTACTAATGGTAAAAGAAGCAATTGTGGGTTAATTTAAGTAGCGTTAGCATAGATCAAGGTTGGTGCCAAACTATTGTAGCAGTTGTTAATTCTTTACTATGTACTTACTCTAAGATGGAGTAGATGTACTTTTTCCTATTCCTCCTAAGTAAAATTAAGAATCTTGAGTATTACATGCAAAACAAATAAGGCACTGAAAGGCAGAAAGAAGGCAAACTAGCTAGGGACCTCAGGACCAGAAGAATGACAACTCACTTTGGAGGGTGAATTGTCTAAGTTATTTTCTTGCCTCATGTGTAGAGCTGAAGAAGCCTACAACACAGAAAGGCCAAAGAGAAGAGACCAAAAGCACTCCAACAAAAGCCTACTTTTTCTAGTCAAAGGTCCAGGGAAGGGGGAAGCCTAGAGACTTCCAAGACTATGCACTATTTGAAGTTTTATTTGTACATCAATGATATCTTCTGTCTCCTAATTTCTTCACTACATCAATACTGGAGCACCACAGTACTCAGTCACTGGACTCAACTCTTTCCTAACTCTCACTCTACTGGTGACCTAATCCTATCTTGCAGCTTAAAGTATATGCTCAGAAACCCGAAATGGTCTATTTCCATGTTGGACCTCTCCTGACCTCAGACGCCAAGTGTCCAAGTGCCAACTCAACACCTCTCCTTGGACTTTATGTGCCCAAAACCAAATTCCTCAGGATGTTCCCCCGCTCAAGACCCCACCTGCTGTAGTTTTCTTCACTCAGACCATGACATCATTCCTTCAGCTGCACAAAAACTTCGTAACTAGTTGTATTAGTTTTCTAGGGCTACCATAACAAAATACTGCAAACAGGGTGGCTTAAGAGAAACTTATTATCTCACAGTTGTGGAGGCTGTAAGTATCATATCAAGTTGCTCTAAGTATCAGATCAAGCAGGGCCATGCTTTCTGTGAAGGTGCTAGAGAAGGAGCTGTATTAGGTCTCTCGTCTAGCTCCTGATAACTCCTTCCCTTGTGGCAACATACCTCCAATCTTTATGTGGCATTCTCCGTGTGCGCGTGGCTGTCTCTACATTTCTTCTTTTTCACTAGGACATCAGTCATATTGGATGAGGGGCCCAATCCTCTAGTATGACCCCAAGTTAATTAGAACCACAATGATCCCATTTACAAATAAGGTCATATTTTGAGGTTCTAGGGGCTAGAACTTCAACATACTTTTTGGAGGAAACTGCAACAACTTCTCGGAGGAAACAAATTAACCCCTAACATTAGTCTGCATGCTTCTATCTTGTACTTTTTCTTTCTCAGCATTACCCCTCTCCCCTCTTACTTAAACTATTCCAGCCAAAATGGCCTTCTTGATACTCCAACTCTGTATGCTCACATAAATCTCTCTGCTTGGAATACTTTTTTTTTTTTTTAGATATTTTCATGGCTTGCCCCTTACTTTCGTCCAGTTTCAGCTGTTATCATTATCTCAGTGAGATCTTCTATGCCCTTCTCGCTTAGAAAGTAACGATTTTCCCCTGCCCAGCTGATTCTGCCTTACTCTAATGTACCACATTCAACATACTACATATTAACTTGCTTATTATCTACCTTTTTCAATTAGATTATAAGCCCCAAGTGGGCAAAGACTCTTTTGTCCCTGTTCTATTTCCAGTATCTAAAACAGTGCCTGGGATATTTGCATAAATAAATGAACAAAATTAAAAAGTGGAAGGAACTGTTTTATACATTTAAGAAGATGCAAGAATGCATAAAACTTAGTCCTTTCAGTGAGTTTATAACTTAACTGTTATGAGATGGTATTATATTAAAATTTAATTTCAATTCTAATCATTTTTAAAGTAAGATTAAAGTATTATAATAATTCACTAACATAAAGCACATTATATACTTTCAGTTGTCTGCTAATTATTTTCAAATTGATATAACAAGTTAAACTCAAACTAAGTCAATCTAAAATCAAATGATTCATCTTTCCCAGACGTACCCCATACACAATTGACAAATTTGACCTTTGCTGTCTCTTACATTTATTCTTTTCTGCATTTTCTACCCCAACTCTAATCCAGGCCCAAATTGCCCCTAATGAAAACAGTTACAAGAGCCTCAAAACCATCTAGCCTATGTCTTTCAATTCCCTCCAATCTATCTATTCAACATGCCTTCAGAGCAATTTTCCTAAAGCATGTTTCTTGCTCTACATCTTCCTCTCACTGCCTAGGAAACGAAATAAGGCACATTAGTATGGTTTTCAAGACCCTCCATGGTCTACCCCCTCCCACTTTTCTAGTCTTCTTTGTCTTCCCTCATATTTTATAACCCACAAAGACCAAAGTATTTAGTATTCCCTAGGCTCCATTCCCATCTACATGCCTTTGCCTAATTCCCTCCATCTGAAATTTCTCTTCTTTATTTTCTTCCTAATAACACCCTAATCATATTTTTAGCTCCATCTCAGATGTTATCACCTTATGAGGCTGTACCAGATGTACCTGGATCAGTGCTTTGCCTATCAATGTTATCACTATTCACATTTTACATGTAGTCATATATGAATATATGATAACTCTTCTACTAAACTGAAGCTCCCTTTAGATAAGAACTTCATCTATAGACTCATAGACATAGAAAACAAACCAGTGGATACCAGGGGGCACAGGGAATGAGGAAGGGGCAACATAAGGGTAGGGGATTAAGCGGTAAAAACTACTACATATAAAATAAATAAGCTACAAGGATACACTGTAGAGCACTGAGAATACAGTGAATGTTTTATAATAAGTATAAAAGGAGCAAGTTCAGCTCAGTCACTCAGTTGTGTCTGACTCCTTGTGACCCCATGAATCCCAGCATGCCAGGCCTCCCTGTCCGAATCAATGTTTCAGTTTTACTACACTGTACACCTGAAACTTCTATTATATTGCACATCAACTATACATACCTCAACTGAAAAACGATACCTCAGTTTAAAAAAAGAAATATATCAAACATTTTTTATATCACATAAGCACCTATAATGCACTGTACATAATGGATCTCAAAAAAAATATGGAAACTGATCTAATCAGTTTTCAAGTAAGAGATGATATAATGAAATTAAATTACTTACAATATATACAGTCTGATCCTTGAGATTTTCAGCTTCAGTTATTTGTTTAAATAAGCGAACAAAGTCATTAAATATTTCACAGGTTATGTGAGTAGAACATTCACCCTCTGAAGAACTAAGATGATTCAATTTGTTTAAAATTTGTTCCAATATATAATGAAATTAAATTACTTACAATATATACAGTCTGATCCTTGAGATTTTCAGCTTCAGTTATTTGTTTAAATAAGCGAACAAAGTCATTAAATATTTCACAGGTTATGTGAGTAGAACATTCACCCTCTGAAGAACTAAGATGATTCAATTTGTTTAAAATTTGTTCCAAAAGCAGTCTCAAAGTAAAGCACTCAACACAATTCACAAAGACATGTGGAAGCTGAAAACAAAAAAAAAAAGTGTAAATAGAAAACACACAAACACAATAATGGCTTTGCTGGATATTCCATTCGCCCTTCTAAATCTATACCCCACTATTCTCCAAACTGCTCTGTGCTCCCCCGAGGCTGACCACTACAGACTGCATCGCTCAGACTCTAGTTTTTCTGGATCTAGTGGATTCAGTCAATGGGAAGAACCAGGAGACAGACGAAGAGTGGTGAGAGAAAAAACCTGAGTATTCCCGTGACTCCCTCGCTCATCCCTCAGTGGCCCAGAGCTTGACAGTGGCTCCATCTTCTGGGCAGCCTTTGTCACAGATTACTCCTCTTGCTGGGGCCTTTACAGTTCCTTCTGATGGTCCATTTAAGTCTGAGGGAGCTAACAGGCTCTCAGCACATCACCATCCCTTACTGGTTCCCTTAACATTACTTCAACCTTTGTAACACAGTCCCTCCATTAAACTAACTTCAATTATTTGAGTTTTCATTTGTTTCCAACAGGGATTCAAAGAAAACTTGTAATTTCGTCTAAAGAATTCATAAAAAGAACCCCAAGAACATGTGAATGTTAAAATTCTTAGTAAGAATTTATTTATAATTTTAAGATAATATTTTTAATGATGGACACATCTAGATTTTTTTAAAATGCTAATTAAAATTAAAAGTTAGAAGCCACAGTAATCCACCTGTGAGGACTGACAATGAACTTTTCATTTAAAGAACTACCAACATGGAAGGAACTCCAGAAGCAATGAAGAAACAAAAGACTTACAAATATAGTCTGTTCTCAAAATGAAATCACAAAGCAGTACTGATCGCTCAGAGGCATGGCATCTTTAACTATTTTTGGTCTTCCCTGGTGGCTCAGTGGTAAAGAATCCACCTGACAATGCAGGAGATGCAGGTTCAATCCCTGGGTTGAAAAGATCCCCTGAGTAAGGAAATGGCAACCCACTCCAGTATTCTTGCCTGGAAAATTCCATGGAGTGAGGAGCCTGGTGGGCTACAGTCCACGGGGTCCCCAAAGAGTCAGACATGACTTAGCGACTGAACAACATAACTAGTTTTAGTGACGCTCTATAAATCTCACCCAATGAAGCTTTTCTTTTCCAGAGGAAAGTAAGGCTACAATATATTTCCAGTGTAAGTAAGGCTATAATATATTTACTTAGGCACAATTTCACCAGCATTTTCTGACATCCTTTATCCCCACCCCTTTATGAACTAGAGTCCACACTATCTCTGTTATGAGTAACTGTCTTGCTTACTGCTGCTGCTGCTGCTGCTAAGTCACTTCAGTCGTGTCCGACTCTGTGCGACCCCATAGACGGCATCCCACCAGGCTCCCCCATCCCTGGGATTCTCCAGGCAAGAATACTGGAGTGGGTTGCCATTTCCTTCTCCAATGCATGAAAGAGAAAAGTGAAAGTGAAGTCGCTCAGTCTGTCCGACTGTTAGCGACCCCATGGACTGCAGCCCACCAGGCTACTCCGTCCATTGGATTTTCCAGGCAAGAGTACTGGGGTGGGGTGCCATTGCCTTCCCCGTGCTTACTGCTATCTGTGTGCTATCTATGGCCTTTAATGGCAAAATATCCTAAATGTCTCTTTGTAAAGTTGTACAAAAAGTTGTGATAATCATCACTTATTTCAATGATTAACTAGCAGCAAAAATCATGATACATTAAAAAATGAAATACAGTCCTTAAATATGGAACTTTCATATTCAATTTTCATGCTTTAATTCAAAATACATTATTTTTGGACACTTCCTACAGGGACTTACAATCACAAATGCCTGAGCCAGGACCGTGTGCACTCCAGGGTAGGAGAGGTGGAGAGAATGAGTGTAAGAAAGTGATTCCAAGCAGAGGGAGCAGTGTATGCCCAGGGTTCAAAGTAAGAAACAGCAGGAACTGTCAATACTCCAGTATGCTACACAAAACACACAATACTGTGAGCTAAAGTTGGGACCAGGAGTAGCAAACAACAGCCTGTTGATATATAAAGCTGTATGAGAACACAGCTAAGTCCATTGAGATAGATACTGGCCACAGCTGCTTTCTTACTAAGGAGGAGTTGAGAGGTTGTAATAGCAAGTACCTGGCCCACAAACCTAAAATATTTACTATCTGGCCATTAAACAAAAAGTCTGCCCATCCCTGGTTTAGGATACAAAATGAGGTGTGGCAATAATCATGAGTAATAGCATCTAACCTTTACTGAGTGCTTACTATACACTAAGTATTGTGGTAAGTACTTGTCATATATTAACTCACTAAATTCTCACAAAAAAAACCAAATATTGTTGCTATTAGCCCCACTTTTCAGATGGGAGAGCACTAAGGGGTGAACCTAGAAGGGGAACATAAGCCTACTAAATTCTGTCAAATTCTTAGGCATTACATTACGAAAGATAAACTGAATTCTGCTCACAAAGGGTCTTATATACCAGGTAAAACACCTGAACATTTTGCTAAAGATCTTAGTTAAGATTTTTATGGACTAGCTGCAGGGTGAAGAACAGACTGCACTTAGAAAACTGTTGTGGAAATAAATGAAACAAACACAATAAATGAAACTCAGCAGCAATGGCTATGATTAAAGCTACACAGAGTCAAGATACTAATGATACAGAATCCACAGAACACGTTTACTATTCAATTTACTAAGAGAGTAAGGACAAAGAAAAGATTAAAAAATAAATTTGGACAAACATAAGTTTAAACTAAACATCTCCCAGATCCCTTCCATTTCTAGGAGTCTACGAATAAAAATCAATTAACACTGAGCTTGGGGTAGTCTTACCTCTAAACTTCTCAACAAAGTTTGTGTTACATAGGTCTTTCCACTGGCAGTATGTCCATAAATAAAAATAGATGGAAAGCTGAAATGATGTCTCTAGGGGAAAAAAGGCAAATATCAATCTGCACACACAAACATAAAATAAACATTTATCAACTTGTGAAAAAGTTTTACATGATAAATTATTTAATCCAAATTTTTTCAACAGTTAGCATTTAATGAATTCATCATTATACTTTAAACTTACTTAAATTCAAGTAATCTTTTCTCAAAATTCCTGGAAAAATCATATTTGGCCTATGTATTATACATGACATATTACTATATATATACTTAAATATTTTATTATTATATAGGTATATATATATGCTTGTATTTTCAAATTTATGGGAGATTTAACAGATTTTTTTTTTAAAGAACAATTCTGATCATACTTCTTTTTCTTAGCTCTTTTTTATAGAATCTAAGTTCACAGACTGCAACTTCACTGTACATTTTAAAGCTCTGAAACTAAGCATACAGAATCACAGGGCTAGAATTTCAAGAATCCCCTGTTCTAAGGAAAACTTACAGGATACTTCTGAATTATGTATACTACAATTACCCTGGCCTAAATGTATACATATCATCATCATTGTTTTCAACAACCAAATCTACACAGCATACATTTCAACATCTATTCCCAAGATTCTCCTGCAGTACATTATGAGTTAGCAGCCTAGGGAAAAGTAAAAAGTGTCAAACACCTCTCTATGGTCTGGTCAATATGACAAATATGCTTCATTAATTCAGTGAACATTTATTAGACAACAACTAAACACTGAAAACCATGATGCACTAAAGAGTACAAAAATCAGAGACAAAATATGCTTTGAAAGAATTCACATACACTTAAAAAATAATTACAAGAAAATTGGGTGACAATTCAACTTCCATGAAACAGTAGAGTCTCTATGATCACCATCTACTACTACAACAGTACAGTTGACCCTTGAACAACACAGGTTTTGAACTTCCTGGGTTCACCCATACATGGATTTTTTTTCAATAAATATATGGAAAAAATTCAGGAGATTTGCAACAACTTGAAAAAACTCGCAGAACCACATAGCCTAAAAATATAGAAAAAAATAAGAAAAAATTAGATATGCCATGAAGCATAAAATATATATAGATAATATAGCCTTACAAAGTCATAAGGTGAGGAATATTTAATATAAAATTACTAATGTATTAGTTTTGTTTTATAACTTGGCTTTCAAAGGATTACAGTACCATACAGTATGTCTGTGTTTCCCAGCCTCTCCCTTCCTTCTCTCCCTCTCCCTCTTTCCCTTTTCTCCACCCTTCTTCCTTCTAATATGTATAAAATGCCCAGTGCTTTGCATTATTAAGACAATACTGATGTACATACTGACAGACAATTCATACTGTGGACAATGTAAACTTATGGCATTGATAAACTCAGTTTAGTACTGTGAATATTTCTTTTTATTATGGTTTTCTTAATAATATTTCCTTTTCTAAAGCTTACTTTATTGTAAATTAGTACAAAATATCATACACATAATACACAAAATACATGTTAGTTGACTGTTTATCTGTAAGACCATTAGTAGCTAAGTTTTGGGGGAGTCAAAAGTTACACACTGATTTTACACTACACAGGGGGTCAGTACCTCTAATTTCCACATTGTTCAAGGGTTAACTGTAGTCACAGACATTTATTACATTCTAGCCACCAAGTTACAAAGTTCCTTTTTGCAAGACAAAGGAGGAACTCA
Source organism: Oreotragus oreotragus (assembly GCA_006410675.1). Classification (NCBI taxonomy): domain Eukaryota; kingdom Metazoa; phylum Chordata; class Mammalia; order Artiodactyla; family Bovidae; genus Oreotragus; species Oreotragus oreotragus. The sequence goes on along the minus strand of SJYX01022318.1, from coordinate 223,334 downwards.
GTTTACACAGGAAAATATTAATGGCAAATGCCTATGGCAATAGCAGCCCAATAAACTAAAAATGGATGTTCTAATTCATGGATTCTTTTCTTAAGTTTATACATAAGCATCTTGCAAATTAACTAGCTCAAAAATTCTGTCTCAAGAACTAAATGCAAGCTTTCTGAGCATCTCTGCTATCCAAATACTATACTTCACCTTGAAGTGAAACTCAAGATATTCATTAGGACACTTTTTCAAGCTACACTGAAATTCTCATTTTTTGAAATCCTGCCATATTTGTCTGCATCCAGAAGCTGTTTAATAATACTCCACGTTACATCATCTTTTCTAGTGTTACCCAGAACTGAACTCTTACACTGTTATTTAACCTTTCACTTTCATAAATCTAACATAAACTAATAATTCTGGATGTGGCACTGTGCCTGGAACAGAGAAGGTGTTCAGTAACAATTCCCTGAATACATAAGTGAGTCTGCTTAGAAATATGAACCAGTTTTTTTTTTTTTAAAAAAACAAATCTTTGCATCTCCCACATGCACTGCACCTTACAGAAAAGTTCTATTAAAACTGTTAAACATGATTTGTTTCTCTTATCTATACTAAATCAATACTACTCATCTCTGTTTGCCAACATTCATTTTCAGAAGCACCACTTCTTTTTGGAGAGATCTGGGTCTGTAACTCCAGGGAATGAACGCATGAGGTATAACCAAGAAAATGTTTCAGTATTGACTGAGGATGTAGTCATTGACATCTTCCCTAACTAATGCGCCCCTTTAGGAGGCTGGTACTTTTCCACTAACACTTCACAGGCCACCCTAGGCTGCCATCCGGCTAGTTGGATGAAAACAGTACTCAAGAAAAACCAGAGGAGTAGGGGGAGTACATGAGTATGACTCTAAATTCTCATTTACTCTCCTTCAGATGAGGTCCGAATCTGATTAATTCCAAGTCTCATTTATGAATCTGAAGCAAAGGCTCACTAAAGGCCACCAGAATATAATTAAAAAGTAGATTAAAGTATTCAATTGATGAATGCAAGCTACCGAAAGGACTCCCTAGTGGTGTTCATCCAGAGGAAACTTAACCTCTTCTCTTAGGCATCACCCGAACTGCTGGTTAAGAAGCCAAGACTACACCTCTTCTGTGCTTTAATAACGCTGGAAAAGCCGTTGACGTTTTAAACCAGATGCACCACGATGGACCTTACTGGCCTTCCCAGCAATTACCCATCCACACAGGACTTAGAGCAACTACCTCACTGAAACGGAGGGTATTCAGATTTGAATAAGTAACACTGTGCAAACACACCTGTTGGATAAAATCCTATACAGCTGGGGTAAGAAGCAACTTTGAGTTGCTACTCTGTATTAACGTTCTCTCAAAACTGGCGTGTGTAAGAAAACATGTCTGGGCCAACGAGCCCTAGTTAGTGGGCCAGTACAGTTCAAAAAACTCCTCAGAAGTTACTTTGGGTGAGGAGTGGGACAGACCTATAACATCCCCTATCTAAAAGGAAACATAGTCTATGGCCCCTCAATTCGAACGAAAATTTAAGAACTGGAAACTGTCGCCAAGACCATGAAATTCTTTGCCTTCGGGATTTAGAAAAGATAGCTGGACAATACCTCTCCAAACAGGGACTGCAAGGTGGACACTTGAGACTCGCGACAAAGCACCATATTTTCCAGGTGAGGCATTCTGGCAGCAACCAGAAGTCAGAGAAGCCCGCGGCCAGCTCCGGGTCCAAAAGCCTAGCTTCACCGACACCACGCTCCCGCCGGAAACCGGACTCGCGGGCTTCTGGGAGGAGCCGGCGTGGCCGAGCGTCGGCGTGACGTCAGCGCGCAAGAGAAGCGTCGACCCCTCCCTAGTCTTTCAAGGCTTGAGGCTGTAGGGCTTTGGCGCCACCGAGGGGCTGTTCCGCTGCTATTTTCTTGTGGTGGGCATCTAGGCCTGTGGTCTTTACCACCTAAAAGTCGGAAGAACGAACAGGCAGTGCTGAAAGGAGCTGAGGAGGCCCCCCGCAGGCTCCCAGTAAGCAGAGAACCCGTGGCTTCAGTTTTCCCGCCTAGAGGCGCCAAGTTTAGAAATCTTTAAGTGATGGATAAGTTTGTCGTGTAGCCCCACCCATGAGGGAAAGGAGGCTGTGGAGGAGAGGCCCCCCTCCACACAGGCAACTGAGGAAAGTGGGCTCAGTTGACCAATAGTCTCAAAAAGTGGGTGTTTTTTTTTCTTTTCTTCAGGAGGGTATGGGAATTTGGTCTCCATTGGGGGCGGGGGGGGGGGTAAACTAAGAGCATTGAACAAACAATTTGAAATTAGTAGCCTTAGTGCGAGCCTAAAAGTGAGAACATCTGGTAATGCCTCTCCCCCTCAACGTGAGGAAGTTCAGGTGTAAGTTGCTGAAGGCAACAAGAGTGAAAAATAACGTTCCTTTTAGCATTATGCTGTTTGTGGAACACTTACTAAAAACCAGACGATAAAAGATTGTGAAAATAAACAAGTATAGAAGCAGACAGAAATGAGTGGTAAAAGGAGGGTTTGGGGTCCGAAAGCTGCTGGATTGGGGCCATTGGCTCAGAGAGACCTTGGAAGAGTTGTTGAACCACTCATACTGCTGCCCAGCCAGGTCCTATGGACCTCCTATGCACAAAGCATTTCTGTGTCCCCCATTTCCTTGATAACAGAAAATAGCCTTCATTCAGCCTCCATGACCATGCCTGAGTTCCAGTGGACACATTCAAGTGGTTGTTACTTAGCCATGGTAGGTGATGTGACCCCAGGGAGAAACAGTAAAGAGCAGCCTTGGGACCGAGTCCTGTTTCCCCATTAAAGGACTTGCACAACATTTTAGGCATTTTGCAGATACTGAACCCCACTCCAGCTGGGAGAAATAAACCGTTAATGATAGTAGGCTGCCCGTAAGTTTTTTGACCCCAGACCAGTTGGACCTGAAGGTTAATAATGTTGGCACCTACTTAACCTCACTACCAACCCATTAGAAGAACGTCAGCAAGCTGCTCACACTCTCTTTGAACAATCACAATAAAACCTCACTATCTTCCCCAAGTTGGGACACAACAGTTTTAAAGGCATTAGTCCGCTGCCCACCCCCACAACTTTGCATGACAAAGTAATAAAGCTATCCTTTCCTGCTGCTGCTGCTGCTGCTAAGTCACTTCAGTTGTGTCCGACTCTGTGCGACCCCATAGACAGCAGCCCACCAGGCTCCCCCGCCCCTGGGATTCTCCAGGCAAGAACACTGGAGTGGGTTGACATTTCCTTCTCCAATGCATGAAAGTGAAAAGTGAAAGTGAAGTCGCTCAGTGGTGTCCAACTCTTAGCGACCCCATGGACCGTAGCCGACAAGGCTCCTCCGTCCATGGGATTTTCCAGGCAAGAGTACTGGAGTGGGGTGCCATTGCCTTCTCCTAATTCACCCAAAACTCTGTCTCTGAGATTTGATTACACTGGTGAACAGAGAAGATGAGCTTTCAGCATCAATTTTGGTGCCCAACATGGGGCTCAACTTTGGGACAGTCCCAGGTTAGTGGGGTGGGGTGGAGGGCATCCATTGGCTTGATAGACACTGTGAGGTTTTCTCCACACCAGTCTTTTTTTTGAGACAGTAGAGGACTGAAGAATTCCTTGAGAGGCCAGATTGCCTAGAACCCTTGCCTTGAAAGGCAAAGACTTAGTTGTACCCTGTCCTTGCAGCTGGAATTCTGAGGTGGGAATAAACAGCAGAAAAGGGACTGCCCTATCAGCTGCTGAGGCCCTTTGTGCTTTGAGGATGTTCTTCTCTTCCTCTTGCCTGGACTGCACTGGACTTCCCACTCTGAGGAATTATTTTGGGGAAACAGAAGGTAGCCTTCATGACAACGCATCACCTCTGCCAGCATTTTGGTAAGTCCCCCAGTGTGCACACTGAGGTCACTCAACCTGGTCCATTTAGGGAAACTTTGGTCCATTTTGGGAATCTTGTTTGGGGGTTAAGAAGATTGATTCAGCACCTCTGTACAGAGAATCTGAACTTTCAGCATCAATTTTGAATTGTAAACTTCTTTATCTGTAAAAAAGGAGATAATAATGGCTGGGTTATTGCTAGGGATAAAAGATTATATACTTAGTGCCTGATGTACATAGATTTAAGTCATGGATGTCAGAATCAGAATCTTGTATTTGTGATAGCTAAAAAGATCTTTTGACAATCATGGTCTCCTATAACTTACCAGCTAGTTAAAAATCATATATTTAAAGCAATTCAAATGCAATTGTTTAAGTACTTTAAGAAAGAATTATAAAAGGTACAATGGGACCATCCATCAAATCTTTCAGTATCTCTTCTTCATCCACCCTCTCTAGATGGGGTTATACATTTCCATAACACTATCTTTTTAACATTCAACAAAATTGTCACTAAATAATTGTCTAAATGTTAGTGTCTATCTCTAGATGCTTTATGAGNGGGACCATCCATCAAATCTTTCAGTATCTCTTCTTCATCCACCCTCTCTAGATGGGGTTATACATTTCCATAACACTATCTTTTTAACATTCAACAAAATTGTCACTAAATAATTGTCTAAATGTTAGTGTCTATCTCTAGATGCTTTATGAGGGCAGGAAATCCTGTCTTCTTCACAGCTCCATTTTCAGTATATACTATACTGCCTGGGACATACCTGTTAAGCAATCAATAATTTGTTCACCTGGCAGGGAGTGCCTTACTGCCTAGACAGATTTAGGAAAGCTTCCCAGAGAAGGGAACCGAGACTTAAGAATAAGAGTTCACCTGTGAGACCACAAAGGGATTCTAAGCAAAAGAACAAAAAAGACAAGATAAAGACATAAAAGGAGCAAATAGGCAATCCCATGCCAGGGACCAGCAAGTAATTTTTAAGAATAAATCTACAGAGTGGCAGGTGGTCAGGATGGATACAAGTGCATGTTAGACTAAGAGGACTGAACCTTGTATAGGCCACAGGGAGCCAAAAAACAATTTTAGGCAAAGAAGCAAATGAACATTTGACTTTAAGGAAGTTCCTTTTGACTATAGCATGGAAAATAGAATCAATTTGACTACAGCAAACATCAAAATAATAAATGATGATGGCCTAAACTAAAGGAATGGGAAACAAGGTAACAGGGAATGGCAATGAAGGCTTATTAAACATAATGTGGCAGACACTGTGATACATATATTATCCGTTTTAAGCTTTACAATATAATAGATTGTGAATGGGAAAAAACTAGCTGAAGTTAAGTAATTTATCTTTCAAGTAGAATGTACTTGAACCTAGGTCTGGTTGACTCCAAAGTCCTTAATCTTTCTATTACATCATACTGTGAAGAAGCTGAATCTGAGAGAAATTTAGAAGTAATTTTATAGAATTCGGTGGCTGATTAAATGAGTTGGAGGCTGGAGTCTTCAAGAGTAGCATTTAGGTTTCTTAGGTGATTTTAGACTTTGCAGATAATGAAATAAAAAATAAAGAAAGAGAAGGTTTATTGATTTAGTGTTATCTTTATGGGATTTAGTTTTATCTTTAAGACCAAAGTGAGTTTCTCAGATTTAATTTGAAGTGTCTACAGGGTAACTAGTTAAAGAGGTCCAGAAGAAATGGGATCTGAAGCTACAAAGGAAGTGGCCTAGCAGAGGAGATACAGAAGTTATCATCACAAAGATAGTCGAGCCAGTCCTCTGGGTCAGACTGCACACAGAGAATATATGTTTATTACACATTAACCTGCAAATAATCCTTTAAAAATGTGATAGTAGTAGATGGAAGTTGGTGCTCAAATAGTATAAATTATTTTTTCCACAGAAAGAATGTGTCTTCAGAAAATATCCCAATAGTAAAAAGCTCACTAAAATCCTCTATGGCATATTTAATAGCTGTAGTTTTAGGCCTGCTGTATTAAAACTCAAGTTTTAATTGAAGGAAAAAATTATATGTGTCAGAATTAGTTTTATAAACAAAAAATTTTGGTAATACATATATCAGTTTAAGGAGTATGAGAAAATGTTGTGGAAACAGTTTATATTTAAAAAAATGAGCACATCATAAGCTGTGAATCTCCAACAGTTATGCATGAGGGATATTTTAAAGAGTCCTAAAAATTGCTGTATATCAATATGTAAACATAAGGAGCAAAAAATATAGTATTTATGCATTAAAATGGTCTTTAACTGTAATTTTGATTTTTCAAAGTTAAAACATTAAGCAAATAACATGAAACAATGGGAAATTTCATTCTTCAAAACAAAGCTCAAATAATTTATTTATAATACTGTTTATGAGCCCCCCAAAAGGAAACAAATGAAACTAAGCTTACTATCCTTATTTTTAATTTTTTTAAACAATACCTCTGTGCTCTTTTAATCTTTGGTTACTTATTCTCTAGTTTTTAACTTAATGATTTATATATTAAATAAACATAGAAGTTTTAATCCTAAAATACTTAGTGGTAAATGTGTTTTCAAGCTAATTGCTTTTCAATGCCATTTTGAAAGTCTGATTTACCTATGTACTGGCATCCCAGGACTAATAAAATATAAATTAATTGTTTAAAATGTAATCAAACAGAAATAAAATCTTTAATACTGGTTGAGGAACTTGGTCATGGCTTCAGATAAACTAGAGATAAGCCCAAATACAGATGGAAAATGTCAAGAAGATTTTATTTTAGTAACTTAATTTAACTTTATGAAAATAATTTTGAATCATTCCCTTGCTCAAATCCTTCTCATTTTCCCTCCCAGCCAAATCTTCACAATGTACAAGACCCACTAAAACCTACTTCCCACCTCGCCCTTTACTTTGCTCACCTCATCTTCTGCTTCTCTTCCTTAAGCTCACTCTCTTTCAGCCACACTGGCCTCCTTGGATTCTCTGGACCATGCTGGGCAGGTTCCAGCTTCTTGTGCCTCTGCTCTTGCTGTTCCTCCTGGAATCTTTCTCTCAGTCTTATTCACACTGCTCACTCCTGACGTCCTTTGATCTCTGCTCAAATGTCACCTTACTAGAGAAGCCTTCTTTGACTACTTGTCTCCACTGTCCCCATCCCCCTTTTTTCCTTTATTTTGATTCACAGTACTTATTCACGGTATTTATCGTCTACACAGTTTACTTGTTGTTGTCAGTCTCTCACACTAAAATGTAAGGCCTCTGTGGAGCTCAATCAAAAAATTTCCTAATGCCTAGGAGGCACTCAATAAATATTTACTGAATTGATTAATGACTTTACTTATCCCAAATGACTAGCATGAGCTCTGGTACAAAGTACGTGTTTAACCACATTTGGTTAATGAAATGAATTACTAAGAAAAACTACTGAAAAATTAAAACACCAAAACTCCCAAAGTTCTAGTTTTAGCTTCAAGGATGATGGTTTTCTGTATCTTTAATTATGACACCCATCCTCGCTCAGCAGTCTTATTATTGTAGTTTTAGCCACTTTGGTGACCACCCTGAACCACAAAGGAATGAAATGTTTGTTGTGCAGAAAATAAATAAGCATATAAATAAATACAACTGAGTTAAAATCCAGGCAGTTTATTCAGAAATGGAGTTAACTTTAGGTCCTTTGAACATTTACTGTTAAGGAAGTTTGAACGTGAAGGAGCAGCATGATCTTTAGAAATTGGGTAGTGTATCCTCAGTACCATGTTAGACATTCATGGAAGTCCACTCAGATAGATAAGGACATTATTTAGGGCATTATCTGAAAGTAAACCAAATGTTGACTTTTTTCTGAAGTAAATATATATTTAATAAAGTATAAATACCAATTAAATAATAATTACCTATCTTTACTTGCATTTATTAGGAGAAAACATGAAGTAGATCTGAAAGCCATATTATACTTGGGCAAATTGCTGTATTATTTTATGTACGTTCTCTAACCTTAACTTACTCTAATTCAGTCTAAGCATGCTGCTGCTGCTAAGTCACTTCAGTCGTGTCCGACTCTGTGTGACCCTGTAGACGGCAGCCCACTAGGCTCCCCCATCCCTGGGATTCTCCAGGCAAGAACACTGGAGTGGGTTGCAATTTCCTTCTCCAATGCATGGAAGTGAAGAGTGATGTCCACCTTTCCTGTCCCTCCCACCTCCGTTTACCACCTATGGTAGACAGAATAATGGCTTCTCAAAGATAGCCACAACCTAATTCCAGGACATGTTAATATGTTAGATTACATGGCAAAGGGAAATTAGAATGCAGATTGAAGAAGGTTATCAGCTGACTTTGAGATAGGGAGATTAGATAGTACTATCCAGATACTGCTGCTGCTGCTGCTAAGTCGCTTCAGTAGTGTCCAACTCTGTGCGACCCCATAGACAGCAGCCCACCAGGCTCCCCCGCCCCTGGGATTCAACAGGCAAGAACACTGGAGTGGGTTGCCATTTCCTTCTCCAGCTATCCAGATGAGCCCAACATAATTAGAAGCATCATTATTAGTGAAAGTGGGAGGCAGCATAAGCCCGAGAGATGGCAGTGTGAAAGGTGCCCTGATGTTGCTTGCTTAGAAGGGGGAGAGGAGCCAAGGAATGCAGGCAGACTCTAGAAGGTGGGAAAGGGAAGAAAATGGATTCTTCCCAGAACCTCCAGAGAGGAATGCAGCCCTGTTCAGACCTCAAAATGAGTTAGACTTATTTCAGACTTATGACCTCCAAAACTTTAAGAAAATAATTTTGTGTTGTTTTAAGCCACTAATTATATGGTGATTTCTTATAGCACCAATAGAAAAATAACCCACCTATTAAATTAGAGTTCATTCTGACCTTTTTGCTAGGATAAAAACGTATATGCATTCCATTGATTAGTACAGTTGGCCCTCTGGATCTTCAGGTTCCACATCCATGGATTCAGCCAACATCAGATTCAGTTCAGTTCAGTTCAGTCGNGAGGATGAGATGGCTGGATGGCATCACTGACTCGATGGACGTGAGTCTGAGTGAACTCCAGGAGTTGGTGATGGACAGGGAGGCCTGGCGTGCTGCGATTCATGGGGTCGCAAAGAGTCGGACATGACTGAGCGACTGAACTGAACTGAACTGAACTTACAACATATTTGTCGCTTATATATTGTATACCTGTCTCTTATACACATCTAGATGTGTATAAGAGACAGCTCTTTGCGACCCCATGAATCGCAGCATGCCAGGCCTCCCTGTCCATCACCAACTCCTGGGGTTCACTCAGACTCATGTCCATCGAGTCAGTGATTGAAAATACTAAAAAAAAAAAAAAAAAATTTCAGAACATTCCAAAAAGTAAAACTTGAATTTACTGGTCTCCAAGTGGCTCAGACAGTAAAGAATCTTCCTGCAGTTCTGGAGACCTGGGTTGGAACCCTGGGTTGGGAAGATACCCTGGAGAGAGGAATGGTTGGTTACCCACCCAACCCTTGCCTGGAGAATTCCATGGACAGAGAAGCCTGGCAGGCTATAGTCCATGGGGTCACAAAGAGTTGCACATGGCTGAGTGACTAACACTTTCACTTTCACCAGCTATTTACTAGCATTTACATTGTATTAAACATTATGCTGGAAGGGATTGGGGGCAGGAGGAGAAGGGGACGACAGAGGATGAGATGGCTGGATGGCATCACCGACTCCATGGACATGAGTTTGAGTGAACTCTGGGAGTTGGTGATGGACAGGGAGGCCTGGTGTGCTGAGATTCATGGGGTTGCAAAGAGTCGGATACGACTGAACGACTGAACTGAACTGAACTGAGCGCCTAAAACTTTAAGCCTTGTATTATGAATAATTGTGTCTGTGATTTTTCTGGCACCAACTGGAAGAAAATACCCAGATGTATTTATTAATTCCTTCATTCATGAGTCTAGCATTTATAGAGGACCTATCATGCTGCAGTTCTGGGGGAATGAAGTGTGACCAAAAGAGACAGTGTATCAGTCCTTGTAAAAATTGGAGTCTAGCAGGGAAGACAGGCAGTAATTAGAAGCTTATTGAGTGTTACAAATGCCAAGTCTCATTAAATAATAATTAATATAAATACAAAATGAATAAATGAGTAGTTGAATAAACATGTTGGTAATAATCCCTTTCCACAATTTTTTCCTCTCATCTTTTTTTGTATTACATTTAGCAAAAAATATAATGTTTCTTGGGCTTCCCTGGTGGTGCAGAGGTTAAAGCATCTGCCTGCAATATGGGAGACCTGAGTTTGATCTTATGGTCCCTATCACATTATTTGAGAATTTCACTGTATATAGCCCCAGGAAATATTTTTCACAAAACCTTTTCTTTGCTAAATGGTCAAACGTAGCTCCTTCTAAGTGTTGGGTTTTCGTCACAGGACCACAATTTTCAGTGCTTTACACTATCTGACGGAGAAGGCAATGGCACCGCACTGCAGTACTCTTGCCTGGGAAATCCCATGGACGGAGGAGCCTTGTAGGCTACGGTCCATGGGGTCGTGAAGAAACAGACATGACTGAGTGATTTCACTTTCACTTTTCACTTTCATGCATTGGAGAAGGAAATGTCAACCCACTCCAGTGTTCTTGCCTGGAGAATCCCAGGGGCGGGGGAGCCTGGTGGGCTGCCATCTATGGGGTCACACAGAGTCGGACACGACTGATGCAACTTAGCAGCAGCAGCAACACTATCTGAGAGCTACGAATATGTCTTAGAAGTCTTTTTAAATGTTCCATTGAATAGGGAAAATATTTTGAAATTTACCTCTACTCAAATTCATTTCAATGACATAATTTTAAAAATTATATCACAGAAGAAAAAAGAAAGTAATAGTTATGTAATGAAAATATATTAAAAAGTAATTTATGTGATGAAATATAAGAAATCCAATATCAGAGTGAAATTAAATCAATATTAAGTTGAAAAAGCAATTCAGTTAACTTTTCCGCTGTAACAGCCAGATCCATTATTTTGACCTTTTTTTTTTAACTTTCAATATTGCATTTTTGAGGAAAAATTATTGCACAGGCTAATTTAATACTTCTTAAAAGACATTCATTCACTTTTACTCGTGAATATTCATAAGGCATTCTTATTCAAAAGGCAAATAATGAAACATGAGTTAGCATCTTGGCTCCAACACCTGTTAACTGTGACCTTAGTCATATTACTTTTCTAAGGCTTTTTTCCCTCTCATCTATAAAGCAGGGGAAAATAAAAGTAAAACCTACCTTTCAAGGTTGACATCTCAGGAAAAGATAATCCCTACTCATAGTGAACTTTTTCAGCAGCCTGACTGTCCTTCAATACAATGCAAACACCACAATGGAAAGTAGTGATATTGTTGGCTTTATTCACATACATGTTAGTTATTAGTCTAGGAGCTGGAAAGGAGTGTTTCCTGCCATATCAATAGCAAGGATGTCACAATCATCAGTGCCTGCATCTCTCTGGTGTGAGCCGATGAGCCCTAAAGGTAATTCAGAAAGGAGAATATCTGCAGCCATTCCCTATAGACTGTGGATGTGAAAACGCAGAATGCTGGCCCCAGAAAGTTGAGATGTGAAAGGAATCATTTCAGTGAGCCTAAATGCCTCCATCTTTCCCTACCTAGAATAATGCTAGATTCCTTAAGATATCTGGTTTTCCTTAATTAACAATAATTGATTATCAGACTGATGTCCTGCTTTGTAGCAAAATTCTATATAACCTGACTCCTTCCCTGGCCTCCTCCGAGCAGTTTCTCAGGGTTATTGAGGTGCTGTCTCCAGGGCTTAAAGTCCTAAGAATTCCCACCAAATACAACAATTCAACCTTCAGGCTGTGACTATATTTTTAAGTTGGCATGTATAAGGTGCTTATCCAATATTTATCAATTAAATGTATGTGATATGTTTATTTTTTTTTTTTTTTTATTATCAGGATGCAAATAATTTAATGACAATTTGGCCAGGTCTCCAGAGTAAATAATTTCCATTTCCATTACTGTATATGACACAAACACCCATAATATTTTTCTTGAAAATTACAGTCCTTATTTAGTACACTTCAATCTGACTACAGATTTTGTTCCATTAAACCTCACTTTCAAGCAGGTGAGTGAAAGAGGTTATTTCAACAACTCACAGACAAAGAAATAGAAGACTGAGGGTCAGCCTATGTGATATGTTTAACACAGGGCCCAGTACATGGCAGATACTCAATAAATATCATTATGATTGTAATTATTTTATTGATTAATTAGCCTGACCAAAACCATACTTATCTTCTTGCCCTGCTACTCATACAGTGATTCCATCTCAATAAATCACCATTACATTTTTTCTAGCTGTTTAGGTCAACGATTTCGAAGTCATATTTATTTGCCCTTTTAAAAAATTACCTCACAAAGCCACCATAAATCCTGGCTCTAGCTTCAAAATATTGTTGTGAATCACTCCTCTATGGGTCTCTCAAATTTTCACTTGTGAGCAAGACATGGCTGCCCTTTTTTTCAGGACTATGTCTTCTGGGATATTTGGCTAGCAAACAGCTTTAAAAGATAGAGATAATGTCTCTCACTGGAGCAAAGGGGCAGCCAAGCTTTCTATCCAGCATAATTAAGGCCAATACCTATTTCAAGAGTAAAATGCAGGAATATTTATAAAAGATCCAGGTTCCCAAGCTCAGAGTTCCCTTTAATGTAACAAAACCCACCGAATGTGCAGGTATTAACTGGTCTGTGGGAATTGGGGTGTGGGCAATTCACACAAAAATGATGGGAGTAGGACATAAAAAGTGCACATCATAGAAGACTTCCTAGAGAAAATGACATGATATAAATACTGAAATATAAATATATAAATACTGAAATATAAGTAGGAATTAACCAGATGGATAAGAAGAACTTGTAAAGGCCCAGCTCTAGAAACAGCATTAAAACATTACAAAACCTGCAGATGTTTCAGCAGAGCCAGCTGGTTGGATATAAGGAAGGAAATGGAGTAATAAGTCTGGGGGAGAATACAAAAAAAAGAACAAAAAAAACAAACCTTGAACAGGCAAGAGTGTCCTGGGTATAAAATGTTGTATATGCCATAACAGGAAGTTTAGACATAATCTTGAAGATTATAGGGAATCATAGGATTTTTAACATGGATCTTTGCATCCTGGAAAGATCACAGAGGCAGCAGTATTGATTATATTAAACAGGCAAGACTGGAAAACCAGAGACCGTCTAAACCTCTGATTTTGTAAACTGTTTTAGAGTTTTTAAGAAATTCAAATAGGGAATGGCAAAAGCAGGGTCTGATAGACTCAAATCTTGCAAAGATTGTGGTGTTTTCAAGTTCTCCCTGTGTATTTCAAGTAAAAGTTACATTAAACTGTAAAAATATTTGCAAGGAAATTCATTTATGTTTTGATATTGTCTTATGTTGAGTATAATCTTTTTTTGATAAATCAAATATTCTTTTTCCAATTTTTTCCATTAAAAATAATTCCAGCTGTTTTAGAGAAATTGGTCAAATATCAAGAGAGACTTCCTCCTACTTGTCAGGATGTAAATCAATTACCTGGTTTGAAAGACACAGGACATTAAGTGAGAGAAAGCAAAGAGTTCTTTGAAAAGGGCTTTTTTCATTTCTCTTTGACATTTTTGTTAAATATTAACCATATATTATCTATACATTGGTTTCTCAGTTGTCTACTGGTCATTTCTCTCTTGGCTCTATCTCATAGTTCTGTTAGTGAATGCCTCTCCTGTCACAGAATTAGCTGATAAAATGATGTCCATTTACAATTAAACTCGGGACCTGATCTGGTCACTGCTTTCCTGGTTTGGGGTTCAGTTCAGATCAGTTGTTCAGTCGTGTCCGACTCTTTGCGACCCCATGAATTGCAGCACGCCAGGCCTCCCTGTCCATCACCACGTGTTTGCAAATTAAGTGCCTCTCTCTTTTATATATGAGATGATTGACAGTGAGAATGGGCTTCCTCTACTGCGTATTAAAAATATTGCAAAGTAACTAGTATGTAAAAATTCCCATGGCTTGAGAAAGGTGAGAAGATTTTGAAGAGTATCTAATATTTTAATATCCTTCCCTTGCAGTATCATATCAATTGTTTCTTGGGAACAGAAGAGGGGAGATCTGTGTCTTCTGCCTTCCATTCATCAAGTTCATCTTTTTCTCAGATGAGAGTAGAATTCTTAAACAACAAGTAGCCAAGAGTCTTGGCTGGCAGTGTGGGTGGCTCTCAGAGCTCCCATACTCTGCCCGTACTCTGCCAGTGCCTTGATCACGTGATGAAGTTATTAAATAATCCAACATTAGGAAGAGCATATGAAGAGAAATACAGATTAGAGAGCTATTCAGATGGTAGGACTGGCAGATTTGTTTGGTTAAAGAGAGGGAAAAGATGAGAATGACTGTTAGGATAATGAGTGGAGACAGCGGCCATCACTGAGGGAAGTGGTTTGGGAAGGATGAAGCAGAAGAATTCTGTTTGGGGCAGGCAGTTTGATGAGACTGAAAGATGTCCAAATGATCATGCCCAGTTGGCTAAATGGTTCTGGAGTTTAGAAAACCACTTAAGCTAAACACTCAGATTTGAGAGTCATTAACGTTTAAATGGCTATTTAATTCGTGAACTAAGTGAAGTCATTCAAAGAGCATGGATAGAAGGAAAAGATAAAAGAAGGGGAACATGGAAATCTGAAAAACAGCTACATTCAGAAGTGGACAAAAAGAATAGATTAATAAGTTGAGAAGACAGCCAGAAAAAGCACAGGAAAGTTAGGAGTGAACAAAAAGGTATCATGAAACTAAGAAAGGTTCATGAAAGAGTGAACAATCCTCAGTACCAAATGCTTCAGGGGTCAAATGAAATATACATTGGGTTTGTATCACATATGCTGTTCTGTAGACTGCTTTTTCCTTATAGGATCTTGCAAAGATTTTTTTTTTCATTTCAATAACTGTAGATCTGCATTGTAAATTTAAATAGCTACAATGCAGAAGGCAATGGCAACCCACTCCAGTACTCTGGCCTGGAAAATCCCATGGATGGAGGAGCCTGGTGGGCTGTAGTCCATGGGGTCGCTACAAGTTGGACACGACTGAGTGACTTCACTTTCGCTTTTCACTTTCATGCATTGGAAAAGGAAATGGCAACCCACTCCAGTGCTCTTGCCTGGAGAATCCCAGGGACGGGGGAACCTGGTGGGCTGCCATCTATGGTGCTGCACAGAGTCCGACACGACTGAAGCGACTTAGCAGCAGCAGCAGCAGCAGCTGCTACATAGAATTCAGTTGTGTGGGTGCATCATAATTTATTCAGCCAATCACCAACTGAGCCTTAAAATTATTCCCAATTTTTGCTTTTATAAAAATATTTATGAATAACCTTGTCATGTGTTCCCATATTTCCCTTAGTTAAAGTCCTAGAACTGGAATGATCAGGTTGTGACCCATACCAGCCTCCGCAAGCTGATCCTTTCCTTGATTTATCTGTGTTTGTTGCAGAAGCATCTGGTATTTGACAGAGATGTTTTTCAGCTGTGTTTTAAGCAGTGGTCAATCAATGGCCCTGAATTGGGTCTGACTTGACCACAGTAAAGTGCCTGCACAAAGGAGATGGAGACTAAGTGTGTCTAAAAGTTACCTTTGCTTCATTATTATGCTAAGATCCCTGCCCAGGGAGGAGATTTGTGCTCTTCTAGGCCTTAGGGCTTCCCCTGTGGCTCAGCTGGTAAAGAATCCACCTGCAATGTGGGTTCAATCCCTGGGTTGAAAAGATCTCCTGGAGAAGGGTAAGGCTACCCACTCCAGTATTCTGGCCTGGAGAATTCCATGGACTGTATAGTTCATGGGTCACAAAGACTCAGGACTGAGCGACTTTCACTTTCACTTTCAGGCCTTAGGAGGGCTTCCCAGGTGGCGCTAGTGTAAAGAACCTCCCTGCCAAAGCAGGAGACATAACAGGTACAAGTTCAGTCCCTGGATTGGGAAGATCCCCTGGAGGAGGGCATGGCCACCCACTCCAGTATCCTTTCCTGGAGAATCTTGTGGACAGAGGAGCCTGGGGGGCTACAGTCCATAGGGTTGCAAAGAGTCAGACACGACTGAAGCATCTTAGCAGCAGCAGCAGCAGCTGGCCTTAGCAAGTTTGTGCAAAGAAGCATGTAGGACTGAATGACCCAGCTGCCTCTGGAAGTGTCCTCCCCTTCCTAGAGCTCTTATGAAATCTGCCTCAGTTAAAATTCCCTTACTCTCCTCCCTTTAGGGAGAAAGTGTTTTTAGAGCACATCTCTCCCTTCTTCATTCCTAAATTGCTGTGCTATCCTGAACCTGGTTTCATTTGATTAACGTTTGCGACTCCAGGCAAAGGATCCATCGAAGGGTCACTGACCCCTTGGGAATCAGTAACAAGGTCCAAATGTCTATAGATTCTGAAGACTATAGATATATTTACCAAATTGCTTTTCAGTAATTTGCTCCAATTAGCTACACTTAGAGTTTCTGAATTAAACCAGGGAGACTAGAAGGCGTGGGTGGTCTGCAGAAGGAGATAGACCTGCTTCCAGAATCTACCCATCCTTGGGGCTGCTATTGCAAGATAAATTGCTGGACTGACCAAAGAGAGGACCAGCATCCTCTCCTCATTCTTCAGCAGTATGGGGAAGGCAGAGGCTCATTCTCTGAGCCTGAGACTGCACTGTCTGGAGAAAGCATGCCAAGTTAGGAAAATCCCTTATTTGAGTGGCAGGGTTGTCAACAAGTGATGTGTTTCTGGCTCTGGGCCCAATTCTTGGGTATTTGCAGGCAGCTGCAGCTATAGGGTGCAAAAGAAAGCCAGAAGACTGATAGACAAACAAGTTTTCCTGGGGCTTAGTAAATGGAAAAGAGAAAAGATGGAACAGTGTTTAGGGAAAGAGGCCTCCTAGAAAATCAGCAAAGAGGGAAAAAAGCCTTGAAGCACTACACTGTGAAAGAGACTGCCTAGAAAATCAGCAAAGAGGGAAAAAAGCCTTGAAGCACTCATGGTGATCTAAGGCCATGTATTAACCAAGTTCTCCAGGGCAACAGAATCAATAGGCTAGAGACAGAAAGAAGTCTGTTATAAGAAATTGACTTGTGTGATTATGGAGACTGAGTTCCCACAATCTGCCATCTGCAAAAGGAAAAAAGTCATCATAGGGAAACGTCATTCTTCATTCTAATCAGAATGAAGTCCAAAATGGGTGAGTGTGAGTTGGGCATCAAGGAAGCTGTCTCTGCCCTGGCAGGAACCCTGGTCACCAGATAAAGAGGGCCACAGGGATGGCTGGAAGTACGATTCACATACCAATGCCTTCAGCTAGCTCTGCAGCTACTCTCCTCTGCCTCTAGATGTCGCCCTTGGAGTCAGAATAACAACTGGATTCCTAGAGAATGTAGGACTCTTAAGAGAAATCTATTAATACTTGACTCCTCAGTGAAGATGTGGATGTGCTCAGTTGCGTCCGACTCTGCAGCCGCATGGACTGTAGCCTGTCAGGCTCTTCTGTCCATGGAATCTTCCAGGAAAGAGTACTGGAATGGGGTGCCATTTCCTACTCCAAGGGATCTTCCCAACCCAGGGATGGAACCCACATTTCTTGCCTTCTTGCATTGTCAGACAGTTTCCTTAACTGCTCAGGGGAAATGATAAACCCTGACTAGCTGAACTGAGAGACACATATCCCATCCTGAAACTGAAGGGCTGCAGAGTGGGAATGAGGGGCAAATAACTGCTCTCTCTTCCTGTGTCAGATATATCGGAGACCAGAGGTTAGTGGCTGGAAGTTTGCTACAGCAAATGAATCAGCAGAGACTGAAACTGCTGAGGCTCCAGAAGCCTGTTGCCTGGACAATGAACTAGTTAGGGCCAGGAGCTGCCTCCAGTCCCCAAAGGATGCTCTACAACTTCTTATTGGCCTGAAGACCTCCAAGGTTTTGGGCAGCTCAGTTTCTCAGAAAACTCTCTGTAAATAGTTGATACCTGACTCATCACTTCCTGGAAACCAAGTAATCTGTGATTGCCCCATGGAGATTATTCTCATGCTTGCCCAACAAAAAAGGAGAGAGGATGAAGGGGGTGTCTCTTCACTATAGCTTGGTTGTATGACCCACAGTGACTTAGATTTCTATGGGATGGAGGAATAAATGAGATATTTGGGTCATTGCTTACTATCCTTGGCATGTTAGCATTTCCCCAGTAAAGCCTGTTCCTTACCATGTGATACCACAGAATTTGCCACTTTACCACACTGCAGAAAAGCAAACACAAGCAAAAGATCATAAGAAACAGCCCAAGAGAAAACTCTAACAAGAAACCACAAATAGACTGATAGTAGACTTCTGAGTCAACAATGAATACCAGGAAAGGAAGACTATTTCCAAGAGCTGAGATAAAATATCTATCTCAAATTTATGTCAAGACCTTCTTTTTAAGAATGAGAAAAATAAGTTTCTTTTGATAAATTGACACTTAGAGAGTTTGTCACTAATGGATCTACACTTAAATTAGTTGTAAAAGTTATACTTCAAAAGAGGGGGAATTCCACTAGAAGGAAGAAATAAAAACACAAGGAATAATGGTGAGGAAAGAAAATGGTAAGCATAGCTGAATCTAAAACATTGCCTGCAAAAAAATAATAATAGTAATAGTAATAATGTCTAAATTTATGGTGTTGGAAAAAGAACTAAAACATGAGGCAAGAGTGTCATGCAAATTCATTTTAGCCTGGCTTCTGCCCTCACCACTTAGCTGATCTAAGGCCATGTATTAACCAAGTTCTCCAGGGGGCAACAAAATCAATAGGCTAGAGACAGAAAGAAGTCTGTTATAAGAAATTGACTCATGTGATTATGGAGGCTGAGTTCCCACGATCTGCCATCTGCAAAAGGAAAAAAGAATGGCATGCAAGGTGGCAGGGAGTTGGTAGGAGTCTCAGTGTTCTAAAGATCTTTTTCAAAGGAGAGTAAAGTTAACATATTAACTTTAGACTTCAGCATACGTTGTTCATTACATATATTGCTTTGTATATGTCTTAACTTCTTTTAAAAGGGAAAAGTAAAATGTACATATGAAAACTTCAGAAGTGTATAATGTTGAAATCTCTCTTTAATTCTGTTACTTATTCTTCACATATGAAACTTTTTGTTCACATGTGCACACACACACTTGCACATAAGCATAATAATATTTTAGTTTTTATTGAGGTTTAGGTGATTTATAATATTAGTTTCATGTGTACAACATAGTGATTCAAAATTTTATAGGTTATACTCCATTCATATAAAATGTTGGCTATATACCCTTTGCATGGCATCCGGTCCGATCACTTCATGGGAGATAGATGGGGAAACAGTGGAAACAGTGTCAGACTTTATTTTGGGGGGCTCCAAAATCACTGCAGATGGTGACTGCAGCCATGAAATTAGAAGATGCTTACTCCTTGGAAGAAAAGTTATGACCAACCTAGATAGTATATTCAAAAGCAGAGACATTACTTTGCCGACTAAGGTCCGTCTAGTCAAGGCTATGGTTTTTCCTGTGGTCATGTATGGATGTGAAAGTTGGACTGTGAAGAAAGCTGAGCGCCGAAGAATTGATGTTTTTGAACTGTGGTGTTGGAGAAGACTCTTGAGAGTCCCTTGGACTGCTGGGAGATCCAACCAGTCCATTCTGAAGGAGATCAGCCCTGGGATTTCTTTGGAAGGAAAGATGCTAAAGCTGAAACTCCAGTACCTTGGCCACCTCATGTGAAGAGTTGACTCATTAGAAAAGACTCTGATGCTGGGAGGGATTGGGGGCAGGAGGAGAAGGGGACGACAGAGGATGAAATGGCTGGATGGCATCATGGACTCGATGGACGTGAGTCTGAGTGAACTCCGAGAGATGTTAATGAACAGGGAGGCCTGGCGTGCTGTGATTCATGGGGTCGCAAAGAGTCAGACACAACTGAGCGACTGAACTGAACTGAACTGAACTTACAACATATTTGTCGCTTATATATTGTATACCTAGTGGTTTATACCTCTTAGTCCCCTACCCCTATCTTGCCCCTCCCTCCTTCTCCACTGGTTTGTTCTCTGTATCTGTGAGTCTGTTTTTCTTGTTATATTCATGAGTTTGTTTCATCTTTTAGATTTCATGTGTAAGTGATAACATACAATATTTGTCTTTATCTGACTTATTTTTCATAGCATAATTTCCTTCAGGCTCCCTGGTGGCTCAGTTGGTAAAGAATTTGCCTGCAGGGTGGGAGACCTCGGTTTGATTCCTGGGTTGAGAAGATTCGCTGTACTCACTCCAGTATTCTGGCTTGAAGAACCCTATGGACAGATGAGCCTGGCAGGCTACAGTCCATGGGGTCGCAATGAGTGGGACACGACTGAGTTACTTTCACTTTCTACCCATGTTGTTGCAAATGGCAAAATTTCATTCATTTTTATGGTGGACTAATGCTCCATTGTATGTGAGTACCACATCTTACTCTGTGCATCTGTTGATGGACTTTTGTATTGCTTCCATATCTTGGCTATTGTAAATAGTGCTGCTGAGAACATTGGGGTGTATGTAACTTTTTCAGTTAGTGTTCTCATTTTTCAGGAGTGAATATATATCTGAAGAATATATACTCACTCCTGTAGTGGATAGAGATGTATCAAATCAGTGCATAAAGAACAGATGGGCATGTGACCAGTGACCAATCACATCACTACTTTTAAAGTCTGTGATCTGTCACTGTGCCTTTGTTAGGAAATTCAAACACAGCAAAACATGCAGTTGTGCTGCCTTCTTGTCTCTCAGTGATTTTACAAAAATGAATACTCAGAAAAAGGAATTGGTCACATAAGATAAAAGTGCAGCAAAGAAATAAAAAATGATAGCATTGGAAGAGAAAGTTGAATCCCTTATGGATGGAGTTATAGAATAAATTCCTGACTATGAGTATGTTGACAGTGCCATCATTCGAAAAACTCTAGGCGAACACCATTTGAAAAATTCTAGAGGAATTTTGTGAAGGTGAACATATCAATGTAAATTAGGACAGTGGTTATAATGAAAAAAATTAATATCTCTGAGAAAGTGATACTGACAAAAATCTTCATATTAAAGGAATGCTTTGGAATATTTTATAACATTGAAAGCACAAGAATGAAAGTTGTTAACATTTTTTTACACACTAGTAATAAACAGTATAAAATGTAATTTAAAATTTACTTGCTAAAGTAACAATAAGTTCCTAGCAATCAATATCCAAGACTTTTAAGTTACTGTGAATTTATCACTCTTTTTACATGTATGAAAACTTTAAACTATTTGATCCCACATGCAGTCGCTTGAGAGCAACACTGGGATACTCCTCAGGGCCACTCACAGGAAGACCTTAGGTGCTAGGGAGCAGGATGCTGAAAAGGCCTGATGAGAGGATAGATACTCATCCAGTAAGGGAAGCTCTCAAACAAGTGTTGCTCCTCTTTCACAACACTTTCCAGTCAGACAATGGAATCATATCTGAAGAGTCTACTGGTGGCCTCTTCATATGGGACATACTATGACATCCTTGAAGCATTTCCTAAACCTTAAACACTCTTGATATACAATTACTGAAGTTCATCCGTCACCTATTTTTTTCTCAAAGACATAACACTACTGACTGGTGCCAGTCGTGCAGTATCATTGCAGTTACGGAGGACTTTGTGCAGGGCACTTTGTACATATTTGTACTGCTATTTGCTATCAGCCCAGCAGCAAAGAACACAGATCTACTAAGTGTTCAAAGCCTTCCCATCCCTATACCTAGTCCCTGCTCTAGTATCCCATCGCAAGCCACAGCCTTACCTACAAGAGGCCACCAATGGGTCAAGATCCTCAGACAGAAACAAATGTAATTGAATGGTTTGTTTTGAGCTATATGGGGTCACACTTAGGCTCTCACTTCTATCCCATGTTCTACCTCTATTTTTGTCCTGCAGGGTCATCCCCAAGTTTTCTGAAATGAAAAATTTTCATCATCAAAAAAAGAGAATAAAATGGATAGATATGGAAGAAATATGGAGAAGTGAAAAATGTAAACAATAAAGCATAAAAAATATAAAACCATAGGTATCAGGAGTAAGATGGCAGTATATATAAAATAGCAAGAAAAAAGAAAGAGATAGAAAGATGTTAGCAAATTAATGATGGCAAATATGAATCTACACCCTCAGGTGTACAACATAATTATTTTATTTTTCAAAAATATAATTAGTATGACTTTGGTATCAAGTACTTTGACAAGGTTGACAGAAAGTTAAAATTCAATCATATTGGAACTTAGTCTGTGAGGTACTCCAGGGAACTTACAAACTCTTCCCATCTTCCGTCCATCCTGGTTGCCATTAATATTCCTATTATCTTTCCTAGACCTTTGAACGGAGAAGGCAATGGCAACCTACTCCAGTACTCTTGCCTGGAAAATCCCATGGATGGAGGAGCTTGGTAGGCTGCAGTCCATGGGGTCGCTAAGAGTCGGACACGAATGAGTGACTTCACTTTCACTTTTCACTTTGATGCATTGGAGAAGGAAATGGCAACCCACTCCAGTGTTCTTGCCTGGAGAATCCCAGGGACGGGGGAGCCTGGTGGGCTGCCGTCTATAGAGTCACACAGAGTCGGACACGACTGAGGCGAGTTAGCAGCAGCAGCAGCAGCAGACCTTTGAAAAGCTCTTTCACTTTGGGCATGTGAATTTTTGTCAGTGTTCTGTGGTGACTGTGTCTTCACTTGGGCTCTGTAATAAAGTACCATAGGCCATGTGGGTTAAAGAACAAAAATTTATTCCTTAGAGTTCTGGAAGCTGAAAAATTCAAGATCAAGCTTGGAAGATATGCTTGCTGGTGAGGATCCTTCTCTTGGCTTACAGATGGCTACCTTCTTGCTATATCCTTACTTGAAAGAGAAAGGACTCTGGTCTATCTTCTTCTAAGGACATAAATCTCATCATAAGGCCTCACCCTCATGACCCCATCTAATTACCTCATGAAGGCCAAATACCATCACACTAGGGGTTAGAGTTTCAGCAGATGGGCTTGGGAGGGAGGCACAAACGTTCTGTCCATAACAGCGACCATGCAGTCAGCCTCCCACCCAAGTTCTGCCGCCTTTCCCATCCAGCCTGGTGTCCCTACTCCCTGTGGAGTCTGCTGATCTCCAAACCCTTCTAAGTCTTTGAAAAATCCCCTTTCTCTCCTTCTGTTTCTCACTGGAGTTTTAGTAAGTGAAGAGAGGTAAAGAAAGATTACAGTAGAGGAGTTCCAAAAGTCGGAAAACCCTTTGTTTATAGTCTTTTTCTCCAACGGATGGGTCTCCGTTTCCTTGTATCTCCTGTACCCCCCAAACCCTTTTACGACCCTCTTTTTGTGTTTTATTATAGAGTTGTCTGACAGGAAAGTGTAATTTCAACTACTTTAAATATTAGAGTCAGTCCGAATTGTACAACTAACCGTTGTTTTTCTAGTGTATCCTTACCCACGGACGTGAAGGGTCTGAATTCTTGTCTCGTCATTACTCACCTCTAGAAGACTAGTTTTGGGGGTTAAGAGAGTATTCATAATGCAACAACCTCAGCAGGTGACTGGCCAATCTCAGATAACCAGATACTGCAGTTGGTACCCAATGCATTATATATTAGCTTTTGTCTATAATAGATGTCTAAAATCTAGAAAGATCAGAAAACAAATTTTTTTTTTGGTTATCATTTGGAAACAATATCTGGCTAAATCTGACTTAAAACTGTTCAGAGTCTTCGTTTGCCTGGTTTTGTGTAAATAGTCACATGTTTTGCTTTTGAGATATTCATATGCTGGATTATAGGATATTATCTCAGACTTGCAGGGCATATTAAGTAGTGTATGGACCACACACCATATTTTCTTTATAAAATCAGAAAAAATCTGAATTCCAAAAGATTAAGCCAGAATGGTTTTAGAAAAATAATTGCAGAACTTGTATACTGGTTCATGCACAGAACTGTTCCACAACTGACTCCTAAAGTTACTCATTTCCAACCACAGGGACATATAACATTGAGCAGATGTGCAGGGTAGTCACACTCAAGGTTGATTAACCTGACAGCCTGGTCTCTCATGAGAACAGACAGGGAGCAATGAATCGTGAGGAGAGGTAGCATGTGGCCAGGGCTCCCTGGCTCTCTGTGTGGTGTGCTTGCCGTGGAAACAATAAATCCAGGATAGCAATAACTCCCTCTCTGTGGCTGGGCTTTATTTGCACATTGGGAGCTAAATTGGAAGCTGAGGCTGTGTTCTTCATCCTTGAGATGGAAGTGAAGGGTAGGAGGAGACAGGAGTTGGCAATTGCTTTTAACCCAGTCTGAAGCTTGTTCGTGGGAAGAGGTTTTGGGGGGAACATAAATCCAGGTCTTGCAGCTTACCAAGGGGTTTTACCAGGTAGAGACCACATGCTTATTAGATCTCAGTTTTATTTGTCAAAGATGATGTAGTTGGGGGAGAGAAAGCAGTAAGGAAAATGAAATAGGAAGGCACTTCAATAGGAAATGGTTATTTCTTTGCATGAGGAGACCAGAGCTAATAAACAAAGAGAAAATTCTCTAAGAGGTAAAGATACAGGCAAGAATCCAAGGAAATCAAGAAGAAAGGTACCAACATTCATGGGCCTCCTTGCAGTTATTTCACAGCATGAAAAGATATCTGGGAGTTATTTTCACAGTTTGAGAAAGCATCCATAATGTGAAGACTTTTTTTGTATAATAAAACACAATATGAGCTGGCTCAAATGCTTTGGTCAACAGAAGAGGTGTAAATAGGTAAATAAGTATAATTTAAAGTTATCCTTCACAGCATATATGAAACATACTCATCTTGAAGATATTCCTTGCATTTCTTAGATAATACTGTTACTGTGAGCTTTAGGGAGCTTATCACAGGATTTGACTATTTTAGAATCTTCTATCACCATTTGAGACCTAGCTATGAGTCTCTCCTGTAGAAATCCTTGTTTACCATATGTATTAGAGTAGTGTTTGCTCCATAATGCACATACTCAGGAAGAGGCTGAGAGTGGTTATAATACTCACAGTTTATTCACTCCACAGATCCTGGTAATATTTAAGCAAGATTTCTATTTCCCTATTACTCCCTATCACATTCCCTAGGTTGTGAATGTGGCAGGGTAGTCTCCTTCTCCTCTGTCTCACTGGTTGTTCTTTGGCAGATTTTCAGCACAAGCTGTTAAAAGGGCCTTCGACCTACTTTTATGTGCTGCTGATTCTCATTTGACATCACCTCCAGTGTCATGATAATTGTCTTTCCTCTCAGCTTCTGTTTTCTCATGTATTCTTGGCTGTCTCCTGGAATTACCTTCTGTTCACCCTTGGTTTGCGAGTTACTTCCTGGCTTTGGCTGGCCATCCGTCTTGCTTGCTTCCTTGCCTGGTTCTTATCTAGCATCATCTCTGGCTAGATTCAGTATACCCCATCCCTCAGCTCTCTTCCTGAGAGATACTGTATTGCTTTTCCCTCTGATTAGCTTCCTTCTTCTGTGACACACACCTAATTAGTCTCTTCTTGATTACTTACATATTTAGAGACCAGAGATTGCCATCTGTGTCATTTAAATGCTGAATAATTCTTATCTCTATAGCTGAACATTATTAATTGTTCATTAAATATTTGTTGAATATCAATCAAACTAGTTTTCAAAGTTCTCTCAACCAACTGTGGTCATGAAAACACTATGGTAAATCAGGACCTGGATTTTTTTTTTTGGCGAGTTAGCAGCAGCAGCAGCAGCAGACCTTTGAAAAGCTCTTTCACTTTGGGCATGTGAATTTTTGTCAGTGTTCTGTGGTGACTGTGTCTTCACTTGGGCTCTGTAATAAAGTACCATAGGCCATGTGGGTTAAAGAACAAAAATTTATTCCTTAGAGTTCTGGAAGCTGAAAAATTCAAGATCAAGCTTGGAAGATATGCTTGCTGGTGAGGATCCTCCTCTTGGCTTACAGATGGCTACCTTCTTGCTATATCCTTACTTGAAAGAGAAAGGACTCTGGTCTATCTTCTTCTAAGGACATAAATCTCATCATAAGGCCTCACCCTCATGACCCCATCTAATTACCTCATGAAGGCCAAATACCATCACACTAGGGGTTAGAGTTTCAGCAGATGGGCTTGGGAGGGAGGCACAAACGTTCTGTCCATAACAGCGACCATGCAGTCAGCCTCCCACCCAAGTTCTGCCGCCTTTCCCATCCAGCCTGGTGTCCCTACTCCCTGTGGAGTCTGCTGATCTCCAAACCCTTCTAAGTCTTTGGAAAAATCCCCTTTCTCTCCTTCTGTTTCTCACCCCTCAAAATCATTCACTTCTCTCCATTTCTTTCTAATGTCATCTCCTCAAGGTTTTCAGCCTTTTGGGAAACAAATATCAGAAAAAGAGGTTGCCTACCCAGAGGCAAAGGAACATAGAGGACATGGGGGGTTTGGGAAAATGCTGGGAGAAAAACACAAAATAATATCTCAACAGACTGTCCTTTCACATTAAAGTTGATGAAATTTATAATCTCAGTCAGGCTTAACATGTTGATTGGCAACAAAAAGATCACATAGGAATGGGTGCCTGCACTTCCCAGACTTAAGAACAGAGCAGTAATGAGTGGAGATCTTCTGATCAAAACCCCCAATTCTCAGTATTCATAATGCAACAACCTCAGCAGGTGACTGGCCAATCTCAGATAACCAGATACTGCAGTTGGTACCCAATGCATTATATATTAGCTTTTGTCTATAACAGATGTCTAAAATCTAGAAAGATCAGAAAACAAATTTTTTTTTTGGTTATCATTTGGAAACAATATCTGGCTAAATCTGACTTAAAACTGTTCAGAGTCTTCGTTTGCCTGGTTTTGTGTAAATAGTCACATGTTTTGCTTTTGAGATATTCATATGCTGGATTATAGGATATTATCTCAGACTTGCAGGGCATATTAAGTAGTGTATGGACCACACACCATATTTTCTTTATAAAATCAGAAAAAATCTGAATTCCAAAAGATTAAGCCAGAATGGTTTTAGAAAAATAATTGCAGAACTTGTATACTGGTTCATGCACAGAACTGTTCCACAACTGACTCCTAAAGTTACTCATTTCCAACCACAGGGACATATAACATTGAGCAGATGTGCAGGGTAGTCACACTCAAGGTTGATTAACCTGACAGCCTGGTCTCTCATGAGAACAGACAGGGAGCAATGAATCGTGAGGAGAGGTAGCATGTGGCCAGGGCTCCCTGGCTCTCTGTGTGGTGTGCTTGCCGTGGAAACAATAAATCCAGGATAGCAATAACTCCCTCTCTGTGGCTGGGCTTTATTTGCACATTGGGAGCTAAATTGGAAGCTGAGGCTGTGTTCTTCATCCTTGAGATGGAAGTGAAGGGTAGGAGGAGACAGGAGTTGGCAATTGCTTTTAACCCAGTCTGAAGCTTGTTCGTGGGAAGAGGTTTTGGGGGGAACATAAATCCAGGTCTTGCAGCTTACCAAGGGGTTTTACCAGGTAGAGACCACATGCTTATTAGATCTCAGTTTTATTTGTCAAAGATGATGTCGTTGGGGGAGAGAAAGCAGTAAGGAAAATGAAATAGGAAGGCACTTCAATAGGAAATGGTTATTTCTTTGCATGAGGAGACCAGAGCTAATAAACAAAGAGAAAATTCTCTAAGAGGTAAAGATACAGGCAAGAATCCAAGGAAATCAAGAAGAAAGGTACCAACATTCATGGGCCTCCTTGCAGTTATTTCACAGCATGAAAAGATATCTGGGAGTTATTTTCACAGTTTGAGAAAGCATCCATAATGTGAAGACTTTTTTTGTATAATAAAACACAATATGAGCTGGCTCAAATGCTTTGGTCAACAGAAGAGGTGTAAATAGGTAAATAAGTATAATTTAAAGTTATCCTTCACAGCATATATGAAACATACTCATCTTGAAGATATTCCTTGCATTTCTTAGATAATACTGTTACTGTGAGCTTTAGGGAGCTTATCACAGGATTTGACTATTTTAGAATCTTCTATCACCATTTGAGACCTAGCTATGAGTCTCTCCTGTAGAAATCCTTGTTTACCATATGTATTAGAGTAGTGTTTGCTCCATAATGCACATACTCAGGAAGAGGCTGAGAGTGGTTATAATACTCACAGTTTATTCACTCCACAGATCCTGGTAATATTTAAGCAAGATTTCTATTTCCCTATTACTCCCTATCACATTCCCTAGGTTGTGAATGTGGCAGGGTAGTCTCCTTCTCCTCTGTCTCACTGGTTGTTCTTTGGCAGATTTTCAGCACAAGCTGTTAAAAGGGCCTTCGACCTACTTTTATGTGCTGCTGATTCTCATTTGACATCACCTCCAGTGTCATGATAATTGTCTTTCCTCTCAGCTTCTGTTTTCTCATGTATTCTTGGCTGTCTCCTGGAATTACCTTCTGTTCACCCTTGGTTTGCGAGTTACTTCCTGGCTTTGGCTGGCCATCCGTCTTGCTTGCTTCCTTGCCTGGTTCTTATCTAGCATCATCTCTGGCTAGATTCAGTATACCCCATCCCTCAGCTCTCTTCCTGAGAGATACTGTATTGCTTTTCCCTCTGATTAGCTTCCTTCTTCTGTGACACACACCTAATTAGTCTCTTCTTGATTACTTACATATTTAGAGACCAGAGATTGCCATCTGTGTCATTTAAATGCTGAATAATTCTTATCTCTATAGCTGAACATTATTAATTGTTCATTAAATATTTGTTGAATATCAATCAAACTAGTTTTCAAAGTTCTCTCAACCAACTGTGGTCATGAAAACACTATGGTAAATCAGGACCTGGATTTTTTTTTTTAAATGAAGTAGAAAGTGATAGAATGGAAAATATCAAAGTGCAATGCAAAACAGTATTATTTTGTGAAACTTGTGTTTCATAAAAGTTGGGAATCTTGCTGCTGCTGCTAAGTCGCTTCAGTCGTGTACAACTCTGTGCGACCCCAGAGACAGCAGCCCACCAGGCTCCCCCGCCCCTGGGATTCTCCAGGCAAGAACACTGGAGTGGACTGGCATTTCCTTCTCCAATGCATGAAAGTGAAAAGTGAAAGTGAAGTCACTCAGTCGTGTCCGACTCCTAGCGACCCCATGGATTGCAGCCTACCAGGCTCCTCCATCAAAGGGATTTTCCAGGCAAGAGTACTGGAGTGGGGTGCCATTGCCTTCTCCGTGGGAATCTTAGGATCAAGTTATTTTTCATCACAGTAGGTCATGGTTAAAAAAGTTTGAAATTCATGAATTAGATTACAGGGTGGTTCAGACGGATGAACTAGACATTGGTTGTTTTCGTATGTCTAAAATATTTTCCAGTCATTTTCTGGCAACAGATCCACTTCTGTTCCACACTTACAGGACAGTTTACTCATCCACCCATCCTGTCATTAGAGAACTCCATTGGCTGAGGAGGAAGCAAGTGAACAGTCTAATCAGGGTGCTCCCCGGGTTATTTTATTTCCCCTATTGCTATTAGATGGAGAAGGCAATGGCACCCTACTCCAGTACTTTTGCCTGGAAAATCCCATGGACGGAGGAGCCTGGTAGGCTGCAGTCCATGGGGTCATGAAGAGTTGGACACGGCTGAGTGACTTCAATTTCACTTTTCACTTTGATGCATTGGAGATGGAAATGGCAACCCACTCCAGTGTTCTTGCCTGGAGAATCCCAGGGATGGGGGAGCCTGGTGGGCTGCCGTCTATGGAGTTGCACAGAGTCGGACACGACTGAAGCGACTTAGCAGCAGCAGCAGCAGCAGCAGCTATTAGAAAAAACTCTTTCCATTGTAGTTACCAGATTGGTAGAATATGCTTTTATGGCTACCGAGGATATATTGGAGAGGCTTGGAGTGGGAAACACTGCCCCTGGTCCCACTGTTAGCCCTGAGGACTTTCCCATTACAGAAGCCAATGAATTTCCTTTCTAGCTTAAAGCAGCTTAGATGAATTTCTGCCCTTTGCAGCCAAATGAATCCTGACTAATATAAAAGAGCACAGAATGAAGAGTGGGGAAAGTTGGATGTAACTCTAACAGTATCATGTGCTACATATGTAACTCTTGAAAAGTCTCCAAAGCTATGTAGTTCTGTCTTCTCTTCCTCTGAAATAAGAGAAGTGAATCTGATGGTAACTCACAATCCAGTTTTTATTGGTCATCAGAGTTCCCTCTGGAGCTTTAGACAGTACAGGTGTCTGAGCTCTATATTGGGTTTTCTGAATCAAAATCTATAAGAGTATGTCCCATGTGTAATTTTAAAATGACCTTATGTGATTCTGATGCACAGCCAACATGGGAAGGTGAGGGACTAGGTCATCTCTAAGGTGTTTTCCACCTTAATACTCAGTGCTCTGTGATTCTTCCAAGATCACAGTGTCTGATTAAATTTCTAACAGTTGACAAAGTGACAAATGCAGAATATGGATTCAGATTAATTTTGTTGACTGTCCTGAGATGAATGGTGCCATGTAAATGGTAATAATGACTACTAAAGGTGTGCTATCACTATTCCTTATTAGCCTTATAGAGAAATAACACTCACCAATACATCAAATTTTCTTGGTGCAGACACCCAGAGCATGGTTGACATCATAAAAAGTTGAGGCTTAAGAGAAGTGTGGAAGTTTAAAAAAATAAGTAAGTGCAAGAAAGTCAGATGATTAAATTTGTTTTGTGTCATTACAAACAGTCCTGGTATCCAGAAGTGTCACATTTCATTTCTTCCCTGTGTCACAGCACAAATGTAAATTAGAGATGTTAGACAAGTGATAATACAATGGCCTAAATGATCTTTCTTAAGTAATTGTTTCTTGCCTAAAGATTTCATTCTGTATAGAAAAGACATATTTTTCTCATTAATAAAAAACCCACAGAGATAAGTCTCATTATCCCTACAGATTTATGTCTATCTTCCTCTTTAATATGCTTCAAGATAATTCATTAGTCTGTTCATTGTTTTTCACAGGAACACTAACAAGACTAGCAGACTTGAAATCCTTTGTTTAGCAGACTGATATCTTGGTAAGTTTTCATTACGCTTCCGTCACTCCCACCCTTTGGTGGAAAATGCAATGAGTTATGAGAGAGCTGCAGAGATGTTGTAGACAAGGCTTTCAAATGCACATATTCAGTTCAGTATTCTGGGGACTCCAGGGTAGTGGCCACAAAGAGGAGAAATATGTATAGCATCTATTCTCAAATGTGAATGATTGATGAAGACCTCTGGAGAGGGAGGAGGATGCATAGGGACAACCGAGTAGGCAGAATATGGGAGGCAAAATAGCAGATAATTTTACACCCAAGAAAATAACTATTTTTGAAATGTCAGAGTAGCCTGTCAGCCTTGACAAAATTTTTTTTTTTAAAGATTTGGAGGAAACTGGGCGAGTAATTATAGTCAGTGACTGTCATTGTCAAGATAGTTCTGTAATTAGAGAAATTCAAAATATGTCTCATTTAGAGACACCTCAAATAGAGCCACAGGGGTAACCATCAGTTGGAAAAGGTTAATAAATTCGAAATAGTCAGACAATGGTCCTGAAGCTAAAATGCTGGCAGTGTCCATGACAGGAAAGGACATTCTGTCATCCGAAAGTANGAGAAATTCAAAATATGTCTCATTTAGAGACACCTCAAATAGAGCCACAGGGGTAACCATCAGTTGGAAAAGGTTAATAAATTCGAAATAGTCAGACAATGGTGCTGAAGCTAAAATGCTGGCAGTGTCCATGACAGGAAAGGACATTCTGTCATCCGAAAGTATGGACCCTGCTTGAAAGCAGATCTGAACAGAGCAATCTGGAAAGAGAAATGGGTCTTGGAATTCACAGTAAAATTGAAGAAAGGCACAGAGAAAAAGCCTACTAAATTTCTGTGTTTTAACTATTCACTTTAAAATCCTATTTGTTTTCTTAAATAAA
The DNA here is from genome assembly GCA_006410675.1 of Oreotragus oreotragus. NCBI lineage: Eukaryota > Metazoa > Chordata > Mammalia > Artiodactyla > Bovidae > Oreotragus > Oreotragus oreotragus. The sequence continues at coordinate 191,355 of SJYX01022318.1, read as the reverse complement.
TGGAATAATAAGTAGTTTGGGAGGGTGAGAGGAGAAAGATTCTTTCTTTAGATTCATAATACAGTTGGAATCCATTTTTGCTCATGTGGAAACCTAATGAAATGGTTGAAGTAGGGCAACTGGCTGTCTACGCGGTCAGTGTATTAATAGGCATCAAGCTGAAAACTTCCACATAATTTGGAAAAATGAGAAAAGTTCACCCATGAAAGCATGTAGGAAGCAGATATGTATGAATTCAGGTGCTAGTTGGAGGGACAAAATTTTCATCACTTATTTCATAAATAGAGAAGCAGTTGGATGCAGCTGTCTCCTGCATCTGGTCCAGATTTATGGGTGCCCAAAGAGCACCCTGAATTCTAATGAAAACACTGGTCAGAGTAACTGATTGTGCAATCTTGTTATTGTGTGTTTTGTAAAATTAGAGATATCCTCCTTATTCTTACCATACCAAGGGAATTAAAGAAAAAAAAAGCATATCTTTATATTTCTATGAAATCATATGTTTAAAATGATTTTTAGAATATACGAAAACTCCAAGGAAATTTTTTCCTCTAAAACTGGGTAACATGGTCTTCCTTCCTCCTTCTCACTTCTTTTTTCTCCCCCTCTCTTCTTTCCTTCACATTTTATATTTAGAATATGAAATCTCTCTAAGTGAAGTGTGAGAACTATGTGAAAATTAGGCTAAAATGGAAAGTTTATTTATTTTACGTAAGAAAGCTTTCTTCATTGGCCACAGATAGATGTGATCTTTAAATACTAGCACCATTTCTTAGTTTGAATGTAAGAATAATTTTAAGTCATGTCTAAAAGAAAAGCCAAAGTATTAAAATGTCAACTAACTACACGGTAGTGAAAGTATCTGCTCACATGTGTAACTTTCCCTCTTCTTATTTAATGTTTGGTGTAACGGAGTAGTTTTCATCTCATGCACGAGCCAATGGTACCAGCACTTAGTGCTCAAGTGTGGAGAATGTTACTTGATCACTTCTCATGTACTAGGTTTGAAGAAGGACAGACTAGAGCTCAAGAGATCCATTAGCATCTCACTCAGCTAAGTTTCTTTAAAATCTGGCTCCCATTCCCACACTTGAGGTGAAAACACACTTGAGAGCAACATTTCAGGATACAGATGGCACATGTGTATTTATGGTTTCCAGCCTAGCTCCTCTCACCTATCACACTAAATGACTTATTATCAACTAGGATACTCATGGACAAGTATTAGTCATTGAACCCCACTCTGCTTGCCAGGCAATTCTTTAAGGAGGGATGGCCTTAAGATGTTATATTCACTGGCCTATATTTAAGCATAGTAATTAATGAGGTCAAGGTTTGAAATCCTGGCTGTTGACAAGAGAGGTCATATTCAACATTATTCACTATTCAGTTCAGTTCAGTTGCTCAGTCGTGTCCAACTCCTAGTGACCCCATGGACTGCAGCATGCCAGGCTTCCCTGTCTTACCAACTCCTGGAGCTTGCTCAAACACACACAGAGTCCATTAAGTCGGTGATGCCATCCAACCATCTCATCCTCTGTCGTCCCCTTCTCCTCCTGCCTTCAATCTTTCCTAGCATCAGGGTCTTTTCCAATGAGTCAGTTCTTCGCATCAGGTAGCCAAAGTATTGGAGCTTCAGCTTCAGTATCAGTCATTTCAGTGAAAATCCAGGATTGATTTCCTTTAGGATTCACTGGTTGTATCTCCTTGGAGTCCAAGGGACTCTCTCGAGTCTTCTCCAACACCACAGTTCAATTCTTCAAGCATCAGTTCTTTAGCATTCAGCTTTCTTTATGGCCCAACTTTCACATCTGTACATGACTACTGGAAAAACCATAGGTTAACTAGATGGACCTTTGTCAACAAAGTAATGTCTCTGCTTTTTATTGTGCTGTGTAGGTTGGTCATAGTTTTTCTTCCAAGGAGCAAGCATCTTTTAATTTCATGGCTGCAGTCACCATCTGCAGTGATTTTGGAGCCCAAAAATATAAAGTTTGTCCCTATTTCCATTGTTTCCCTGTCTATTTGCCATGAAGTGATGAGACCAGATGCCATGATGTTAGTTTTTTGAATGTTGAGTTTTAAGCCAGCTTTTTCACTCTCCTCTTTCACTTTCCTCAAGAGGCTCTTCAGTTCCTCTTCACTTTCTGCCATAAGGTTATTGTCATCTGCATATCTGAGGTTATTGATATTTCTCCCAGCAATCTGGATTCTATCTTTTGCTTCATCCAGCCCGGCATTCCTCATGATGTACTCTGCTTGTAAGTAACAATATCCAGCCTTGATGTACTCCTTTTCCTATTTGGAATCAGTCTGTTGTTCCATGTCCAGTTCTAACTGCTGCTTCTTGACCTGCATACAGATTTCTCAGGAGGCAGGTAAGGTGGTCTGGTATTCCCATCTCTTTAAGAATTTTCCACATTGTTGTGATCCACACAGTTAAAGACTTTGGCAGAGTCTATAGAGCAGAAGTAGATGTTTTTCTGGAACTCTCTTGCTTTTTTGATGATCCAGCGGATGTTGGCAATTTAAACTCTGGTTCCTCTGCCTTTTCTAAAACCAGCTTGAACATCAGGGAGTTCATGGTTCACGTGCTATTGAAGCCTCGCTTGAAGAATTTTGAGCTTTACTTTGCTAGTGTGTGAGATGAGTGCAACTGTGAGATAGGTTGAACATTCTTTGGCATTGTCTTTCTTTAGGGTTGGAATGAAAACTAACCTTTTCCAGTCCTGTGGCCACTACTTTTATTCACTATTACACATATATTTTTCTAAAAGGCCAGATTTCACAGAGAGCCTTTCTCAGAGACCAGTTGCTCTACTGATAAACATATAGATGAGCTTACCAGAATAATAAGTACAACTTCACCCATGCAGATAGGCAATTATAATCTCAGTTTTCTTGTCTATAAAATAAACACAGTAGTGCCTGTCCAGGCTTCCTTACAGTTTCTTGTGCTAGTCAAATGAAAGCATATGAGTTTACTTCACAAAAACTAAAGCAGTAAACCCATGATCTCAACCAGGTAGCCCAGAGACATGTTTGGTTTTGTAGAAGAATTTGTTTCATGTTCTCTAATTTGGGTGCTTTCAGATGAATGATAGTCCCTGACAGGTTTCACACCTAATATAACATTAATTGACATAAACTGCTTAACCCTAAAGGCTTTTGAGTTTCTAAGTGTGCTTATGCAAATGTAAGTTATTATTATCAGCAGTGTTTTAAGAGAAACTTCTACTCTCACAATGGTGCATTCATCAATGTCTGATAAATTATAAATCAGTCTCTTTCTATAGCAACTATAAATTCATCCCATCTGACTGTGAACTCACTGAGGAGAAATGCAGTATTTTATTCATTATTTTATCTCCAAAACCTAAGACAGTATCTGGGCATTGTAAATGCTCGTTTAATACTTGTTGGGCTTAGATGACCCGGATGGTAGGGAAAGTGGGTCATTGAAAGAGTGTAGATGTTCAAGAGGAGCAGAATATGAAAATGTAAAAAAAAAAAAATCTAGAAGTATATAAAGTGTGGAAATAAGTGGTCTTGTAAGAACTGGGCTTCCCCCCTTAAGAGAAAAAAAAAAAATATTAGAACAGTAAATTTTGAGCACCAAGTGGACACTGGGACACAACCAGGACAGCTTAAGATTCCAGTGGATGCGACTCAGAGATGAGGAAATGGAATATGTCTTTCAAAGACAAAAAACAAAACTGGGTCTGTCACATAGTAGGAAAGCACATCTTCTGAATGCTTCAGCTTGATGGGCAGTATCTGGGTTTGTTGGATAGGTACATACTAGCCTGGCCACAGGTGGTTTGCTGCTTGTGTGTGGGTACCCAATTTAGGATTATGATATCAGCTGCCTCTGCTGCCTACATAAGATATATGTCTTTGATCTGTATGCAAAGCGCTCAAGTGAAAGTTTTGTCACCTACTTCTGTCTACACAGATGGCCAGGTCATGGTTTATCACCTACAGTCTTTCTCCTTCCTTCAGCTTCACATCAACAATTCACCAAGGCCTTTGACCTCTCTCAGTAGTGTAATAAGGCACAACCTCGACTAGAGTAGACCATCCACACAACATATCCTGGACCATTGGTCTAGATAGATTTTGGCGTCCAAACTGCAATTTCTTCCTGCTTCAACTCATTACATGGGGCATGTCTCTCCCTTAGATCCCCTGCTTGTTTTTCAAACTGAGTTAAAATGTCACCTCCAAAGATTCATGCTTATCTTCCCATGGAAACTTCCTGGTGTGTTCATTCATGCCTATGCATGCCCTCTCTTCCATCAGACTGTTTCTCATGCCCTCATATTCTTTGTGAGTTGAGGCTTATTCTGTTTCCTACTTGCAATGGTTTCCCTGCTTTTCTTTACTAATCATTTGCAGTTTTAATTTAAATACTTTACTTTTGCAGTGTGGGTCTACATGTGGTGTTGGAAGTTCTGGCATAGGAATGCATCACCTGAAAAAGTCATTGTCCCACACATGACTTTATCTGGGAAGATGGCCTTGTCATTTTGAAAAGGACATGCATCCTATGGTGAGGAAGGGAAAGGGTTCCTATGCTGGCCTTCTATAAGAGAATACTTGAGGCAAACTTGCCTCACTGAGAGCAAGGACAACAAACCAGAACCTGTTGGTCAAATCCATCCTGTTGCCTGTTGTTGCAAATGAGTCTATTGGAACATAGCTACACCCTTTCTTTCATATATNGAGTTCATGGTTCACGTGCTATTGAAGCCTCGCTTGAAGAATTTTGAGCTTTACTTTGCTAGTGTGTGAGATGAGTGCAACTGTGAGATAGGTTGAACATTCTTTGGCATTGTCTTACTTTAGGGTTGGAATGAAAACTAACCTTTTCCAGTCCTGTGGCCACTACTTTTATTCACTATTACACATATATTTTTCTAAAAGGCCAGATTTCACAGAGAGCCTTTCTCAGAGACCAGTTGCTCTACTGATAAACATATAGATGAGCTTACCAGAATAATAAGTACAACTTCACCCATGCAGATAGGCAATTATAATCTCAGTTTTCTTGTCTATAAAATAAACACAGTAGTGCCTGTCCAGGCTTCCTTACAGTTTCTTGTGCTAGTCAAATGAAAGCATATGAGTTTACTTCACAAAAACTAAAGCAGTAAACCCATGATCTCAACCAGGTAGCCCAGAGACATGTTTGGTTTTGTAGAAGAATTTGTTTCATGTTCTCTAATTTGGGTGCTTTCAGATGAATGATAGTCCCTGACAGGTTTCACACCTAATATAACATTAATTGACATAAACTGCTTAACCCTAAAGGCTTTTGAGTTTCTAAGTGTGCTTATGCAAATGTAAGTTATTATTATCAGCAGTGTTTTAAGAGAAACTTCTACTCTCACAATGGTGCATTCATCAATGTCTGATAAATTATAAATCAGTCTCTTTCTATAGCAACTATAAATTCATCCCATCTGACTGTGAACTCACTGAGGAGAAATGCAGTATTTTATTCATTATTTTATCTCCAAAACCTAAGACAGTATCTGGGCATTGTAAATGCTCGTTTAATACTTGTTGGGCTTAGATGACCCGGATGGTAGGGAAAGTGGGTCATTGAAAGAGTGTAGATGTTCAAGAGGAGCAGAATATGAAAATGTAAAAAAAAAAAAATCTAGAAGTATATAAAGTGTGGAAATAAGTGGTCTTGTAAGAACTGGGCTTCCCCCCTTAAGAGAAAAAAAAAATATTAGAACAGTAAATTTTGAGCACCGAGTGGACACTGGGACACAACCAGGACAGCTTAAGATTCCAGTGGATGCGACTCAGAGATGAGGAAATGGAATATGTCTTTCAAAGACAAAAAACAGAACTGGGTCTGTCACATAGTAGGAAAGCACATCTTCTGAATGCTTCAGCTTGATGGGCAGTATCTGGGTTTGTTGGATAGGTACATACTAGCCTGGCCACAGGTGGTTTGCTGCTTGTGTGTGGGTACCCAATTTAGGATTATGATATCAGCTGCCTCTGCTGCCTACATAAGATATATGTCTTTGATCTGTATGCAAAGCGCTCAAGTGAAAGTTTTGTCACCTACTTCTGTCTACACAGATGGCCAGGTCATGGTTTATCACCTACAGTCTTTCTCCTTCCTTCAGCTTCACATCAACAATTCACCAAGGCCTTTGACCTCTCTCAGTAGTGTAATAAGGCACAACCTCGACTAGAGTAGACCATCCACACAACATATCCTGGACCATTGGTCTAGATAGATTTTGGCGTCCAAACTGCAATTTCTTCCTGCTTCAACTCATTACATGGGGCATGTCTCTCCCTTAGATCCCCTGCTTGTTTTTCAAACTGAGTTAAAATGTCACCTCCAAAGATTCATGCTTATCTTCCCATGGAAACTTCCTGGTGTGTTCATTCATGCCTATGCATGCCCTCTCTTCCATCAGACTGTTTCTCATGCCCTCATATTCTTTGTGAGTTGAGGCTTATTCTGTTTCCTACTTGCAATGGTTTCCCTGCTTTTCTTTACTAATCATTTGCAGTTTTAATTTAAATACTTTACTTTTGCAGTGTGGGTCTACATGTGGTGTTGGAAGTTCTGGCATAGGAATGCATCACCTGAAAAAGTCATTGTCCCACACATGACTTTATCTGGGAAGATGGCCTTGTCATTTTGAAAAGGACATGCATCCTATGGTGAGGAAGGGAAAGGGTTCCTATGCTGGCCTTCTATAAGAGAATACTTGAGGCAAACTTGCCTCACTGAGAGCAAGGACAACAAACCAGAACCTGTTGGTCAAATCCATCCTGTTGCCTGTTGTTGCAAATGAGTCTATTGGAACATAGCTACACCCTTTCTTTCATATATTGTGCGTGGCTGCTTTCATGCTACAATGGCTGAGTTGAGTAGTTGTAATAGAGACCATAATGGCGGCAAAGCCAAAATTAAAATTCAGTATCTAGTCCTTTAGAGAATGTTTGCTGACACCTGACCTTGAGTTTTCTTGATAATTTTAGCTTGTCTGGTCTCCTCCATGAAACTGCAGCCTTCTTAAGCCCATGTCTGTGTTTCCCCCACAGCAACTTGTAATACACTCCATGCAAGCAAAGAGTTGAATTTCTGACTGAATGACAGGCATTCATCCAAGTAACAATTTAAATTGCACGAGGTGAGCAGGAAGATCCAGAGATGATTTATATTTTATGTAGTAGAAAGGCTATTTCCATTCCTTTTTCTTCTCAATACATTCATTATTTTAAGTTTTACTCCACAGGGGCACCATAGTAAAGCATCTCAACTCTGTTGACAAATTTTCAGGAGACACAGCCTTTTTGAGGAAAGAGACTCTCTCGTTCACTGCAGCAGCCTCCCTCCTACGACAGTGTTTGGCACAGAGGAGATGCTCGACAGATATTAGCCAAATGAATGATGAATAAATGAGCTTCCTCTTCTGGTTGCAAATAACTTTATTTAAAATATGTTGTTTGAAAACATATGTAAACTTGAATTTCACAATGTTCATAGCTCAGCAGTTAATTAAATAACACCCAGGCATATGTTTGTTTGAAGAATGCCAGCATATTTTGCAGGGAGATCATCTAAAAAGCAAGCACTGGTATATGAAGCCCATCAGGCCAATTCTGTGTGTTAGGAAGAAACTCCTCCAAATAACAGTATGATGATCAAGATGAACATTGGCAGCTTCCATTTAAAAAGTAGATTGTATTTCAGAATTACATTTGTAAGTCAAGAATTTGACCTATGTTTTCTCACAGAAACAATCTTATAAGGAATGGCTAGATTCTCGTCCAAAGTAATCATTGTGGCAAGGAGGCTTTGTTTGGAGGAAAACAATCCTGAGTCCAATCAGTCTTGGTCATGTCACTTATCAGCTGACTTGGGCAAGTTATTCTTCACTTTGGAGCCTCTGGGGTTTGTTTTTAAATCTGTAAAGTGGGGGAAAATAACACACAAATTTTGGGGAGAATTATGTGTCATAAAAACATACATGAGTTGACTTTTACAATACCTGGCACATATTAAATATTTAAAAAATATATCTGAAATCTTTCCTTCCTTTCTGCACCCTCTTTTTAAAAAATTTATTTATCTTAATTGGAAGATAATCACTTTACAATATTATAGTGGTTTTTGCCATATGCACCCCTCTTTCACCTCCAGTACCATCACTTCCATCTAGAGATCAGTAATGTATATCCTTTTCCAGGCCTATCTCATTTCCCAAAGTATTCCAAGCTCCAGAATAACTAAAATTCTCATTTGTGTAATTCATCTGATTGTGCACAGGTGTTAGAAAGAAAGCACTCTGAGCAAATTTACTTATGTGTGCATGTTCAGTGGCTTCAGTCATGTCTGACTCTTTGGAACCTTGTGGACCGTAGCCTGCCAGGCACCTCTGTCCATGGGATTTTCCAGGCAAGAATATTGGGGTGGCCTGCCATGCCCTCCTCCAGGGGATCTTTCTAACCCAGGGACTGAACCAGCATTTCATGCATCTCCTGCATTGCAGGCAGATTCTTTACCTCTGAACCACTGAGAAAGCCCCACATTTACTTATACTACAGTGTTAATGGCTCACCTTTTTTTTTCACTCTCCCAAGATTGTTAATATTTTTGAAAGGGACTATTAGATCATCCATAGGAATCTCTAACAGTCAAATTAAAATGCAGGCAGAGAAGAAGGGCCATTCCATTTTGATGTTCTAAGTTGCTTCAGTTGTGTCTGACTCTTAGTGACCCTGTGGACTGTAGCCCACTAGGCTCCTCTGTCCATGGGATTCTCTAGACAAAAATACTAGAGTGGGTTGCCATGCCCTGCTCCAGAGGGTCTTCCCAACTCAGGGATCCAATCTATGTCTCTTATAGCTCCTGCATTGTTAGGCGGGTTCTTTACCACTAGTGCCACCTGGGAAGCCCCATTCCATTTCACTTCTTAAAATTACCTCCCCACTTTTTACCCTAGTGCTAAGGTAGTCCTTGCTTTCCAGGAGACTGCTGCTCGGGTCAGTTCTTCTAAATCTGTATTTCTGTGGATAAAGAGGTCTGGAAATACTCTGAAATTGTACATGAGTAAATGGAGACACATTTTTCTGGGGAGAGGGTCTTCAGTTTTTATCAGACACTAAAAGTAATACCTACTGACTCTAGAGGAGAAGGCAATGGCACCCCACTCCAGTACTCTTGCCTGGAAAATTCCATGGATGGAGGAGCCTGGTAGGCTGTAGTCCATGGGGTCACGAAGAGTTGGACACTTACTGAGCGACTTCACCTTCACTTTTCACTTTCATGCATTGGAGAAGGAAATGGCAACCCACTCCAGTATTCTTGCCTGGAGAATCCCAGGGACAGTGGAGCCTGGTGGGCTGCCATCTGTGGGGTCACACAGAGTCAGATATGACTGAAGCGACTTAGCAGCAGCAGGAGCAGTGACTCTAGAGTGGTTAAAAATCTCTTCTCTAAGCTGTACCTGATTTCACAGTTTCTTCCCTGCCTGTACTTCTGAACCCATACATACTCTAACCACTCAAGTTCCGATTGCCTTCCCTACAGGCCCCTGAGTACTCCTGATGATTGAGCAAGGAGACCACAGACAGGGTATGAATGGCACTGGCTTTTTTTTTCTATTGGAATTCTTTAAAAATGCAATTTTTCCTTATAAAGTAGATTCTCACTTTATTTCCTTATAAAGTGGAAGACAACTTAGAAATTAAGGAAACATAGAAAGAAAAAAACAAGAGAAAAGCACTTTTTCTAAGCATATGTGCAAATTATTAGTTGTGTGGTCTTTGTTCCTTAGTTTCTTCACTTTTTAAGTGATTTTAAAATTTTTATTCAGTTTTTAATAACTCAAAGCATTTATCTATTGAACTCAGAAAAACAGCACAGTAGTAAAACATGATATGGTAGAGCCTTCACTTCCTACTCACAATTAAAAATTGTTTCTGGTTTTACTGAGACATAATTGACAAATAAAACTTGTATATATTTAAGGTTTACATACACACACACACACACACACACACATTGTGAGATGATTACCACAAGCTAATTAACACATCCATCACCTCACATAATATCTACATTGCACGGTCATTGTTTAAGGATAAAATACAATTTCTGGCACATTGTTGGCATTCAGTGTGCATGCGTTTTGAGTTGTATCAGTTATGTCCAACTCTTTGCGACCCTATGGACTGTAGCCCATTAAGCTCCTCTGTCCATGGGATTCTCCAAGAATACTGAAGTGGGTTGCCAAGCCCTCCTCCAGAGGATCTTCCAGACCCAGAGGATCTTCCAGACCCAGAGGTAGAGTCTCCTGTGGCTCCTGCACTGCAAGTGGATTCTTTACTGCTGAGCTACTGAGGAAGCTCTGCCATTCAATAAATATTATTTATTTTTTTATTCTCATGCCTAAGTTTTACTGCCTATAAAATCAAGATAATGATAACTAACAGAAGCAGAAGATATTAAGAAGAGGTGGCAAGGATACACGGAAGAATTGTACAAAAAAGATCTTCACCACCCAGATAATCATGATGATGTGATCACTAATCTAGAGCCAGACATCTTGGAATGTGAAGTCAAGTGGGCCTTAGAAAGCATCACTACAAACAAAGCTAGTGGAGGTGATGGAATTCCAGTTGAGCTGTTTCAGATCCTGAAAGATGATGCTGTGAAAGTGCTGCACTCAATATGCCAGCAAATTTGGAAAACTCAGCAGTGGCCCCAGGACTGAAAAGGTCGGTTTTCATTCCAATCCCAAGAAAGGCAATGCCAAAGAATGCTCAAACTACCGCACAGTTGCACTCATCTCACATGCTAGTAAAGTAATGCTCAAAATTCTCCAAGCCAGGCTTCAGCAATACGTGAACCGTGAACTCCCTGATGTTCAAGCTGGTTTTAGAAAAGGCAGAGGAACCAGAGATCAAATTGCCAACATCCACTGGATCATGGAAAAAGCAAGAGAGTTCCAGAAAAACATCTATTTCTGCTTTATTGACTATGCCAAAGCCTTTGACTGTGTGGATCACCAGAAACTGTGGAATTCTGAAAGAGATGG
>SJYX01022318.1:166454-178333 GCA_006410675.1 Oreotragus oreotragus | reverse complement strand
CCATTCTGAAGGAGATCAGCCCTGGGATTTCTTTGGAAGGAATGATGCTAAAGCTGAAACTCGAATACTTTGGCCACCTCATGCGAAGAGTTGACTCATTGGGAAAGACTCTAATGCTGGGAGGGATTGAGGGCAGGAGGAGAAGAGGACGACCGAGGATGACATGGCTGGATGGCATCACGGACTCAATGGACGTGAGTCTGAGTGAACTCCGGGAGTTGGTGATGGACAGGGAGGCCTGGCATGCTGCGATTCATGGGGTTGCAAAGAGTCGGACACGACTGAGCAACTGAACTGAACTGAACTGAATGATAACTACGTTTTAGCTACTATGGGTACTGAAGATATACCTGTAGAACATGTACATAAATATTATTATATTGGTGATTAGTATCATTATTATAATTCTGCCTAACTATAACTTTAATACTAGCATAATATCCCACTGATATTATGGTGAAAGCACCATCTTTCACTTAACCATTCCTTCATACCAGGCATATAGGTCTGGAAACACCCTTATTTTAAAGCTCAAAATAACTTTTATGTGGTTAAATAATCCCCATTTTCATCCATGTTTTAAATTTAGTATTCCTTCTCCTTCCAGAAATATCCCATTCCCAGTTCTAGTTTATTTTTAATGGTTTGAAACTTGTATATATAGCTCTAAATCTACCTTAAACTTTTTTTGATATATGGCTGAGAAATAAGAATCTCAATTGTGGTTTTAAATTATTAATTCACTATCTCAGTACCATTTATTAAATAATCTTCCCTTTTCCCAATTAGATGGATCATTGATAAAATGAATGCCTAAGAAACAGGGACCAGTGGTAGTGTTTAAAATACAGAGGTTTCTGAAAATAAACTTTTATTTCTAGAGATCCCAAATGCACATACCTGCAGGGATAAGCAGGTAACATAAAACATAAAGTAATTGTGACTGTGGGTCTGGAGCGAAGCACAGACTACCTGTCCTTTCTAAAGACATTCAAATTCAAAATGCTGTATTTGTCACTTTTCTTTTCAAGTGAAAAATGAGAAGAGAGAAGCTTATCTCACTTGTAATGTCTAAGCATATTTTATACTGAAAGCTATACATTTAGAGATGAAATACTGAAATTCAGGATTTTCTTGGACTCTCAGTCAAGAAGCTACTCAGGATTCTATCCTCTACAAGATCATAAAAATGTTCTACCTGAGAACCTGAGCTGACTGAAGAGTCTTCAGAACTCTGGGACTTGCCATCCCTATCTGACACCCCCTGCCCCGAATCCAGCATACTCTCTAGTCAGGAAACCAGCAAGAGTGAGCATGATCTTATCCATTTTTCCACATGCCCATCCCTGAGCCACATTTCTCCTGGGCCTGTGTCATCTGGCAAGCTGCACTCAGTCACAATGGGCTGTGATGAATCTCCATCCTGATCAAATTGTTCTGCGTATCAGACCCAAGATAAAAGAGAAGGGCTTGCATGTCTTTACAAGGAACGAGTCATTCTACACTGCATAAAATGTGGAGGGTGCAAGGGGAGGCTTCCATAGGAAAAACAACTTCAAGACCAAAACCTAGAAGGAAGATCCCAAGAAAAAATAGCCTAGTTGACTTGATGATATTGGAAAATTAGGGTAAAGAACATATTTAACTGTTTGGAAAGTTTAAGCAAGTTCCTTTATTCATTCATTCATTCATTCAACAATTATTTCTTGCACTGTAACAGCTGTCCTTGCCTTTGGTATGGGAGATAAGAGAAGAGAGAATCTAAATTTTTCTCTTTAGGTGATAAAAAGACTAACAATTCACAGTGCAGTGATTGTTTTATAGGGACTATCTCAAGGTTTGATGCAAGTTATAAGAGGAGCATCTAAGTCTGACTGGGAAATAATGGAAGATTTTTCAGAAAATGATACTTCTGTTCTAATAGTTGAGTAGAAAACAGATTGCCATGACTGACTTTCAAGGACTTTATCTGTTTGAAACTAAGTGCCAGTTATTAGCACAAAAGCACTATTTCCTCTCCCAAACCCCTCAATAATCAATACTTTAGTGAGTTTTTTTTTGCTTATGTATTGTTTTATTCAGACTGTTTTATTTTAAATAAGAATGTTTATCACTTAGGAATCATTTCAGCTGCATATAGCAACTAAACCAAATTAGCCACGTATCAAATTTTAAAAATCATATGGGGGAGGGCTGGATTGGGAGTTTGAGATTAGTAGACATAAATTATTATATATAGACTGGATAAGTAATAAGGTCCTACTGTATAGCCAAGGAAACTATATTCATTACCCTGTAATAAACCATAATGGAAAAGAATATTAAAAAGAATATATATATATAATATATGTATATATATATATGCAACAAGAATACATAGTAAGTCCCCTACATTGGAATGAGTTCTATTCTAAGAGAACGTTTGTAAGTTCAATTTGTTCCTAAGTCCAACAGAGTGAGCCTAGGTACCCAAATAACATAATCAACTATATAGTACTGAATATATATGTAGATATATATATGTGTAGGGCTTCCCAGATGGCGTTAATGGTAAATAATCTGGCTGCCAATCCTGGAGACATAAGAGACATGGGTCCTATCCCTGGGCTGGGAAGATCCACTGGAGAAGGTAATGGCACCCACTTCAGTATTCTTGCCTAGATAATCCCATGGACAAAGGAGCCTGGAAGGCTACAGTCCATAGGGTCTCACAGAGTCAGACATGATTGAAGCAACCTAGTGCACATGCCTACACACATAAATATATATATGCTACTGCATATAAATAGTACATTAAAAACACAAATAATATATAAAAAGCAAACACAAAAAATAAAGAATAAACATTTTTACTCTTACAGTACAGTACCTTAGAAAATATAGCATTACAGTACAACACTTACAGGGGCTGGCACTGAGTGAACAGCCTAGAACTGCTGACTGGAGGAGGGAGAGACGGTGGGAGATGATAGAGCTGGAGGAACATCAGCAAGAATAGATGGAAGGCAAGCTGCAATTTCACTCATGCCTTACACCGATGGCACAGGTTCTGGTTCCTTGCTGGATTCAATTCTGTCTGCCCTCTTGAAAAAAATGTCTGGGTAGTCGCTCTTTTTTTCCTCATCATAGATGACACAATAGCACTGAATTGCATTCTGAATAGCTGCTGCAACCTTTGTGTAGTTTTATAGTCAGGTCCTAAGTCTCAAAAACTAACAAGTGCCTCATCAAAGAAAGAAAATCCCCTTGCCATTTCCTGTGTTGTGAATGTTAGGTTTTCAGCAGTAGCAGCTACATCACCACTGCATTTATGCTTTCTCCCAGACATCCTGGCTTGAAATAAAGATACTGTAGTACTGTACTCAGTACAGTACTGTAAAGTACACAAAAGCACAACCACTTGTAGAAGATGTACACACTTGACAATGTACGTCAGATACATGAACTAGCTTATGTGATTGGACATGCAAACATATGTTTGCATATTTGAAATTTCACATGTAGGAGACTTACTGAATCACTTTGCTGTACAGCAGAAATAAACACAACATTGTAAACCAACTATCCTTCAATTTAAAAAAATCATAAAAACGACTTAAACAAGATAGGTGTGCATATCTTTGCAATTCTTTCTCTTGTAAAGGCAGTTGGTAGGAAGATTAGAGTTGATATGGCAGCTACATGGGTGTCAGGGGCCTTGGTTTCTTCTGTTTTGCTCCTGTATCATCCTTAGTGTGCTGTTTCATGGTTCAAGATAGCTGTCAGAGTTCCAACTCTCATATATACACTTCAGCTAGCAAGAAGAAGGAAGGGAGTTGGAAAGAGAACCCTGCCTCCCTTTTAAGGATATTTGCTTAAGTTCCATAGATAATTCAGTTTACATCTCATTGGCCAAAACTTAATCACAAGGTTAGGACTTATCTTTGCAATTCTTTCTCTTGTAAAGGCAGTTGGTAGGAAGATTAGAGTTGATATGGCAGCTACATGGGTGTCAGGGGCCTTGGTTTCTTCTGTTTTGCTCCTGTATCATCCTTAGTGTGCTGTTTCATGGTTCAAGATAGCTGTCAGAGTTCCAACTCTCATATATACACTTCAGCTAGCAAGAAGAAGGAAGGGAGTTGGAAAGAGAACCCTGCCTCCCTTTTAAGGATATTTGCTTAAGTTCCATAGATAATTCAGTTTACATCTCATTGGCCAAAACTTAATCACAAGGTTAGGACACATGGCAAAGGAGGCTAGGAAATGTAGTCTTTAGTGGACAATGTGTAAAATTAAAACTTGAGCTTGTTACTAAAGAAGAAGGGGTGAGTTGATATTGGGAAGCAGTCAGCAGTATCTGCCACAGATTGTCAATACACACTGCATGATGACAACATCACAGTCTCCCAGCCTGGTGGAGCAAGGCCAGTGAAGTAAAAGTTATGTGAAAAGCAGATTATGTAGAAAAGAAGTTTGGGAGACACTGTGTTAGAGTTAAATAGGTTTCTTTATTGTAAGATTTCTCAGAATCATTTATTTGCTAATATCTATTGGGTGTCTCTAAAGGGCCCCAGGGGAGCTCTGTAACAAATTTCCCAAATATATTTAACAAGTAAATAATTTCTTACAAAAAACACTTCCCCCAAGACTCTTTGACAAATGCTGATCTAGTGGAAAGACTAGAGCTTTGCAGGCAAACTGAGATCTAGTAAATTCCTGCTGTTTTGCTTACTAGTTATATATGTCTTGCAGGTTGCTTTTGAATGTAAAATAAACATTAAGAATTTATTCACATGTAGGAGACTTACACATCACTTACAAGCTTAGTGATGGCAAATAGCACACCTCTTTTTTCATGAATAGAATTTAATTTTCAGAACAGTTTTAAATTTACAGAAAAATAGAGCAGCTTGTGCAAAAAGTTCCTAATATATCTTCTCGATCAGATTTATCCTATTAGTAACTACATTAGTATGGTATGTTTGTTATAACTAACGAACCCACATTGATACATTAGTGTTAACTAAAATCTATAGTTTACTCAGGTTCCCTTCAGTTCAGTTTAGTCACTCAGTCGTGTCTATAATTTACTCAGGTTTCCTTCAGTTCAGTTTAGTTGCTCAGTTGTGTCCGACTCTTTGTGAGCCCATGAATCGCAGCACACCAGGCCTCCCTGTCCATCACCAACTCCCGGAGTTCACTCAAACTCACGTCCATTGAGTCGGTGATGCCATCCAGCCATCTCGCCCTCTGTCGTCCCCTTCTCCTCCTGCCCCCAATCCCTCCCAGCATCAGAGTCTTTTCCAATGAGTCAACTCTTCGCATGAGGTGGCCAAAATACTGGAGTTTCAGCTTTAGCATCATTCCTTCCAAAGAACACCCAGGGCTGATCTCCTTTAGAATAGTTTTTGCTTAAAATCCCTTTTCTATCCCAGTATCCATTCCAAAATACCACATTACATTTGGCCGTCATGTCTCCCTCTGTAGGCTCCCCTTAGTTGTGGAAATTTCTAAGATGCTCTTTGTAAAGACAGGGTTTCCCTAGTAGCTCAGCTGGTAAAGAATCTGCCTGCAGTGTGGGACACCTGGATTCAATCCCGGGGTTGGGAAGATCCCCTGAAGAAGGGAACAGCTATGCACACAAGTATTGTGACCTGTATAGTCCATGGGGTGGCAGAGTCAGACATGACTGAGCCATACAAAATGTTGTAAAGGCGAGGAGTTTTAAGGAGTCCTGGTAAAGTACATTGTAGGATGCCCTGCTATTGGACTTTTTCTCATGTTTTTCTCATGATTAGACTGGAGTTGTGTGTTTGAGGAAGGAATATGACAAGACGTAAAGTGCCATTTTCATCATATTATATGAAGGAAACATGCAATCAACATGATTTATGACTGTTGACATTGATGTTGGCCATTTTTAAGTTATCCTTTTCCCCCCACCACTTTCCATATTGTACTCTTTAGAAGGAAAGTCTCTGAGCATGCCCACACTTAAGGAATGGAATTCAGCCTCCTTCCTTTGGAGTGAAGAAGCTATGTAACTTAAATTTGGACTTCTCCTGCATGGGGGATTTGTCCCTTCTTACCAGTTTGTTAATATATGCAATTATTTATTTTTATCAGCATGGACTCACAAATACTCCTTTAAACTTTGGGGTATAATCCAACACAGTTTTGTTGCTCAAACTGGTCCAGCTTTGGCCTTTTAGTTGGATCCTCTGCCCCTTTGACATAACCCCATTGATATGGGTTGTTTTAAGAAGTTCCTTACTTTCTGGCATTACAAGATGCTTTAGTCTTATCTTATATATTTCCTGCCCCAGTCCTAGAATCAGCTATCTCTTCAAGGATCTTTGATCCTTTTAATGGAACATAGTATTAAAATTCCACATTGAGCTCTCAGCCATAGCACCATCTTTTGAGAAACCTCCATGCCATGAGAGCAAAGTGGAGGAAGAAGCAATGCATAGGCTGAAGCACAAAAGAAAAAAGATGACTCAGAGGTCCAGGTAAATTTGTACACCAATGGAAGCCACAGATGCAGAAACAAGGGAAGCTAGAAGCCAGGGACATGGGTACAAATTAATGGGCTGCATGCCTACTATCTAGAACTTATCTCAATGGATCTGGAACATCTATGGCCATTCTGATCCCCTCGACCACCTTTGAGAGACACACCTTGCTTGTAACAAAGTGGTTCCTATATGTCCTTTGCCCTGAATCTGTGATATCATGGACTAGTTCTCTTCTCAGTTGTGGCTGAATATAACATGTGTACAATAAATCGTCTCTTTTGCTATCTTAGCAGAAGAAAATAAAAATCCACACTGAATGTTAGGAGTGCCTGTTGCTATAGGGGTTTCATTTCTTTAAGTCTCTTGTCAGCTGACAGACCAAGGAAATATATATGTATATACTAACCCATGTCTATACACATATGTGTAAATATTTCTGTAAGTACCCAGTATATATATATATATATATATATGAAGTTAAACATGAATTCTTTTTTTTTTTTAAACATGAGTTCTTAATGTTTCCAATTCTACTCAGTCACCACAACGATCATTCTAGCTTTCTTCCCTTGTTGTTGTTCAGTCGCTATGTCATATCTGACTCCTTGACCCCATGGACTGTAGCTTGCCAAGCTTCCGTGTCCTTCACTATCTCCTGGAGTTTTCTCAAATTCATGTCCATTGAGTTGGTGATGCCATCCAGCCATCTCATTCTCTGTTGCCCTCCTGCCCTCAATCTTTCCCACCTTCCAGGTCTTTTCCAATGAGTCAGCTCTTCACGTTAGCCAGCCAAAGTATTGGAGCATCAGCTTCAGTACCAGTCCTTCCAGTAAATATTCAGGGTTGATTTCCTTTAGGATTGACTTATTTTCTTGCAGTCCAAGGGACTCTCAAGAGTCT
The DNA here is from genome assembly GCA_006410675.1 of Oreotragus oreotragus. NCBI lineage: Eukaryota > Metazoa > Chordata > Mammalia > Artiodactyla > Bovidae > Oreotragus > Oreotragus oreotragus. Next base: position 170,936 of record SJYX01022318.1, on the reverse strand, counting down.
TCTCCAACACCACAATTCGAAAGCATCAATTCTTTGGCACTCAGCCTTCTTTGTGGTCTAACTCTCACATCTACTTCAGCAGTAAGGAATTTGGCTCCCACCATCTGGCTTTCATTTACTTAATTGTCTAATTCCAATAAACATGTATAGTAATTTGGAATTGTTAACCCATATTCCTGTGGGAAACAACTTTATAGACTACAGTACATTATTTACGTGCAGTTCTTTTTGCCTTTCATCTTACATTCATTTCCAAAGTTATTTAGGTCAGTACCTTTCCCTGGACTCCCTTCAGTGAAATTGTTTCTTGCGTTTGTAATAGAATTAGATTCTCTTGTCACAGTCTACATTTTCCTGGGATCTTCCAACCTCCTAAATGATTATTGTTTAATTTGTCTACATCAAAAGTCACTTTTTATTATAGACTTCTATGGGTTGTGACACATGCATAAGGTTGTGTATCCACTATTACAGTATTATGCAGAATATTTTCACCACCCTAAAATTCTCCTGTCCTTCACTTATTCATTCCTTCCCTTCTGTTCTCCTCAGAATCTCTAGCCACCACGGTATGTTTGTTTATTTGTTTACCACTTATCTTTTTCATTGTCTCTAGAATTTTACCTTTTGCAGAATGTCATATAATTTGAATTACAGAAAGTCATATAATTGTAATCATAACATCTGTACATACCCACTTCTTTCACTTATCAATATGCATTTAAGATTCCTCCACATCTTTCTGTGGCTTGACAGCTCATTTATTTTTACTGCTGAATAATATTCCATTGCATGGATGTACCAGAGTTTGTTTACTCATCGTCTATTGAAGGGCTTCTCAGTTGCTTCTGGGTTTTGGCAATTATGAATAAAGCTGCTGTAAATATTCCTGTGTGGGTTTTGTGTGGGTTTAGTTTTCAGCTCTGTTGGGTAAGTACCTAGGAGCACAATTATTGGATCATAGCTTTGTAAGAAATTGTTGAGCTGTCTTCCAGTTGTTACATCATTTTTCATTTCCACCCATGAGTGAATATTCCTGTTGCTTCACGGCTTGTTAGTTTAGTGTTGTTTAGTATTGTCGGTTTTTAAAAATTCTAACCATTCTAATAGAATTTAAAAAAATTCTACCCATTCTGTAGTGGTATTTCATTGCTGCTCTAATTTGCAATTTTCTAATGACAGATGATGTTGAGCACCTTTTCATATGCCTATGTGCCATCTGTATACATTCTAGGAGAAGAGTCTGTTTACATCGTTCACCCAATTTTTTAAATTGGATAGTTGGTTTTCTTATTGTTGACTTTTAAGAGTTCTTAGTATACTTACTATTTTTAAAAATTTTATATTGGAGTAGAGTTGATTACCAATGTTATGTGGATTTCAGGCATACAGCAAAGTGGTCAGTTATACATGAACATGTCTCTATTATTTAAGAGTTCTTAGTACACTTTTGACAAAATTTTTCTTTTTATATTTTTGAAAAAAGAGTATAGTCATAGTTGGGATGTATTATTTTCAGGTACAGTAATACTGTAAAGAATTCTCACTAATTATTTTGACTAGCCTTGTTCAAGCAGATTATTCATAGCTGTTGATTACTTTTTTTGGCTGCACTGGGTCTTCAGTGGGGCCTACAGCATCCTAGTTGCTGTGTGCCTGCTTTCTTTAGTTACAGTGAGCAGGAGCTACTATAATTGTGGTGCATGGGGTTCTCATTGTGGTGGCTCCTTTTGTTGTGGAGCACAGGCTCCAGGCTGTATAGAATTCAGTAGTTGTGGCACATGGGCCTAGTTGTCCTGAGGCGTGTGGGATCTTCGTTCCCAGACCAGTGATTGAGTCCGTGTTCCCTGTACTAGCAAGTGGATTCTTAACCACAGTACCACTAGGGAAGTCCCCATAGCTATTGACTTTAAACATAATTATTTTATTCTGAAATTGCGTGATTATTCAGGTTTTTCTGATTCATTTCTTTTGTGTATTAAGTCTTCTATTCACTAATTAAAAATTTTTTTTCTCCCTTTAAAATAGCTAGCAAATAATATCATCTATGTGTAAGGATAAAGACTGGCTGAAATTATATAAGCAATAGAAGGGTAAAATCAGACTCCAACTCCATAATAATCTACTTCTACAATTTTCATTCATTAAAAATAGGAAGATAAAATTAGAGTAGTCCAAAGGATTTAAAAATTGATTTGCACAGATAGTAATTTCACTATAGCACCTTCACTGTAAAGTCAAAGCAATAGAGAATAAATGGTAATAGTCCAGGAACAGTTGATAGTGGCAATTAATATTCATGACAACCATCATATAGCTATAAAATATTACTTATTGTTATAGCTAGTATATAAAATCCAGATGACTTCCTCAGGATTAACATAGTAATGGCATTATAGTCTGAAATCATGTTATAAAGCTGTAATCATATTGGCCTAAATAAAATGAGATTTTGCCTCAGAAAAAAATTCATCCATTTAATTACATTTTGTATTTGACTTAACTCAAATGCCTCCTATCTAGATTGTGCATCACACAGTTCTGTCAGTGTAAACTTAGTAAGAAATGAGTCCATGAACTAAGGTGCTAGATACAGTCTATCATAGAAAATACTAAGATTATCTACTGTGGGACTATCTGGTTACTTTCTGGGATGAAGGACATGCAGGAGCAAGGTCTCACAAGGCTAAAACAAACTATAGAATCAAAGGAGCTAGTTAACCTCTACTTTTGAGTTGACTGGATAGAGTAAACTGCATGGTTCAAGTAATGCATTACCATCCTCATTTGTACATGATTTTATAGTTTTCTATGCACCAAATCAAGTAAAAAAAATTATGTTTGAATTGTCTAGAGGGCACTTTGGTGAAATAAAGGATCTCAAAACAAAGAATTAAGAGATTTGGATCCAGATCCAAATGCCACTTACTAATTGTGTAAACTTGGATTATCTTGTTTAAAAGTGTGAGCTCTGGAGGCCATCACTTGCATTTGAATTTTCTACATTTCTTTCTCCCCCAGTTCTTCTCCATTCCCTCAATATCTCCTACCCTCTTTCTAGCTTCTTTCTTATCAACATGCCCTTTAACTACTTCCTTCTCCCTCTTGTTTCTCTCTCCTTCGTCTCTGCCTTCCTGGTTCCTCCTTTGTTTCCTCTTAGTCACTGTTTTCCTCTTTCTCATTTCTTTTCTGAAATATATTCACAAAAGTTGCTCTTTTCAGCTGTGCCTATGTTCATAAAATAGTTAAGTATACACAGTTTCAAGTATTTCATTAATGTTTTTGTTTTTCCTCCTTACCACTAAAAGCTTCCTTCATAGCTCAGCTGGTAAAGAATCTGCCAGCATTACAGGAGACCCGGGTTCGATCTCTGGGTCAGGAAGATCCCCTGGAGAAGGAAATGGCAATCCACTCCAGGATTTTGCCTGGAGAATCCCATGGACAGAGGAGCCTGGCAGGCTACAGTCCACAGGGTTCCAAGAGTCAGACACGACTTAGTGACTAAACCACCACCACCACCACCACTAAAATCTTAAGATACAAAAGTCATTTATAGAAGTGGCTATAGGCAACAGGACCTCAGAAAACATGGAGAAAACCTGGAATGGGTTATCTGAACTAGCTGGACCTGGTGGCACCTAAAACCCAGCTAATAATAGCAGTGTCACAGATTATAGTGTCACACAGAACACACATAGTGGCAAAAGAGCTAATTAAGTTAGACATATTGCCCGATGAACTATGGACAGAGATTCATGACATTGTACAGGAGACAGGGATCAAGACCATTCCCAAGAAAAAGAAATGCAAAAAAGCAAAATGGCTGTCTGAGGAGACCTTACAAATAGCTGTGAAAAGAAGAGAAGCGAAAGCAAAGGAGAAAGGGAAAGATATACCCATCTGAATGCAGAGTTCCAAAGATAGCAAGGAGAGATAAGAAAGCCTTCCTCAGTGATCAATGCAAAGAAATAGAGGAAAACAACAGAATGGGAGAGACTAGAGAGCTCTTCAAGAAAATTAGAGATACCAAGGGAACATTTCATGCAAAGATGGGCTCGATAAAGGACAGAAATGGTATGGACCTAAGAGAAGCAGAAGATATTAAGAAGAGGTGGCAAGAATATACAGAAGAACTGTACAAAAAAAGATTCACAACCCATATAATCACAATGGTGTGATCACTCACCTACAGCCAGACATCCTGGAATGTGAAGTCAAGTGGGCCTTAGAAAGCATCACTATGAACAAAGCTAGTGGAGGTGATGGAATTCCAGTTGAGCTATTTCAAATCCTGAAAGATGATGCTGTGAAAGTGCTGCACTCAATATGCCAGCAAGTTTGGAAAACTCAGCAGTGGCCCCAGGACTGGAAAAGGTCACTTTTCATTCCAATCCCAAAGAAAGGCAATGCAAAAGAACGCTCAGACTATCACACAATTGCACTCATCTCACACGCTAGTAAAGTAATGCTCAAAATTCTCCA
>SJYX01022318.1:146113-163375 GCA_006410675.1 Oreotragus oreotragus | reverse complement strand
CGTCTAGTCAACGTTATGGTTTTTCCAGTGATCATGTATGGATGTGAGAGTTGGACTGTGAAGAAAGCTGAGCACTGAAGAATTGGTGCTTTTGAACTGTGGTGTTGGAGAAGACTCTTGAGAGTCCCTTGGACTGCAAGGAGATCCAACCAGTCCATTCTAAAGGAGATCAGTCCTGGGTGTTCTTTGGAATGACTGATGCTAAAGCTGAAACACCAATACTTTGGCCACCTCATGCGAAGAGTTGACTCATTGGGAAAGACTCTGATGCTGGGAGAGATTGGAGGCAGGAGGAGAAGGGGACGACAGAGGATGAGATGGCTGGATGGAATCACCGACTTGATGGACATGAGTCTGAGTGAACTCTGGGAGTTGGTGATGAACAGGGAGGCCTGGCATGCTGCGATTCATGGGGTTGCAAAGAGTTGGACACGACTGAGTGACCTAACTGAATTGAACTGACTGACTTACAGTGAACACCTGCAGACACATGGAATTAAGTGTCCATTGAAGGAAACACTTTGAGTAACCAAGTGGCTGCTCCCATAGAGCAAATAAGAAGGTTGTGAGGGATTTAAGGGCTATAGGATAATTGTTTGCTTCTAATTGCACTGAATAGCTTAACAAAAGAGAGTAAAAGCCTCAGTTTATTAAATTCCAAGCTCACATGTCCATAGTTATAAAACATGGGTCTTTTATAAAAATTAATTACAGGGGATTTCTGTGTATTAATTTTGTATCCTTTGACTTTACTAAATTCATTGATTAGTTCTAGTAATATTCCTGGTGGCATTTCTAGGATTTTTCTCTGTACAGTATCACGTCATCCACAAACAGTGAGAATTTTGCTTCTTCCTTTCCAATATGGATTCCTTTTATTTCTTTTTCTTCCCTGAGTGCCATGGATAGGACTTCCAGAGTGATATTAAATAATAGTGGTGACAGTGGGCACCCTTGTTTTGTTCCTGATCTTAGAGGAAATGTTTTCAATTTTTCACCATTGAGAACAATGTTTGCTGGGGTTTGTCATATATGGCCTTTATTATGTTGAGGTAGGTTCCTTCTATGCCCACTTTCTGTAGAAATTCTATCATAAATCAGTGTTGATTTTTGATGAAAGCTCTATCTGCATCTATTGAGATTATCGTGTGTTTTTTTTACCTTTCAATTTGTTAATATGGTATATCACATTGATCAGTTTGCATATATTGCAGAATCCTTGCATCAAGTGGAGAATAAACCCTACTTGATATGTATGATCCTTTTAATGTGTTGTTGGAGTCTGTTTGCTAGTATTTTGTTGAGGATTTTTTACATCTATGTTCATCAGTGATATTTGCCTTTTTTATATGAAATCTTTGTCTGATTTTGGATCAGGGTGATAGTGGCCTCATAGAATCAGTTTGGGAGTGTTCCTCCCTCTGCAGTTTTTTTGAAAGAGTTTGAAAAGAATAGGTAAACACTTGATAAAATTCACCTGTGAAGGCATCTGGCCCTATGCTTTTGTTTGTTGGAAGATTTTTGATCACAGGTTCAATTTCAATACTTGTGATTTGTCTGTTCATATTTTCTATTTCTTCTTGGCTCAGTCTTGGAAAGTTGTACTTTTGTAAGAATTTGTCCATTTCTTCCAGGTTGTCCACTTTATTGGCATAGTTGCTTGTAGTAGTCTTTTATGGTCCTTTTTATTTCTGCAACGTCTTTTGTACTTCTCCTTTTTCACTTCTAATTTAATTGGCTTCAGTCATCTCTCCTTTTTTCTTGAGGAGTCTGACTAATGACTTATCAATTTTGTTTGTCTTCTTGAAGAACCAGCTTTTAGTTTTATTAGTCTTTGCTTAGTAAAGTCACAAAATTAATACACAGAAACCCTTATACTCCTATACACTAACAATGAAAACGCAGAAAGAGAAATTAAGGAAACAATCCCATTCACCTTTGCAACACAAGAGTAAAGTACCTAGGGATAAACCTATCTAAGGAGACAAAATACCTATATGCAGAAAATTATAAGATAGTGATGAAAGAAATAAAAGATGACACAAACAGATGAAAAGATGTATCATGTTCTTTGATTGGAAGAATCAATATTGTGGAAATGAGTATACTACACAAAACAATCTAGGATTGTTCAATAGACTAGGATTCAGTGCAATCCCTATCAAATTACCAATGGCATCTTTCACAGAAGTAGAACAAAAAAAAGTTTAAATTTTTTATGGAAACACAAAAGACCCTGAAAGAAAGCTTTTGAAAGAAAAACAGAGATGGAAGAATCAATCTTCCTGACTTTAGACTATACTACAAAGCCACAGTAATCAAGACAGTATGGTACTAGCAAAAAAACCCAGAAATATAGATCAATGGAATAAGATAGGAAGGAAGCCCAGAGATAAACCCATGCACCTATGGTCACCTTATCTTTGACAAAGGCAGCAAGAATATACAATGAAGAAAGACAATCTGTTCAATAAGTAGTGCTGGGAAAACTGGACAGCTACATGTTGAAAGAATGAAATTAGAACGATCCCTAACAACCATACACAAAAATAAACTCAAAATGGATTAAAGGTCAGACACTGGAAAGCTCTTAGAGGAAAACACAGGCAGAACACTGACGTAAATCCTCAAGATCCTCTTTGAGCCACCTCCTAGAGTANGTTGACATCAATCCCAACCTTCAGGGGCATCAGCAGAATGGGGATGCTGAGAAGGGTTCACAAAAAAGCATGACAACTATTCAGTTCAGTTCTTATCATTCATGGGTTTTCAATACATTTACAAGAAAAAAAAAACATATTTATCGGGTTGGTTAAAAAGTTCATCTGGTTTTAAGTAAAAATAAAAGGCACATTTTTCATTTCACCAAGAATTTTATCGAACAATGTATTCACTAACCAAATGAACTTATGGCCAACCCAATACTTTCCAGAGTACATCATACAAGGTCTTATACCACTCATTTCAACATCAGCATGCAACTTATCAGTATCCAAATAAAAAGAAATCCAGCTGAGGTAGAAGTTAGGAGCTCTACAAAGCAAAGGAAATCATCAATAAAATGAAAAGTAATATGTTAATAACATACTGAACAGGAGAAAATATTTGAAAATTACATATCTGATAAGGGATCAATTTCTAAAGTATAGGAAGAACATCTACAACACAAAGGAAAGAGTACTCAGTTAAATAATGGGCAAAAGACCTGAAAAAAGTTTTGTCCAACTCTTTGTGAGCCCCATGGACAGTAAGTAGCCCACCAGGCTCCTCTGTCCATGGAATTCTCCAGGCAAGAATACTGGAGTGGGTTGCAATTTCCTCCTCCAGGGTATCTTCCAGACTCAGGGACGGAACCCAGGTCTTCTGCTTGCAGGCAGAATCTTTACTGACTGAGCCACCAGGGGGCCCCAAAGGAAATCATCAACAAAACGAAAAGGTATTAATAACCTACTGAATGGGAGAAAATATTTACAAATTAGATATCTGATAAGGGGTCAATTTCTAAAATATAGAAAGAACATATACATACACACAACACATACAACACAACAGGAAAAAAAAAAACTCAGTTACATACTGGGCAAAAGATCTGAACAGACTTTTTTTTTTTTCAAGAAAAAAATAGGGATGATCAATAGGCACACAGAAAGGTGTTCAGCATCACTCATCATCAGGGAAATGTGAATCAAAACCACAATGAGATATTACTTCACATTTGTTAGAATGGCAGCTGAAAAAAGATAAATGGTAACAGGCAGTGGGAAGGATGTGGAGAAAAGAGAACTCTTGTGCACACTTAGGGAGAATGTAAACCATTATGTAACGCAGTATCACAGTTTCTAAAAAAAATTAAAAATAAAACTATACTGTGAGAGGACTATAAAGAAAGCTGAGTGCCAAAGAATTGATGCTTTTGAATGGTGGTGTTGGAGAAGACTCTTGAGAGTCCCTTGGACTGCAAGGAGATTCAACCAGTCCATCCTAAATGAAATCAGTCCTGAATATTCATTGGAAGGACTGATGCTGACCACCTGATGTGAAGAACTGACTCACTGGAAAAGACCCTGATGCTTGGAATGATTGAAGGCAGGAGAAGGGGATGACAGAGGGTGAGATGGTTGGGTGGCATCACCAACTCTATGGACATGGGTTTGAGCAAGCTCTGGGAGTTGGTGATGGACAGGGAACCCTGGCGTGCTGCTGTCCATGGGTCACAAAGAGTTGAACACGACTGAGGGACTGAACTGATGATTCAGCAGTCTCATTTCCAGGTATTTATCCAAAGGAAACAGAAACATTACTTTAAAGAGATATACGTGCTCCCATGTTCACTTCAGGACTGTGCGCGACTGCCAAGACGTGGAGGCAAGCTCAGGCCCACTAACAGAGGAGCAGGTAGAGAAAACGTGATACACACGTACACACAGAGAGAATGTGATTTACCCATAAACAGAAGACTTATTATTATTTGTGAAAATATGGATGGACCTTGAGGTGTTGGAGGCTTCCCTGGTGGCTCAAACAGTAAAGAATCTGCCTGCAGTGTCGGAGACAAGGGTTCAATCACTGGGTAAGGAAGATCCCCTGGAGGAGGGCATGACAATCCACTGCAGTGTTCTTGCCTGGAGAATCCCATGGACAGAGGAGCCTGGCGGGCTACAGCCCATGGGATCGCAAAGAGTTGGACAAGACTGAGTGACTAACACTTTCTTTCACTAAGGGGATTACTTTCAGTGAAATAATTCAAAAAAAAAAAAAAAAAAGACAAATGCTACATGATCACACTTAAAATGGGAATTCAAAAAAAAAAAAAAAAAGCCATCCAAACTCATGGATTCAGGGAACAGACTGGTGGTTGCCAGAGGCAGGGATCAGGAGTAAATAAAATGGGCAAGGTGGGGGTTAAAAGATACAAACTTCCATCGGAAGAGAAATAAGTCCTGGGGATGTAATATGCTTGATGACTACAGTTATAATACTGTATTGTATATTTGAAAGCTGCTAAGAGAATAGATCTTAAAAGTTCTCAAGAAAGAATAATTGTAATTATCTGAGGTGATAGATGCTAACTAGGCTTATTGTAGTAATCGTTTCACAACATATACAAGTACTGAATCATTATTTTGTGCACCTGAAGCTAATATTCTATGACAATTATATCTCAATTAAAAAAATAGGTAATTAGTTCCAGTGTATGAACTCTTATCATCCAGACCAGAACATTCCTACATCTTCAGAAAAAGCCAATCAGTAAAGGTAATTTAAAAAAATAGTGAGGTGGAGAGGTTATGGAAAGCTTTTTGGAAAAGAACATTTTATTTGAACCTTAATGAGTAGGGTTTCCCTAGTGGCTCAGTGGTAAAGAATCCGCCTGCCAGTGCAGGAGATGCAGGACATGCAAGTTCACTCCCTGAGTCAAGAAGATCCCCTGGAGAAGGAAATGGCAACCTACTCCAGGATTCTTGCCTGGAGAATCCCCATGGACAGAGGAGCCTTGGGGGCTACAGTCCACAGTGTCACAGAGTCAGACACGACTGGAGCGACCTAGGACACACACACACGCACGCACAAGAGAGTCTTTACCTCTTTACGTTGGTCTAAAGGGAAAATCTTTGTACAAGAAATCTGCCAACTGTAACTGTGCAGATCCAAGTTTTCAGCCTTACTTTATCTCAATTGGATTACTTATTAGGCATGTTCTTTCTTTAGCTCGCCAAGTCGTGCATATTCTGGCTGGCTTTTCTTACCAACAAAGAGAACAATTTACAGCATAGAGCCTTTACCCCAAAAAAGCATTTTTAGGTCTGAATGACTTACTTCAGAGTTCACTTTTAATTAAAATTGATTCCCTTCTTAAACAGAGACATATTTTTCTTATTTCACTTGGTGCTTGAACAGAATGAGGGCTTATATTATTTTGCTTTCACATCAGTTATGGAAGTTACATGACTTGTAGCAAAAATGTATACTTTTAGTCCCAAAGATTAACAAACAACAATATGTAAATATGATATGATCGAGTATTGACATGTATGTGTGGGGAAATGAGTATTTTTATGCTCTTTGGTGTAACACTGCTATTTCCATATGAAAGTAGCTTTCTTATTTTCTATTTATCAACCCACCTTTATGATCCCAGGTGGGTCTCCCCGGTGGCTCAGCAGTAAAGAATCTACCTGCTATGCAGGAAATGCAGGAGATGCAACCCAAAGGTGGGTTCGATCCGTGCGTTGGAAGATCCCCTGGAGAAGGGCATGGCAACCTACTCCACTACTCTTGCCAAGAAAATGCCATGGACAGAGGGGCCGGGCGGGCTACCCTCCACAGTGCTGCAAAGAGTCGGGCACGACTGAAGTGACTGAGCACCTTATGATTCCAGACAACTTGAGGCAAAGAGAACAGAGTAAGAACAAGCCACTGGATGAGGAAAATGTCAATTCCCACTCTAACTCTGAGTTTTGGAATTGCACAATCCTAGGCAAGAAAATAAAACATGTGTCTGAGGTTTCTCACCTCCCAGAGGAATATCTCAAGGGTGTACTGACTTGTACAGGCTCACAAGAGGCAATGGTTAATATTCAGGGCACTTGAGAGATGGCTGTTAAAATGCTAGAAGTCGGAAGTCAGCCAGGGTGGAAACAGTTATACTCCAAATATTAGCAAGTGACACAAATCAGGGTTCATTTGGATTTTGTAGAGAGCAAGGTTAACAACATGCCATTTGAGGATATCACAAGGAATGGTATTCCACACATTGTAAAAATGGCATTAGACTGTCCGAAAAGGTCAAACTCTGAGTTAGTAAGGTAAATTAAAATAATACAAGTAATTTTATATTATTTACTGTTTGAATTATTTACATCATTCCTTCTATATTAAAAAGTAATACAGACTGCATTTATGGAGAATTTAACCAAGTACAGCCATTGTTCTCCAGGTTTTTAATGCCTTTTGAAAAGGTAATTCTCCTAAATACTTATGAGATAGTTATTAATATTATACATGCGAAAGCTAAGAATTGAGACTCTAACAAGGAGAATTAGTCACAACCACATGTGAGTAAAGCCAGGACTGAACCTGGGGTCATCCAAGCCCGAGGCCCTGGATCTTTTAACCAGGTCACTCTGTTTGTTACTAAGATAATGGAGGACCAGTCTAACCATCTACCAAGATTCAGTAACACTGTGCTGTGCTGTGCTTAGTCGCTCAGCCGTGTCTGACTCTTTGTGACCCCATGGACTATAGCCCGCCAGGCTCCTCTGTCCCTGGGATTCTCCATGCCAGAATACTGGAGTGGGTTGCCATGCCCTCCTTCAGGGGATCTTTCCAACCCAGGGATCAAACCCAGGTCTCCTGCATTACAGGTAGATTCTCTACCGTCTGAACCACCAGGGAAGCTAATGTTTCCTAAGAAGGCAAGGATAAACACTGTAATGTCAAAGCCAAGCTCACCTTTCACTTCCACTTTCTCTTTCCCATCTAAGTTATCATTAGCAACACCAGCTTGTTGTGATATAAAATAAATGAGGTGGAAAACGCCTCTACTCTCTTCCTCCCTTTCCCAATTTCTGGAAGAGTGGGCTGACTCCGGCCATGGGAAATGAATTCTCAGTTTCAGACAGGAATGGGTAATTACCCCTTGACCGCCCCACTCTGTAACCACAAAGAAAGCTCCCATCATTTCACTCATATTTGCAAATGCCATTATCCTCTTTGTACCATACATTCCCATTATACTTTTTCAGGATCATAGCTTTAGAAGGATGTGCAACATTTTCCAAAACAAATATTTACATCCAGCAAAACAGCACAACCTTGGCTGCTGCACTTGAGCCGTGTGGTAATGTTTCAGGGAGGAGTTCTGGGAAGCCAGAGCACAGGCTGATGGGAGGAGACCTTGCGTGGCTCTCTTTAACCCGCCTTCCACAGACCATCTGCAGAACATCACCAGTCACAGTACATGAACGCACGTTAGCCAAGGCCTCCTTGTTCTCGCGTGAATTTGAAATTCACCCTGACAACCAAGAATGGCCCCTGGCGGGTTGGGCAGGAAACAGGAAAGACTCCCTTGCAGCAGTGAAGTGTCCAGGCAGATACGATGTCCAGTTATCATGTCTGGAAAATTCCAACAGTGGTGTTGTAGATAGGAGGGAGAAAGTGGAAGCAGTGACATTTTATGTTCTTGGGCTCCAAAATTACTGTGGAAAATAACTGCAGCCATAAAATTAAAAGACGCTTGCTCCTTGGAAGAAAAGCTATGAAAAACCTAGACAACGTATTAAAAGCAGAGACATCACTTTGCTGATAAAGGACCATATTGGCAAAGCTATGATTTTCCTGGTAGTCATGTACGGATGTGAGAGTTGGACCAGAAGGAAGTATGAGCACCAAAGAATTGTTTCTTTTACATTGTGGTGCTGCAGAAGACTTGTGAGAGTTTGCTGGACTGCAAGGAGATCAAACCAGTCAGTCCTAAAGGAAATCAACCCTGAAGATTCACTGGAAGGACTGATGCTGAAGCACCGATACTTTGGCCACCTGATGAGAGGAGCCAACTCACTGGAAAAGACCTTGATGCTGGGAAAGAGTGATGGCGAAAGTAGAAGAGGGAGGCAGAGGATGATACGGTTAGATAGCATCACCGCCTCTGTGGAAGTGAATCTGAGAAAACTCCGGGAGACGATGGAGGACAGAGCGTACCTCGTGTGCTGTAGTCTGAGGCTGCAAAGAGGTCAGATTCAGGGACTGAACAGCAGCTAAGAGAGGGGAGTGAAGAGGGACCCGGGCAGTGGAGAAGAGTGCAGGAGCCTAGGAAAGAAGAGCTTCTGCCAAGGTCAAGGGGCAGTAAGGAGGCTAAAGGGGCTTTAGCAGAGGAAAACATGGAGATCTGAGGTCAGGGGGCTCGCGGGCAGGTGGAGATTGGGCAGGCAGGTTAAACAGGGTTTACTGGTCTCTGTAAAGACTTTGGCTTACTGTCTGACTGAAATGTCACTGCAAGTGTTTGCATAGAGAATGATATGATTTTAGTTTGTTTTAGACAGATCACCCATGTTGAGAACAGACTATCAGCAAGTATAGAAACAGGTAGACCATTTAGGAAGCGAGACCAGATACCCAGGTTAGGTGGGGAGGAGCTGGAACCCGAGCGGTCTCAGGAAAGGTGGTGAAAACAGGCCAGACCGCAGGTGTTTTGAAGAAAGAGCCGATAGGAATCCCTGGCAGATGCAGAGAGTGAGGGGCAGGGAAGAATAAAGCGTGAGTCAGGTGTTTTGAAGGATAACGTTTTACTGACTGAGACAGAAGGGTTCCCAAGTGGGGATGGAGAGGAGGATGAGCAGTGTTAGGCCGGGGTCTTGATGCTGGGAAAGATTGAGGGTAGGAGGAAAAGGGGACGACAGAGGATGAGATGGTTGGATGGCATCACTGATTCAATGAACACAGTTTGAGCAAACTCCAGGAGATAGTGAAGGACGGGGAAACCTGGTGTGCTGCAGTCCATGGGGTCTCAAGAGTCAGGCACGACTGAGTAAGTGAATAACAAACTAAAGATACCTCATTCCACAGCTAAAAATTCCACATGGTGCAACAAAGATGAAGATCCTGTGTGCTACAACTAAGACTAACCTGTCACAGTCAGATAAATAAATATTTAAAAAGGAAAAAAAAAAACAAACAAACTTAAAAATAATGCCTATGCAATTTGTGGCTTGTGCAGTAGATGGCAGTGTTTTAAAACCCTTCACTTGCAAATCAGGATGATTAAATCTTTAATCAGGCTATTTATATTATATATAGATGAGGCTCTGCAAAACAGTCATGCTTTGATTGTCACATTTATTACTTCCTGGGAAAATGCTAAAAAGCAATGAAACTTGAATTAATAAACATTTTGTACTTGAGAGGTGCCAAGTGTTACTTGGGGAGCGCATGGAATTCCCTGAGCTGCAGGAACAGAAAAAATCAGGGTTAAATTGTGTTAATAAGGTCATCAGTGGAGACTCCTTGAGCCCAGATAACCTTAAATGTGTTTTTCAAAGAACTCAATAGTGAAATAAGAGTTTATATCTTAAAAATTGGGCATTTAGTAACTCCAGGAGAGGTGAAATTATTCTCTTCATAGAAAAATATTTCCGACACTCAGATTTGCATTGGAAATCTTTAGAAACTGCTTTTGGCTGAGCATTGTGCAGCATTAGTAATATGTTTGTTATTTATTTTCATTGACTGATATGGACTTATATGTTCCTGACTTAAAACTTCACCTAGAAGCAATTATTTAAACTTTGTTTTTTATTTTTTTAAATCACTCTATTTACCATATAGCTACAATGGAAATAAAAATTTCCCCATTATTCCCCAAAATACTTGGAGAAAATAGTTTCTGAAAGGCGAGTAGTAAATCAACAAGGCTCCTGATAAACAAAGCATTTTGTGGAATTCTCTTCTTCAACCTTGTACTCTGTTGTCTTCCAACACTTCCTGAATGCAGAATATTAAACGCTTCAGCAGTCAATTTTGGGGCGTGATTCTGGAAACTCTGCTTCATATATACCTACTATGTATTTTTCCTATTTTAGATCAATCCCTGTGTCATGCTCTTGGCTCCACTTCCTACTGCTTTCTTAGGAGTTTTGTTCCATTAATTATCCATTTTCTTTTCTGTCTCCTCAACCTTTTCTTTTTCACTGCCTTCCTCACCTAAGCCTGGAAATACATTCAACCTTGCCCATCCTAAAAAAATAAATTAGCAGTCCCTTGATCCAGAACCTCATTTTGGATATTGCTTGTATTAGTCAGCTCAGGCTGCTGTACCACAATACCACAAACTGTGTGGCTTAAGGAACAAAAGTGTATTTTCTCACAATTCTGGAAGCTAGAAGTCCAAGATCAAGGTGCTAGCATGGTCAGATTCTGATGAGAGCTCTCTTTCTGGTAACTTGAAATGGCTGCCTTCTCTCTGTGTCTTCACATGACAGAGAGAAAGGGATCTTTCTCTATCTTCCTCTTCTTATAAGGCCATTAATCCTATGATGAGGCTCTACTTTCATGGCCTCATCTAACCCTGTTACTTCCCAATACCTCAACTCCGAAGACCATCACATTGAGGTCTGCGGCTTCAGCATATGATTTGGATGTGGGGGAAACAAACATTTGGTCCATAACATTGCCCCACTGTTTTTCCTTTGGAATTTTTCAAGGAACATTTTGGAAAGAGCACCTATTACTGTCTGCTCCCCTTCATCACCATTCATGTTCCCACAACTCTCCATAGTTTGGCTTCTGTCCTCTTATGGTGGCTGAAATCACTAATATCAACAGAGACCTGTCTGTTAAATCCAGAGTTTACTCTTCAGTTCTTATCTTACCTGTTCTCTCTTGAGTTGTTCAATGCTGGTGATCATTTATTTCTTCTTGGTTTCCTCCTCTGGTTTCTGAAAAATTATGTTCTCTGTCTCCTAAGTCTTGAGTTTCTCCTACTCAGTCTCCTCTGGATTGCCTTCCTCAGGGACTCTCGATGTAGGTTTCATCCTTGGTGTTCTTCCCTTCACAATCTGTACCTCTCCTTCTACCTACTCCCATGTCTTAATTACTGCCTCTGTGCTGTGGGCCGTCTCCTGAGGACCTCTTTGCCATGGTGCAAAAGGAGTTTCTTGCCTTGCCAGGGAACCTACATCACTTTCCTAGTTAATTAAATATATATTTTCTCAGGACTTAAAATCTGCCTCATTATCAGCTCTGGAGAGTTTTGTTATTGTTGTTGTTGTGGCAGTATAAAACAAATGTATCCTTTTACTTGTCCAGGAAAACTCTTAAAATATATTTTTAAAGTTTTATAGTGAACCTCTTACTTTTCACTTATCAGCACTAAGAAGCATATTACCTTCCATTGTTCCTCAGTAGGTATGGTCTCCAGGATGCTTCGGTCACATCCGGATCCTTCACTATTTATCAATGTCTTTCTTAAAATGTGCCACTAAAAAAATACTCCGTAAGTTAAGAAATCACTAGTCTAATGGTCTTGACACTTCTTTTTAAAGATAGAATGATATTCTATGAGATGTTTTCATGAAAAACAACCTGTTTCCAAACCACACTTTTTTTGATGAAAAATACATGAATTATCATTTATTTCTATTAAATTTTATATAGCTTTTAATTCAGTATTCTAGCTGCTGTAAACAATAAATGGTAATATGGAATCTGCTGTATTTACTCTATTCAATAAATCATCATTCCTAATTTTGCACTCTGAAATTTGGAATAATCTTGCTTTCTGGGAATTTATTCAAGTCACTAAGATTGATGAACAGATGAAGTCAAGGAGAGCTTCTAGCATGTTTTTTGAAGATGCTGTCTCACTGGTAGCATTGTGTGCTTTACTCAGAATTTGCTCTGGAAGAAGACTGACCCACACCCTGTCATTCACAAGCAGCAGTTGTGTTTGTGCAAACCTCCAAAACTCACCAATGATGCTGTCATGTCAGCAACCCATCCACAAGGCTGTTGTGGAAATCTTCATCAAATATGCATCAGAAATCAAGATACGTTAAATGTCTACAATGTTTCTGTGTTCCACCAAGCCACAGGTCTTAAGTAAAAAGGAAAAGATTAATTTAATATTATTGTCTCATTGAACTCTGCTTTATCATAGAGAAAGTCCAAAACTTTATCTTGATTTTTATTTCAAATTTCAGATAAATTTTAATTTACCTTTCCTTTTCCTTTTCCCTTTGTATACTTACCTTGCTTAGTCAGGACAGGGCACTGGCCATAGAGAATTCTTCTGGTAGAGACTGCTTCATTGTTCTGAGTATTTTCCTGACACTTTTCTCAGCATTGTTCATTATAGTGATGAGAAACTATAGTCTAAAAANTCCTTTGTCAAAGATAAGGTGTCCGTATGTGTGTGGATTTATCTCTGGGCTGTCTATTTTGTTCCGTTGATCTATATTTCTGTCTTTGTGCCAGTACCATACTGTCTTGATGACTGTGGCTTTGTAGTAGAGCCTGAAGTCAGGTAAGTTTATTCCTCCAGTGGAACTCACCCCCTTTTTGTTCTTCAAGACCCAGTCTAAAATTTTACCTCTTCTATGAAAGCATTTTCTGGCCCCACTCCCCACTTCCTCCTCCAAGGCAGTGTTAGTAATTCCCTCCTCTGAGTGCAGGTACCAGGATGTATGCTTCTCCATGGTAGTTCCCATGACATTGTGTGGTAGTTATGCACAGGTCTGCTTTTCCCTCAGCCTGTGGGACAAGGGCCACATCTAGTGCATCAGCAGGGAGGCCAGCTGGGGAGGCAGAAACAGCAACAACTTGCCAAAGGAGTTGAATGCTATCTCTGTTATCTATTAACCATGCAACTTTGGCCATTTAACACACCTCTCAGAATATTTTCACCCACCCAATGGTGATCACGATACTGTAGGTAAGGTTTCTTGTACATAGTAGGCTCTCATTAAATGTTGAAGAGAAAAAAAAAAAGAAACTTGTAAGAATATTTGATTGTTTAGTAGTCCTTTCAAGACATAGATTCTCATTTCAAGGGGTCTTCCATAGAACTTTAAAACTGAGGGTTTTGTTATTGATGGGAGATTGGAAGGAGAGGTGGTTGGTTGGGGGTCAGAGCATATAGTCTTTTGGTCTCCTCCCCTCCCTCTGTATTTTGGGATTCCCAGTGCTTGCTTCAGTGAGATAGGCCTGACCTCTAGTGGAAACTACTTATTCTTGGATCTGTTTAGCACTGCTTCAAAAGAACCAGAACATAGCTCTGTGCTAAGCAGGTATTGAGGAGGTACCCACTGATTAATTTTTTAACTGAACAGTCTTAGCTTTATAAAAAAAATAATTTTTATTTTATTATACATTCATGAAAAATACTCAAAAATAGACTTTCCTTCACAAGGTATCTTTTAAGAAAAATGAATCTCCAAATATCTTTCATGAAGCTAATTATTGTGTTTTAATATTCATGGGAATCTTTCTATCTGAGTAGACTTGAAAGCATTTTGCAAACAGATTTATTACCTATATAGTGTGTTCAAGTCAATTAAAGTGAAATTCAATTAAAATGCAACCACCTCCGAAGTAGGGCACAGCAGATGTTTAACAGCTCACAGCGACACCTCACAGCAGTGTGAGTTAAGCAGCAGTTGATGAACAAAAATGAAGAATTTCATTTTCTATTTAGGCTACAGGAGCAATAGAGAGAAGCAGAATGTAATTATCCAAATTAGAAATTTTCTGTGACACTGAGGTCACCAACTCTGCTATTAACAGAAGGGCCAATGGATATTTATTGATCACGTGCAGCCAAGAACACTGCTTTATGCCTCTGCTGACAGGCAGCCCCCTCAGGCACATGGCCTCCAAACACTCTAGTGATGAAAATTCATGACAAAGCTAGGGAGTGCTTCAGGACTTCAAAAACACAATCCTTCACTCCTGATTCTCCTATTCTTGGGCTCAAAATCAGACTTGACCACCAGCCTGTCTACTGAATGACACAAGCAAAATACAGTGTTAGTGATGCAGCCATAGAGTATATTCATAGCCAGTGCAACAGGGATGTCACTGCTGTTTAACTCGGTCCTGAGTCTGAGTGGAATGGGAAACGTTCTGACCTCTTCATGCTGTGATGTTCATGTTCCCTGCGACTGAAGACCGCAGAGATACTGAGGTGGGCTGGGATTTCATCCATATGTAGAGATGTAATTTGGAGAGTGACTACACAATATCAAAGCAACCTTATGTAGAGTAAAACATATCAGCCATGACATTGAAACATGCCTGGATGGAGAACTGAATATGTCTTCCTTTCTTCTAGATGAGAACTTGTTCTGCATCCACAAACTAGCTTATCTCCTTAACGGTTGCCTGCATGGCAACCATATGCCTATTATATTGCATTTAATTTAAATGCTGGATGAAATAGGTTTCCAGGTAGAAATGAAAAAGAACAGCTTCTTAACGTCAGTTTATGTGGAACTGAATGNACTTGTTCTGCATCCACAAACTAGCTTATCTCCTTACGGTTGCCTGCATGGCAACCATATGCCTATTATATTGCATTTAATTTAAATGCTGGATGAAATAGGTTTCCAGGTAGAAATGAAAAAGAACAGCTTCTTAACGTCAGTTTATGTGGAACTGAATGATAATTTGACTCAGTTTTGCCTTAATCTGATAGAATTCTAAAATTAGAAACAAGCAGAAACATGTTACTGGGTTTGTCTCTGGGTCAAATTTCTACATCAGCTAGCCATTGTAATGCTATTATTCAATGCGTTCGTTTTGGTAATGGCTACTTGCAAGCAACTTACATATAGAATTCACAATTACTCTGCCCCTACATGCTAAGGAAAGGGCATCTTGATGGTCTGAAGGAGAAGGGAGCCAGCATTTCTGGTTTAACCTCTAAATCAGTCTATTTAGCTGTTGCTGTAACAATTTTACCTAACAAGAAAAATAACAAAGGCTGCTTAGGTATAAATTTATGACCTCACCTCTAGCCTATGTACTACAGGGGTCTTCCTTAAAAGAATTTATAGGGACCTGATTTTCTCAGAATCAAGCAGATGCAAATCAACGTGTTTATTACACACCCATTGTGTACACAAAACTGTGTTCAGTACTAGGCAGATAGAAGAACAGAGTGATCTCTTGAATCCTTACAATATTTTAGGGATCTAAGGAGATAAGACAGCAAAAACTAAGAAACAAGGGTCACACAGAACATTTATGGTAGACCCAGAAATCTTGTTAGAACTTATTTTTGTAGTCTGGTGCTGCCACTCAGGGGCAGAATTTTGAATTAGTTCTTAAAGATCTCAAATTGTTTTCAAGAGCAGACATAAAAAATAATGGAACCAAGTAGATCACTTCAAGACGGCAGAGGAAGAATCATTCCAGGTCATATGGAGGGGAGACTAAATTTGGATACCAAAGTGGAGGCTGTCATCTCTCTCCAGACTCAGATTTCTTGTGTCAGCTGATAAACTTGATTCTATCAATAATCTCCCTCTCCTGTAAGCACCAGTCCTCTTCCTAACCTCTAGGTCTTTCTGAGCACAGAATATGATCAACTCCCGATGTCTAAACTCTTCCTGTAAACAAGCAAAATATTACCTGAATCCTGAGTTCCCTGTCCACATTTTTTAATATTTCTCCTTTTCTTTACCCGTTTTTTTCCCAGCTCAATGAATGCTTATTTATTAATTGAATATTTACTGTATACTGCATTAGTTACCTATCACTTTATAGCAAATTACTCCAAATTTAGTAGTATAAACAATATTTATTAAACAGTAATTCCTGCAGGTCAGGAGTTTGGGCACAGCTTAGCTGGCCCAGTCAGCATCTCTGGCCCAGTCAGCATCTCTCGCAAGGCTTTAGTTAAGATGTCATTTAGTGTTGCAGTCATTTTAAGATTGAACTGGTGAAGGATTAGCTTTCAGGCTCACTTTTGTTAGCAGGATTGAGTTCGTGGAGAACTGTAGGACTGAGGGCATGTGGTCACTGGCAGCCCTCCCTGAGAAGAACTAATTATTAGACTGGATTTCTCCTGCCATTAAGGAACACTCAGTCGTATAAGGGAGGGAGGTGAGGGCCCAAATGATTGCAGGCATTTGAAAAGTGCTGTCATAGAACAGTACACAAGTGCAGTGGTTAGAAAGGTGCTTGACTGCAATATATAGCAAGTCCAATTACAGTGTCTTAAACATACAGGATTTTTGTTTTCTCACATAATATAAAATCCAGAGGCAGGTTATTATGGCCATTGGTTCAGTGGTGCTCAGTGGAAAGGTCTAGATCATTGAATTTTCTCCATCATTAATTCATGCTTTTCTTGACTCCTTGTGATGCCATAATGACCCCTGCACCTCCAGGTATCATGTCTAGTTTTAAAGCAAGAAGAAAGGGATGAAGCATTAGACTTTCTCCTCTTGGGGCTTTGTATTTGTATTTGGGAAGGATGCTCTCCTCAGGAGAGTTTTCCTTGAAGGCAGTGAAGTGTCACAATTCTGGAGCCAGACTCACTAGATTCAAATCCTACCTCAGCCATTTACAAGTCATTTGACTTCGTTCATGTTACCTGATTGATCTGTATCTCACTCTTCTCATCTGTAAAATGCACTAATATGCTAGTAAATTAGGAAAACTCGGGAATGACCACATGACTGGTAAAGGTAGGTTTTTATTCCAATTGCAAAGAAGGGCAATGTCAAAGAATATTTGAGTTCAGTTCAGTCCCTCAGTCATATC
>SJYX01022318.1:118628-144723 GCA_006410675.1 Oreotragus oreotragus | reverse complement strand
GAATGAAAACTGACCTTTTCCAGTCCTGTGGCCACTGCTGACTTTTCCAAAGTTGCTGACATATTGAGTGCAGCACTTTCACAGCACTCATCTTTTAGAATTTGAAATAGCTCAACTGGAAGTGCATCACCTCCACTAGCTTTGTTCGTTGTGATGCTTCCTAAGCTCCATTTGACTTCCCATTCCAGGCTGTCTGGCTCTAGGTGAGTGATCACAGCATCATGGTTATCTGGGTCATGAAGGTCCTTTTTGTACAGTTCTTCTGTGTATTCTTGCCACCTCTTCTTAATGTCTTCCACTTCTGTTAGGTTCACACCATTTCTGTTCTTCACCTTTGCATGAAATGTTCCCTTGGTATGTCTAATTTTCTTGAGGTGATCTCTAGTCTTTCCCATTGTATTATTTTCCTCTATTTCTTTGCACTGATCACTGAGGAAGACTTTCTTATCTCTCCTTGCTATTCTTTGGAACTTTGCATTCAAATGATTATAGCTTTCCTTTCCTCCTTTGCCTTTCACATCTCTTCTTTTCATAGCTGTTTGGAAGGCCTCCTCAGACAACCATTCAGCCTTTTTGCATTTCTTTTTCTTGGGGAAGGTCTTGATCCCTGCCTCCTGTACAATGTCGTGAACCTCTGTCCATAGTTCTTCAGGCACTCTGTCTATCAGATCTAATCCCTTGAATCTATTTCTTACTTTCACTGTATAGTCATAAGGGATTTGATTTAGGTCATACCTGAATGGTCCAGTGGTTTTCCCTGCTGCTGCTGCTAAGTTGCTTCAGTCATGTCTGACTCTGTGTGACCCCATAGATGGCAGCCCACCAGGCTCCCCTGTCCCTGGGATTCTCCAGGCAAGAACACTGGAGTGGGTTGCCATTTCCTTCTCCAATGCATGAAAGAGAAAAGTAAAAGTGAAGTCGCTCAGTCGTGTCCGACTCTTCACGACCCCATGGACTGCAGCCTACCAGGCTCCTCCATCTATGGGATTTCCCAGGCAAGAGTACTGGAGTGGGGTGCCATTGCCTTCCCCCTACTTTCTTCAACTTAAGTCTGAAATTTTAATAAGGAGTTCATGATCTGAGCCACTGTCAGCTCCCAGTCTTTTTTTTGCTGCCTGTATAGAGCTTCTCCATAATGTTAAACTACCACACAATTGCTCTCATTTCACATGCTAGCAAGGTAATGCTCAAAATCCTTCAAGCTAAGTTTCAATGGTACATGCAGATACTTCCAGATGTACAAGCTGGAGTTAGAAAAGGCAAAGGAACCAGAGATCAAATTGCCAACACCCTTTGGATCATAGAAAAAGCAAAAGAATTCTAGAAAAACATCTACTGCTTCATTGACTTTGCTAAAGCCTTTAACTCTGTGGATCACAATGAACTGTGGAAAATTCTTAAAGAGATGTGAATACCAGAGCACCTTACCTGCCTTTTGAGAAACCTATATGCAGGTCAAGAAGTAACAGTTAGACCCAATGTGGAACAACAGACTGGTTCAGAAATGGGAAAGACTGTTTATTGTCACTCTGCTTATATAACTTCTATGGAGAATAATCATGCAAAATGCCAGGGTGGATGAATCATAACCTGGAATCAAGATTGCTGGGATGAATGTCAACAGATATGCAGATGATATCACCCTAATGGCAGAAAGTGAAGAGGAACTAAAGAGCCTCTTGATGAAAGTAAAAGAGGAGAGTGAAAAAGCTGGCGTATTACTCAACATTCAAAAATCTAAGATCATGGCTTTCAGTCCCATCACTTCATGGCAAATAAATGGGGAAAAATAGAAATAGTGACAGACTTCATTTTCTTGAGCATCAGAATCACTGGAGACAGTAACTTCAGCCATGAAATCAAAAGACGCTTGTACCTTGGAAGGAAAACTATGATAAACCTAGACTGAGTATTAAAAAGCAGAGACATTACTTTACCAACAAAGCTCTATATAGTCAAAACTATGGTTTTTCCGGTAGTCACGTATGGATGTGAGAGCTGGACCATAAAGAAAGCACCAAAGAACTGGTGCTTTCTAACTGTGCTGCTGGACAAGACTCCTGAGAGTCCCTTGGACTGCAAGGAGTCAAATCACTCAACCCCAAAGGAAATCAACCCTGAATCTTCATTGGAAGGACTGATACTGAAGCTGAAGCTTCAATCTTTGTTGGCCACCTGATGCAAACAGCTGACTCAATGGAAAAGACCCTGATGCTAGGAAAGATTGAAGACAGAAGAAGGGGTGGCAGAGTTTGAGATAGTTAGATCACATTACTGACTCAGTGGACATGAGCTTGAGCAAACCCCAGGAGATAATGATGGACAGGGAAGCCTGACATGGTGCAGTCTATGGAGTTGCAAAGAGTGGAACATGACTGAGCAACTGAACAACAATGTTAGAATATTAGCAACTGAGCAATGATAACAATATTAGTATATTAGTCACTCCCATTTTGAAGGGACCATCTTCTCTGGAAATCACAAAATGAAAAGTTTATTTTCTTCAACCACTAAGCTGCTTAAAAACTACCGGTTTCCTTAAACTGTTATTAATAGTAATTTTAGACAAGATCTGCAACACTTTCAGCTACCAAACCTGGAATATCAAAGTGATTTCCCATCTGTTGTACATTTAATTCATTTTTTTTTAACTCAAGCCACTTTTAATTCAGTTGAAAAACAGGAATAATTACTCTAGCTAAAGAGAAAAGAATGTCTTTAATGATTTTTAAAGAATATGATCATAGGCTTATACTGTTTCTTACACTTCTTTCCTCCGATTTATTGCTTAAAAAAGAGAAGGCATTTGATTAACCAGTTTAAGTGTGATGATGGTGGGATTGGGGAAAAGATTTTATGAAAGCTAGAAAACTTTTTATTTATGACAAAACAAAGTTGATCTCTGAGCCCAGACGTTGAGAAGGTCAGCTTGGTTACCTTCCTGCTTTCTCTTTTGAGTGCATCCCAACTTTAGGTACAGATTATAGATTTGTCACTCCTGGTCACAAAGAGAGATTCCTTCTCATTTCACCTGAGAAATGCTTCCTGTAGGAAATGAGAATTCTTTCTTTCTTTTCTTTTTTTTGGCTGCACCACAAGACAGGTGGGATTTTAGTTCCCTGAATAGGCGTGATCAACCCTGGGCCCTTCTCAGTAAGAGTGCAGTGTCCTAACCACTTGACCACCAGGAAATTCCCAGGACATTAGATTTCTGAATAATGGGAAGTGGAGAAGTTAGTATATGTGCATCCCAAGGTAAAGTCTGGGCACTGAAATCTAATGCAAATCTAGATTTTCTACTTAACCAATGATCCTCACTGCATCTCAGTTTCCTTTTCTATAAAATAGGACAATGAAAATAATAATAGAACATATATCATAGCATTGTTGTGGGATTT
Organism: Oreotragus oreotragus; assembly: GCA_006410675.1. Taxonomy (NCBI): domain Eukaryota; kingdom Metazoa; phylum Chordata; class Mammalia; order Artiodactyla; family Bovidae; genus Oreotragus; species Oreotragus oreotragus. Next base: position 141,325 of record SJYX01022318.1, on the reverse strand, counting down.
TAATTTACTGATTGATATAAAATGCTTAAATAGATCCTGATTTTCAGAAGGGCTGTACAGTTTAAGTGTGATGATGGTGGGATTGGGGAAAAGATTTTATGAAAGCTAGAAAACTTTTTATTTATGACAAAACAAAGTTGATCTCTGAGCCCAGACGTTGAGAAGGTCAGCTTGGTTACCTTCCTGCTTTCTCTTTTGAGTGCATCCCAACTTTAGGTACAGATTATAGATTTGTCACTCCTGGTCACAAAGAGAGATTCCTTCTCATTTCACCTGAGAAATGCTTCCTGTAGGAAATGAGAATTCTTTCTTTCTTTTCTTTTTTTTGGCTGCACCACAAGACAGGTGGGATTTTAGTTCCCTGAATAGGCGTGATCAACCCTGGGCCCTTCTCAGTAAGAGTGCAGTGTCCTAACCACTTGACCACCAGGAAATTCCCAGGACATTAGATTTCTGAATAATGGGAAGTGGAGAAGTTAGTATATGTGCATCCCAAGGTAAAGTCTGGGCACTGAAATCTAATGCAAATCTAGATTTTCTACTTAACCAATGATCCTCACTGCATCTCAGTTTCCTTTTCTATAAAATAGGACAATGAAAATAATAATAGAACATATATCATAGCATTGTTGTGGGATTTTAATTTACTGATTGATATAAAATGCTTAAATAGATCCTGATTTTCAGAAGGGCTGTAGTAAGTATTAGCCCTTATTATAATCTGTAGCTATTCTGAACTATCTAGTGATTACACACAGAAGTTCTATACAATTTTCTTAAACAAATCATAGAATGTTTGAGGTGGGAAAAAATCTTAAAAATCACTTGGGCTAATAGCTTCAAACCTCTCAACAGTCCTTTTTTTTTTTTTTTCACACAGTACTAAGAGTGATCTTTCTAAAATGCAGATGTGATCAATGACTCATCCTCTCCAAAAAAGAGACTAAATTGTTTTACCTTGTTTAACATGCTAGCTGCTCTCTTGCTCTCCGCCTATCACTCATCAACAATTCCAGACGGTTTTGCCAAGATCTCCTCTACCTTAGACCTCCAAGGAACTGTTGCTTTTGCCTCTGTTTGAGGTGTTTCCCTTCTAGTCATCTCACTATTCTGACTCCTACTGAAATTAAGGTGGGACCACCCCCTAAGTGCTCCCAGAAAATGCCTATACTTTCTCCATCAGCCCTTACCGTACTATCCTACTGTTGCTCTGTCTGTGGCTATGAACCCCACTTCTATAAAGGAAAGGATCCTCTTCACCTTCTGCATGGCTTTATCTTCAAGATTAAGTTTAGTGCCTGACACATAGTAGGTGCCAAACACATACATATTTGTTTATGAATAAATCAATGACTTTCCCCCAAAGTTACTCAGGTTAAAGATGGGCTTAGAATTAGAGTCTTTCTTCCATAGGCATTTAATCAGTTTTTTGGACAAAATGAGAAAGCTTTGTTCAGCAGTTATTGAAATTCACTCTTATTTTTTTCCTGTCTGTTCTTCACCTCAGCTTTTTATAAACAGAACATGTTTTCATTTCTTGATGATTTTATCCTTCCCACTTGTCAGATAACATTTTTTTCTTTATGTGTGTATGTTTAATGGTGCTGAGATTAACACGGATATTTTTGCTTGACAGCTTCAATTTCTGAACCTTTTTATTATAACCAAACATCTTTAATTTAATGCTATATCAATGATTAGGAAGGGAAAGACTTTATGATTGGGGAGTATATGTCTCATAGTTGTTATTGTGAGAAAGAGAAAAAATAATTCACCTGATCTCACAAATGTGCTGGGAGTTTTACTTTAGGCAAAGATAGAGTCTCCCCTATGCAAGGATTGAAGGGAAAGGCTCAGAGAGTCTAATGCTCAATATTGGCCACTCCTCCCAGCCTTCACATAAACTCCAGTGGAAAGGGGATCCTGACACTTTGCATTCCCAACAGTGCCTTCACCTGTCCTCTTCATCCTCAGGCACAGCCTCTCGTGCCCCACTAGGTTTGTGTGTGTGTGTGTGTGTGTGTGTGTGTGTGTGTGTGTGTGTGTGTATGTGTGTGTAATAAAGTTTTATTAAAGTATAAAGGAGATAGAGAAAGCTTCTGACATAGGCATCAGAAGGGGGCAGAAAGAGTACCCGCTTGTTAGAGTTAGCAATGAAGTTATATACACTCCAATGAATCAAAAAAAATGTCTGGAGGTTGTAAAGACCTCACCAGACCTACTCCCATAATTTACATTTTAAGATAACAGAATTAGCCAGAAGGTTTAATCCAGAGACTGTCCTCAGGCAGAATACATTGTTGTTATATAATCCTAAAGAATGTAGAGAAAAAAAGTTTGTCCTTTCTTCCTCCTTGAGAATTCCAGACCCCTTCATCAAGGCTGATTTCATTATGTTCATCTCTGTTTACTTTAATTACTGGTAATAACCCAAGATGCCTCTCCTCCCACCCACTCTAATCAGCAAGCAATTCTTTGCATCCCCCTTTTAGATTCCATTTTACTTCTTCCCTTTACACCAGCAATCTGAAACTCATGTTCTATTATCAGAAAATCCCCTCACTTTGCTCTGAACATTTTCTTCACCTTCTAGAGCTCATCAGAAGGCAATAATCCTCTCAGGTCTCTGCTTCTGCTTTGGTCCTCTGAAATGAAGGCTATTTTCTCTCCCACACTCCTATGCAGCTGGAATTAGAGGTGGTCCTAGCTTCTCACGGTTTCTTGTAGATGGCAGGCCATTCTTCCTCTTTTCTCCTTCCCACCAAAAACCAGGTTAGAACTTTGCCATCAGAATCTACTACTCACTACCTTGGTGGCTGATATCACCTACCAACTCCCCTACATTATTTTAGACTTTACCTCAGCCTTTGTCTAAGGCTCAGGTTGCCCATGAAACAGACTCTCAATGGGATATTTGTACACAGGAGACCTACTGGGAACTGTACTATGAAACAATCCTTATAAAGCAGTGAAGAAAGTGGAATTCACTGAGGAGAAATTGATCTATGGTATAGCTTCAAGAGAGGCTTCAGCTCATTCCAAGAGAAGCACTGGAGTTGAGAAATTCTTTCAGAGTTTTCCCCAGCTAATGGAAGGTGGAAGGACTTTGTACTTCATCATCACTCTCACTCTGGAGTTTCTGTGTCTCACCAAGGCCCCCAATATACTTAGCATTTCTTGTTCAAGCAGTGTGATGAACATGATCTCATTGATAGATGGAAACAGTGGACCTATGTGATATTCTACAGAATGTCCAGATGCTCTAGGTCCTTCAGACTATGATAGAGAAAAAGAGAGTTAATATAGCCCTAGATGAAGACATAAATTGTACTGTGGTCTAGGCCACATTTATACAAACCACTCCTGATTCTTCTTTCTGACAAGGGATGAAAAAGAATGCATTCAGCAGATCAATGGCTACATACCATATACATAGGCTGCATTAATCTGCACCAGCAAGGATGCAACATCAAATGCTACAAATCCTATGTGTCTGAGTTTGCAGTAGTCTTCCTTCATCTACCACAATATATCAATATTTGATTTTGTAGGGACCAAACTGCTGAATGGCATGAGAATGTGATGGGAACCTCTGCCCCTGTATCCTTTATGTTTTTAAGGATAAGGGTAATCTTGGCCATTCCATCCAGGAGGGATAGTGTTTTTAATTTATTCTCTTGGCTGGGGGAGAAGGACTCCTGAAGTCTCAGTTCTACTGTTACTATTGAATGCTTTCACCTTCAGAAAACTCACCTCTGATCTCTGTGTGGAGGATTGATTGAAAATTTTGTCTCCAGAGAGGCAGGCAGCCCAGTGCAGTGGCAGGAATTGTGGTCCCAGCTGTACACCAGAATGTCTGTAACATCAATTTTAGAACTGGCCATTGTGGGTATGTGATTTTTAGGTCATAGCCTGGATAGGTTAGAAGATTTATGGATTTAGAGAGGGTATGCAGATGAAAAGAGTCAGCTTGTGGAGGACTTAAAGGCAACATAAAGGAACTTACAATTGATTCAACTCACAATGAGGAAACCCTTGCAATTTCTTACGCAGAACAATGAGTTTGTGAAGGCAGGACTCAATGACATCAATATCATGGCTGCAGAATGAATGGAGCGTGGCAATCAATGGAGCCAAGTATGATGAAAAATATTACAGTAAAGCAGGCATGAAATGATAAGGTCATGAACTAACATGGTAGCTGTGGACATTGTAAGAATGAAATTGCAATAAGATACATTCAAAAAATATTTAAAAGATCTTGATAATGTAATAGGATCAAGGGATGGAGGAAAGATAGTTATCAAAAGTGATTCTGCCTTTTCACCCTTGAATGATGAAGGAATGCTGTTCTCTTTAAGGCAATTCAGAAATGAAGGAGAGGATGGAGTAGGAAAAGGGGACATTTAAAACAGATGATGCGTTTGCTTTGGAAAGGTTGAGTGTGAGTTGATGGTAAAATATCCAATTAGAATTGTCCCTTAACAATTGTTAATGTGAAGTTATAGATTCAGATAACTATTCAACAAAACTAGAAATGTTTAGACTATAAAGGAACTCTTTTACTGAGATCAACTAGGACATATTCAGGTGCTTCAGTGAGGAATGATAGTGGTAGATTTTAAGAAGTTATAGAATGTTTGTGAAGTTTACACCTGGATAATATTTGGAGACATTAATTCATGTCCCCCTAAACACTGGTACCTACTCCAAACACACACACACACACACACACACACACACACACAGCATTTTCCTGTTCATTTCCCATTAATTCAGCAGTGCTTCATTGCTTAAGGGAAAGTAAGGGGCAGGTAGAAAGTACACAAGTGATTTATGGGACCTAGTAATCTAAAAACATAAATCTATAAGTGACATAAGCAAGGAAAGTGGGCTGAAAGAAACAGAAGGGAGAGAGGATCTCCCTTAGATTAAAAGAAGACTCTGTTGGGATGGAGAGTTGAGAGGTCTGTAAGTTTCTTAATGCTTCATTTCCTAATAGCACACAGGGAGTGCTGGACCCCAGAGAGAAATAAGTGGATGAATCATCCAAAACAGTGGTACTTAACCATGACTACATATCAGGTTTTCTGGAGATTTTTTTTGTTTTATATTTTTAATGCCAGTACCAAAGTCTACCTCTAAAGACTCCAATTTAAATAGTCTACTTTGGCCCCAGGAATAGATATTTTTCAAAATCTCTCCAATTTTAATGAGTGGTCAAAGTTTCTGGTCTAGAGCACAGTTTCCCAATCTCAGCCCTATTAACATTTGGACCGATAATTCTTAGGTGGTGTGTGGGATAGGGAGGGCTGTCCTTGATTGCAGGATGTGCAACAGCAGCAGCAGCCCTGGCCTCTATTAACTAGTGTTTAGTAACACCCGCCTATTCTAGGTTGTGACAATAAAAAAGGTTTACGGATATTGCCAAATGTTCCTTGGGGACAAAGTTGCCCTAGTTGAGAACCACTGGTTTAGGAAAACCATAAGCTTTGAGTCTCCTGGCCTTGCTCTTGAGAGATATGCAAGTGCAAAGAGCTTGTGGATCTGGAGAAGATGGCGGCCAACTCAGAGGAGGTAAGTGAGGTAAGTGAAGACATGAGCATTGCAAACCAATGACTGATGAACAAGTATCCTCCTGCTCCTTCTTAAACCTAGTGCTGTTCATTGTGATAGCTTCTGAAGTCTTGACAGAACTTAGAGGGAGGAATGGAGGAAGGGGGACTGGAAATAGAACACCAAAGTAACTACTAATATAGTGAAATTTTCTCCTAACTTGGTGGTCTGAGGGATAGAATTAAAAATGAAATATTAAAAGAAAAAAGGAAGCATAATATTTCTCGTGTACCTGAGTTTGTGACCTGATTTCATGTCTTACACAAGTTCATATCGTATTGTCCTGTTAGTTATAAAATAAATCACACAAAGCTGTATTATGTATCTCCGTGAAAATTCTGCAGTAGACTGGAAAGCCAAAGCAAGTGGCTAAGATGGAAGCAGAGTTGTTGCAATGACTAGCTTAAAAGTCCATAGGAGATGTATGAACTTATTCAGAAGATATATTAATGACATTGTAAAATAACTGCTGGAAAATAAAGACGCTGGGGGCATCTTCAGCAGCTANATGAAAATTCTGCAGTAGACTGGAAAGCCAAAGCAAGTGGCTAAGATGGAAGCAGAGTTGTTGCAATGACTAGCTTAAAAGTCCATAGGAGATGTATGAACTTATTCAGAAGATATATTAATGACATTGTAAAATAACTGCTGGAAAATAAAGACGCTGGGGGCATCTTCAGCAGCTAGAGCAACCTAGCATGTCTTAGGGGCCTTCCAAACCCTCTTGTTACCTGGAAAATCAGTGATTTTAGGTCAGTCAGTCAGTTCAATTCCTCAGTCATGCCCAAGTCTTTGTGACCCCATGGACTGCAGCATGCCAGGCTTCCCTGTACATCACCAACTCCTGGAACTTGCTCAAATTCATGTCCATTGAGTTAGTGATGCCATCCAACCATCTCATCCTCTGATGCCCCTTCTCCTCCCTCCTGCCTTCAATCTTTCCCAGCATCAAGGTCTTTTCCAATGAGTTCTTCGCATCAGGTGGCCAAAGTATTGGAGCTTGAGCTTCAGCATCAGTCCTTCCAACGCATATTCAGGTCTGATTTCTTTTAGGAGTGACTGGTTTGATCTCCTTGCCACCCAAGAGTCTTCTCCTGCACCACAGTTGAATAGCATCAATGCTTCGGTGCTCAGCATTCTTAATGGTCCAACCCTTACATCTATATGTGACTACTGGAAAAACCATAGCCTTGGCATCCTTCCAACACATATTCAGGTCTGATTTCTTTTAGGAGTGACTGGTTTGATCTCCTTGCCACCCAAGAGTCTTCTCCTGCACCACAGTTGAATAGCATCAATGCTTCGGTGCTCAGCATTCTTAATGGTCCAACCCTTACATCTATATGTGACTACTGGAAAAAGCATAGCCTTGGCTAGACGGACCTTTGCTGGTAAAGTAATGTCTCTGCTTTTTAATATGATGTCTAGATTGGTCAAAGCTTTTCTTCCAAGGAGCAAGTATCTTTTAATTTCATGGCTGCAGTCACTATCTGCAGTGATTTTGGAGCCCAAGAAAATAAAGTCTGTCACTGTTTCCATTGTTTCCCCATCTATTCGCCATGAAGTGATGGGACCACATGCCATGATCTTCATTTTCTGAATGTCGAGTTTTAAGCCAACTTTTCCACTCTCCTTCTTCACTTTCATCAAGAAGCTCTTCAGTTCCTTTCTGCTTTCTGCCATAAGGGTGGTGTCATCTGCATTTCTGAGGTTATTGATATTTCTCCTGGCAATCTTGATTCCAGCTATTGCTTCATCCAGTCCAGCATTTCACATAATGTACTCTGCATATAAGTTTAATAAGCAGGGTGACAATATACAGCCTTGATGTGCTCCTTTCTGAATTTGGAACCAGCCATTGTTCTAGGTCTGCTTCTAACTGTTGCTTCTTGACCTGCGTACAGATTTCTCAGGAGGCAGGTCAGGTGGTCTGGTATTCCCATTTCTTTAAGAATGTTCCACAGTTTGTTGTGATCCACACAGTAAAGGCTTTGGTGTAGTCAATAAAACGGAAGTAGATATTTTTCTGTGACTCTCTTGCTTTTTTGATGATGCCAATGGATTTTGGCAATTTGATCTCTGGTTCCTCTGCCTTTTCTAAATCTAGCTTGAACATCTGAAAGTACTCAGTTCATGTACTGTTGAAGCCTCGCTTGGAGAATTTTGAGCATTACTTTGCTAGCATGTGAGATGAGAGCAATTGTGCAGTAGTTTGAGCATTCTTTGGCATTGCCTTTTTTTGGGAGTGGAATGAAAACTGACCTTTTCCAGTTCTGTGGCCACTGCTGACTTTTCCAAATTTCCTGGAATATTGAGTGCAGCACTTTCACAGCATTGTCTTTTAGGATTTGAAATAGCTCAGCTGGAAGTGCATCACCTCCACTAGCTTTGTTTGTTGTGATGCTGCCTAAGGCCCATTTGACTTCCCATTTCAGGATGTCTGGCTCTAGGTGAGTGATCACACCACCATGGTTATCTGGGTTATTAAGATCTTTTTGTACAGTTCTTCTGTGTATTCTTGCCACCTTTTCCTAATATCTCTGTTTCTGTTAGGTCCTCATACAATTTCTGTCCTTTACTGTGCCCATATTTGCATGAAATGTTCCCTTGGTATCTCTTAATTTTTTTGAAGAGATCTCTAGTCTTTCCCATTCTATTTTCCCCTGTTTCTTTGCATTGATCACTGAGGAAGGCTTTCTTATCTCTCCTTGCTATTCTTTGGAACTCTGCAGTCAGATGGGTATATTTCCTTTTCTCCTCTGCCTTTATCTTCTCTTCTTTCTTCAGCTATTTGTAAGCCCTCCTCAGACGACCATCTGCATTTTGCCATGTCTTTTTCTTGGGGATGGTCTTGATCACTGCCTCCTATACAATGTCATGAACCTCTGTCCATAGTTCTGGCACTCTATCAGATCTAATCCCTTGAATCTATTTCTCACTTCCACTATATAATCATAAGGGATTTAATTTAGGTCATACCTAAATGGTCTAGTGGTTTTCCCTACTTTCTTTAACTTAAGTCTGAATTTGGCAATAAGGAGTTCATGATCTGAGCCATAGTCAGCTCCCTGTCTGGTTTTTGTTGACTGTATAGAGCTTCTCCATCTTCGACTGCAAAGAATATAATCAATCTGATTTCGGTATTGACCATCTGGTGATGTCCATGTGTAGAGTCTTCTCATGTGTTGTTTGAAGAGTGTATTTGCTATGACCAGAGTATTCTCTTGGCAAAACTCTGTTAGTCTTTGCCATGTTTCATTTTATACCCCAAGGCCAAAGTTGCCTGTTACTTCAGGTATCTCTTGAGTTCCTACTTTTTCATTCCAGTCCCCTATGATGAAAAAGACCTCTTTTTTTGTTGTTAGTTCTAGAAGGTCTTGTAGGTCGTCATAGAACCATTCATCTTCAGCTTCTTCAGCATTAGTGGTTGGGGCATAGACTTGGATTACTGTGGTATTGAATGGTTTGCCTTGGAAATGAACAGAGATCATTTTGTCATTTTTGAGATTGCACCTAGTACTATATTTCAGACTATTTTGTAGCTATGAGGGCTACTCCATTTCTTCTAAGGGATTCTTGCCCAGAGTAGTAGATATATTGGTTATCTGAATTAAATTCACCCATTCCAGTCCATTTTAATCCACTGATTCCTAAAATGCTTATGTTCACTCTTGCTATCTCCTGTTTGACCACTTCCAATTTACCTTGATTCATGGACCTAACATTCCAGGTTCCTATGCAATATTGTTCTTTATAGCATCGGACTTTACTTCAATCATCCATCACATCCACAACTGGGCATTGTTTTCGCTTTGGTTCAGCCTCTTCGTTTTTTCTGGAGCTATTCTCCACTCTTCTTCAGCAGCATATGGGCATCTACTGACCTGGGAAATTCATCTTTCAGCATCCTTTTTGCCTTCTCATACTTTTCATGGGGTTCTCAAGGCAAGAATAATAAGTGGTTTTCCATTCCCTTCCCCAGTGGACCATGTTTTGTCAGAACTCTCCACCATGACTCATCTGTCTTAGGTGGCCCTACACGGCATGGCTCATAGCTTCTTGAGTTAGACAGGCTGTGGTCCATGTGATCAGTTTAGTTAGTTTTCTGATTTTATGTAGACCTCTCAGATCTCAGGTAGACTGCTCAGATCTCAGGTAGATAAGTGAATAAAGCATCTTCTTCCTGGTGGCTCAGATGGTAAAGAATCTGCCTGCAGTGCAGGAGACCCAGATTCAATCCCTTGGTCAGGAAGATCCCCTGGAGAAGGGAATGGCAACTGACTCCAGTATTCTTGCCTGGAAAATCTCATGGACAGAAAAGCCTAGTGGGCTACAGTCCATGAGAATACAAGGAGTCACACACAACTGAACATCTAACACTTCCCTGAGGAGGAGAGATTATTATCCCCTCAGTAATGCAGGAAATTCATCTCATCCAGACAGCCTGTGACCTCTTTCAAAGAACAAAGTAATTTCTAAGGGTGGTTTACTATACCCAGGGCACCATGTTTTTACTTGTCAAACTGTGTCCCCTGAAACTTTTCAAGGACCTACTTCTTTTGAAGTGAACATTTGAAGGTTTGGTGCCTCTTGGTTTCCAGAGACTAATGAACCATGACACACTAGAAACCAAAGGTGTAGAAAAGATGGGAGCAGAACTGGTTGGTGGTGCTGGGACCAGAGCAGATGTGGAGCCAGGAGTGAAGTCAACAGAACATAAATGATGAAGCAAGTGGCTCAGGGTACAATAGCAATTCTTACTACTTCTTCCAGTAGAAGCTGGAGCTTATGTGGCATGGGTGGTAAGCCACTTCTATGATCTTCTTTACTAGGACAAAAGACTTTTTCCTTCACTTTTGTCTCATCATTTTTCCTAGTTCAGTTCTGAAATTTACTAGGAAAACAATGAACTTAACTGAATCAATGAAGTAGTCAAAGAGTTTACTCTCCCAAGTACATTTGCATTTTATAGAGGATTCCTTTTTAAACATTTATTCAGATCTAGTTTCTCTGGACTGTAAAACAAATAAAAATGCAGACTTGAAGCAAAAGCAAATAAAAACTGTTAAACTTACTTTTAAACATTAAAGACTTTAAAATTGTGGGGAGGACTTCTCTGGTGACTCAGTGGATAAAAATCTGCCTGCCAGTGTAGGGGACATGGGTCTGATCCCTGCTCCAGGAAGATTCCACATGCTGTAGAGCAATTAAATATGTGAACCACAGCTACTGCGCCTGAGCTCTAGAGCCCATATGCTGCAACTAGTGAGCCAGTGTGCTGCAACTATTGAAGCTCACATGTACCTAGAGCCTGTGCTCTGTGACAAGAGAAACCACCACAATGAGAAGCCTGTGCATCCTAACTAGAGAGTAGCTTGTGCTCGCTGCAACTAGAGAAAACTGTGCAAAGCAACAAAGATCCAGCACAGCCCAAAATAAATAAAAACCTAATTTAAAATAAATAAAATTGTGGGGAAATGTCAGACAAATTCTGAGGGAAATGTCAGACAAATTCTGAGAGATAACCTGATCCCAAAGAGGTTAGTAAAGTCACTGAACACCAATACTGCTTAAGAGCATTTGCCAATGTTAAAAAACATTTATAGGAAGCTTGAGCTTTGATTCAGCACCCTCAGGGGTAGTGGGACAGAAATCAAGTTCTTTACCAGAAAATTCTACCTAATGTTCAATAATGAAATATGTCAATGATGAAATCAAACAGATACAAATTCTTCCAGAAAATAGAAAGGGAACATTTTCCAGTTCCTGTTGTGAGGTTAGTATATCCTTGATTCCAAAACTCAGCAAGGGTTTTAAGCAAAAGGAAAAATAGAAGTTAATTTCAACATTAAGACTTCCCAGGTGCCTGCCAGTGCAGGAGACACAAGAGACGAAGGTTCGATCCCTGGGTCAATCCCTGGAAGATCACCTGGAGGAAGAAATGGCAACCCACTCAAATGTTCTTGCCTGAAAATTTCCATGGATAGGGGAGCCTGGCAGACTACAGTTCATGGGATCGCAAAGAGTCAGACATGGCTGAGCACATCACAACCACAGTCTCAATATATGAGAATAGTTGTTCAGGAACTAAAACCCCAGGAATGTATGATTGGCTTAGCATTAAATCAATCAATGTAATTCATGACAGTAAAAGACTGAAGTAGAAAAATCATATGAACAACCCAAAAGATGAAGAAAATATAGCCCAAATGTCCATCAACAGTAGAGTACAATGGAATACTATACACTAATGGTAATGAGTTAACTGTAGTTAATTATCACAGCTAAATGAATCTTACATATAATGTTAGCAAGAGAAGGAAAACATTAAATAACTATAACATAATTCCATTTATGGAAAGTCTTTAAAAACAGAAAACATGTAGTTATATTGTTTAGGAATGCACACCCAGCGGGTAAAACTATAAAGAAAAGAATTGTTACTGTAAATATCAAGAATGCTGTTATCTCTGGGAAAGAGAAAAGGAGCTGTTAATTGGATAAGATACATGGAGAATTTGGGGAGTGCTGTCAGTGTTTTATTTCTTGATTTCAGTGATGGTTTCTTAGGTGTTTACTTAGTAATTACTGTAGTTTTAAAATTGATTTATGATTTATGCACTTCTAAATATGTATCTTTTATTTCACACAAGATTTTTTTTTCTAAGAAAACTTTTGAAGACTCACAGAAATAAAACTCTAATAGTGGTATTTCAGGCACCATGTCCGATGAGTATCAGAAGAGATATTTTGGGGGTAAAGTAGCAAACTAATGGTCCCTTCAACCACACTAGACACCTAGTTTATCTGTTCTGCTGCTCAGATAGACAGTCTTGTCCTCCACAATCTACCACCCTAGCCTGGAAAGCCTGGTCCATTGATTTTGCCATAATCTTTCAGCACCAGCCAAACCTGTTGTTTTTTGATGTTATGTTTTATGGTTAGCTCAATCATAATACATCATAAATTCAAATTGAAAGCACAGTAATTAGTTTCATGATTTAAAAAAAATTTTGAATTACATTGAACGTGATCCCAAATCAACTAAGATGATTATTCATGCCTTGTAGTTTGTCTGGTCATGGGTCATAAGACATAAGAAATAAAATACTTCAGAAGAAGTCAATGGTAGAAAATAAAAGCACAAAACTTACTAATTTTTTTTTTAAGTTTATCTATTCTGCTGCTCAGATAGACAGTCTTGTCCTCCACAATCTACCACCCTAGCCTGGAAAGCCTGGTCCATTGATTTTGCCATAATCTTTCAGCACCAGCCAAACCTGTTGTTTTTTGATGTTATGTTTTATGGTTAGCTCAACCATAATACATCATAAATTCAAACTGAAAGCACAGTAATTAGTTTCATGATTTTAAAAAAATTTTGAATTACATTGAACGTGATCCCAAATCAACTAAGATGATTATTCATGCCTTGTAGTTTGTCTGGTCATGGGTCATAAGACATAAGAAATAAAATACTTCAGAAGAAGTCAATGGTAGAAAATAAAAGCACAAAACTTACTAATTTTTTTTTTTTTGAGTGATAGCAACAGCTCATCAGAGAAGAGCCTGGGAGTTGTCATGGCAACAGTAATACAGGAAAGTGAACCTCTAGTCCCCAAGTCTTCTTTTTCTTTTTCCTTGTATAGGCACAAAATAATAAAGAATGGTCCCGGATGATGCGTAAAACCCATAGTGTTTATAAATTAATCTCAGTTAACAGATCCAACAACCTTGAGTTTCTAAACAAATAACATACTGATGAATGTTGAGAGCGTAAGAGACATCTTTGGTGAATATACAATGCATCCTGGTCCCATAAAATAAAATAATATGGCATATGGTTGGGTTTACTGGTGGCCTATCTATTCCAGGTGTGATTAGCATGATGTGTACTTTCAATATTTGAATTTTGATCTATGTTTGTGACACTTTACTGTAACATATGTCATTTCAGCTCTCCTATATAAACTTTCATCCCTGATTTCCATTCAGCATACACTATTATACAATAAATAGTAGAGGATACTGGTTAAGATAGTGGAGTTTGGGACCAGATAGACCTAAGATCAAATTCCAACATTGCCACTCGTTTACTGGACGGTCTGGGGTGAGTTACATAATATTTCTAAATTTCCAATTCCCCATCTGTAAAATGGAGATAATTATAATTATAATCCCTCCTATAGGTAGTTGTGAGACTTAACAGAGACAATATATATAAAAACAGCGCAAAATCTGACACACATTAAGCACTGGAAATACTAATTGTTTTATTATTATATATGAAATACTACTGTCTGTGGCCTATAATCATGGATATTTCAAGAAGTTTTTGAAAGTCACAGAAAAAAATTTCAGCCACTTTTTTCTGTTTCTATTCCTGAATTAGTATGATTTATTTCTCGGTTACTATTTGGGCCAGCCAGCCTTTCCCTGTAGCTCTTACTGCTTTATGATGCTTCTGCTTGAGCCTGATTTCAATCACAATTAAGAGTGGCAAGTTCTGAGAGACAAGGTTTAGTTTAACTCCTGTTTTGGCTGTAGTTTTGCAAGGTAAACAGAGGGTATAGGCACGTCATGTCTATGAGCATTAAAAAGAACATGCAACAGCTGGCAAAAAAATCTCAAAATGATAGCAATAATATGTGAAGATAATCCTGCAAAAACTAGTCAAAAATGCACAGAAAGGCTTGGTAATGATTATGTCATTAGATGTCATTCTAGAAGGCCTAAGAAATGTCATAACCAGCCAACTAAGATCCTAGTCATTTGGTTCCAGAGATTTTGAAAGTAAAACAGGATTTGAAGAACAAACGGTGACTGTCTTGGCCCCAAAATAAAACCTTTAGCTATTAGCTATGAATTTGGAACCTAAACTTGAGCCAGGGGGCTTGCCTTAAAAAAACTGAAGTATAATGTTCACAGTATAACGTACACACTTAAAAAAACTGAAATATAATGTAATTTTCTTCAAGAAAATTAGTGATACCAAGGGAACATTTCATGCAAAGATGGGCTTGATAAAGGACAGAAATGGTATGGACCTGACAGAAGCAGAAGATATTAAGAAGAGATGGCAGAAATACACAGGAGAACTGTACAAAAAAGATCTTCATAACCCAGATAATCATGATGGTGTGATCATTCACCTAGAGCCAGACATCCTGGAATGTCAAGTCAAGTGGGCCTTAGGAAGCATCAGTACGAACAAAGCTAGTGGAAGCGATGGAATCACTGTTGAGCTATTTTAAATCCTGAAAGATGATGCTTTGAAAGTGCTACACTCAATATGCCAGCAAATTTAGAAAACTCAGCAGTGGCCACAAGACTGGAAAAGGTCAGTTTTCATTCCAATCCCAAAGAAAGGGAATGCCAAAGAATGCTCAAACTACCACACAATTGCACTCATCTCACACGCTAGTAAAGTAATGCTCAAAATTCCCCAAGCCAGGCTTCAGCAATACCTGAACCGTGAACTTCCAGATGTTCAAGCTGGTTTTAGAAAAGGCAGAGGAACCAGAGATCAAATTGCCAACATCCACTGGATCATTGAAAAAGCAAGAGAGTTCCAGAAAAACATCTATTTCTGCTTTATTGACTATGCCAAAGCCTTTGACTGTGTGGATCACAATACACTGTGGAACCTTCTGACAGAGATGGGAATACCAGAACCAAAGAAAGGCAATGCCAAAGAATGCTCAAACTACCGCACAATTGCACTCATCTCACACGCTAGTAAAGTAATGCTCAAAATTCTCCAAGCCAGGCTTCAGCAATATGTGAACCGTGAACTCCCTGATGTTCAAGCTGGTTTTAGAACAGGCAGAGGAACCAGAGATCAAATTGCCAACATCCGCTGGATCATGGAAAAAGCAAGAGAGTTCCAGAAAAACAACTATTTCTGCTTTATTGACTATGCCAAAGCCTTTGACTGTGTGGATCACAATAAACTGTGGAAAATTCTGAAAGAGATGGGAATACCAGACCACCTAACCTGCCTCTTGAGAAATCTGTATGCAGGTCAGGAAGCAATTGTTAGAACTGGACATGGAACAGCAGACTGGATCCTAATAGGAAAAGGAGTACGTCAAGGCTGTATATTGTCACCCTGCTTATTTAACTTATATGCAGAGTACCTTATGAGAAACGCTGGGCTGGAAGAAGCACAGGCTGGAATCAAGATTGCTGGGAGAAATATCAATAACCTCAGATATGCAGACGACACCACTCTTATGGCAGAAAGTGAAGAGGAACTAAAAAGCCTCTCGGTGAAAGTGAAAGAGGAGAGTAAAAAAATTGGCTTAAAGCTCAACTTCAGAAAACTAAGATCATGGCATCTGGTCCCATCGCTTCATGGCATACAGATGGGGAAACTGGAAGCATTGTCAGACTTTACTTTTTTGGGCTCCAAAATCACTGTAGATAGTGACTGCAGCCATGAAATTAAAAGACGCTTACTCCTTGGAAGGAAAGTTATGAACGACCTAGATAGCATATTCAAAAGCAGAGACATTACTTTGCCAACAAAGGTCCATCTAGTCAAGGCTATGGTTTTTCCAGTGGTCATGTATGAATATGAGAGTTGGACTGTGAAGAAAGCTGAGCACTGAAGAATTGATGATTTTGAACTGTGGTGTTGGAGAAGACTCTTGAGAGTCCTTTGGACTGCAAGGAGGTCCAACCAGTCCATTCTAAAGGAGATCAGCCCTGGGTGCTCTTTGGAAGGACTGATGCTAAAGCTGAAACTCCACTACTTTGGCCACCTCATGCGAAGAGTTGACTCAGTGGAAAAGACTCTGATGTTGGGAGGGATTGGAGGCAGGAGGAGAAGGGGATGACCGAGGATGAGATGGCTGGATGGCATCACTGACTCCATGGATGTGAGTCTGAGTGAACTCTGGGAGATGGTGATGAACAGGGAGACCTGTATGCTGGTTCATGGGGTCTCACAGAGTCAGACACGACTGAGCGACTGAATTGAACTAAATGTACACACAAAAGCAAAATATTTTTTGTACAGCTTAATGAATTTTCACAAAAAGAACACACTCCTGTAATCAAAGGAAGAAATAAAACATTATCTATCTTAAGCCCTTCCTAGTCATTACTGCTTTCAATAGTAACCATTTTCTTATCTTTGTCAATTGGATCTGCCTATCTTTTACTGTAGACAGAACCTGACAATATGTATTTTTGAGCTTGATTTCTTTTCATCAACAATATTCTTATGAGACTGTGATATTGGGATTTACAATAAGAAATATATGTATTTGGTTTTCAACCCATTCCTGGCACAGAGCTCTTAATATTCTTGGAATTGCCCCAAAGGTGTCTTTTGTTATGTTAATGAGGTGACTTTCAGAAAGCCCATAGGTAATCTAAAAATGGGAGCTGGTTGCCAGGGGAACCAACCACATGATTAAAGGGTTGGAACTTTCAGTCCCACACCTCTAATCTCAAGGGAGAAGAGAGGGGCTGGAGGTTGACTCAACTGCCAGTGGCCAATTATTTAATAAGTCAGGACTATGTCATGAAGCTTCCATAAAACCCTCAAAAGACAGAGTTCATACAGTTTTTGGCTGGTGAACACACCGAGGTTCTGGGAGAGTAATGCCCCTGGAAAAGGCAGGGACATTGCACTCTTTTCCTGTACCTCGCCCTGTGTACCTCTTCCATCTGGCTATTGCTGACTTATAACCTTTTATAATAAACCCGTGATCTTCCAAGTAAAATGTTTCTTTGAATTCTGTGAGCTACTTTAGCAAATCAAACCCAAAGAAGGATTCATTGGAACTTCCAATCTGTAGCAGGAAGATCAGAAGCACAGGTGACAATTTGGACTTGCAAATGGCATCTGAATTTGGGAGGAGGCAGTCTTGTAGGAGTGACCCCTTAACCTGTGGGTTCTGATGCTATTTCAGCATAGTGTCAGAATTGAGTTAAATTGTAGTTTCAGAGAGTTTCTTCTTGTTGTGTGGAAATGCCCTTTTCACAACACACACTGCAATTGGTGACTAGAGCCTTTAAAGATTAACGCACTTGTGGTTTGTTTATTCTCATTGCTATACAGTATTCCATTGTATTAATGCAAAATAAATTTTAAAAAATCTATTTACTGTTGGTGGGTGTTTGGGTTATTTCCACTTGGGGAGTTTTACAAAGGGTAGTATGCTAAACATTCTTGTATATGTCTTTTGGTATACAAGAACTTACACAGAATCCCTTGCATTTTTGTTAGGGGTCATACCTAAGAGTGGAAATGCTGGATCACAAGAGTATGCAAGTGTTTAGCTTTAGCAGATACTGGCAAATCAATATCTTCACTTCAACAAAGTGGCTTTGCCAAACTGCACTCTTGCCAGCATAACAGGAGATATCCAGATGCTTTTCATCCTCACTAACACTTAGTGTGTCTGTCTTTTTAATTTTAGCTTTACTGGTGGATATGCAGTGGTGTTTCAATGCAGTGGTATTTCACTATGGTTTTGACTTTCATTATCTTTTTCTAACATTACCTGTTTTATTTATTTTTATTGAAGTATCCTTGATTTACAAGATTGTGTTAGTTTTAGCTGTACAGCAAAGTGATTCAGTTATATATATATATATTTTCAGATTCTTTTCCATTATAGGTTGGTTATTATAAGATATTGAATATGTTCCCTTGTGCTATAAAGTAAATTCTGTTGCCTATCTGTGTTACATATAGTGGTTTGTATCTGTTAATTCCAAACTCCTAATTTATCCCTCTTCTCCTCCCTTTCCCTTTTGGTAACCATGAGTTTGTTTTCTATGTCTGTGAGTCTGTTTCCATTTTGTATATAGATTCATTAGCACACTAAGCAGGGTTGTTCTTCACCAAGTGAACTTGTAATAAAACTGCAATAAAAGGAAAACAACAGAAGAGGGAAGAGGAATTTTTTTTTTTCATCCTACCTGGTTACGTGGAGATCTTTCTTGCAGCTTTGGTTGTATAAGAGATCTTCCTCTAGTTTTCTGTCATTTTTTGGTGAAACTTGTCCCACATGTATGTTTGTTGAGGAGGTGAGCTCTGTGTTCTTTTCCTTCACCATCTTGATCTCTGCCTCTGATAGGGGAATGATTTGATATGATAAGTAATCTTAAAAATTATAAACTGACTAATTTCTTTGAAGATTATTTCACACACACCATTTTTCTCTAAAAGTCATGCAAAAATTGGCCATGTAGAATAAAATCGGAAACAATGAGTCATGATGGAGACAATGCAAGAGTTGGATTTACTGAGCACTTTTTATGGCCAAGCACCTCATTAATGCTTCAAGGATCATCTCTTTCAACCTTCCCAACAACCCTCCGGAATGGATACCACTTTGTACCCATTGTTTAGCCAAAGAAACTGCGCCTTGGAAAGAATAAGTGATTTGGCCACAGCTACGTAATTAATAAATGATAAGCCAGGATTCAAACCCAGGTCGCCAGACTAAAGATCTAGTGTTCTTTATTCACAGTGTACTATGTTGTCTTTGCATCCTGTCAGTAGACATTTAACATTTGAGGGGATACTGGAGCAGGGTTTCTTAAGGTGCACTCCAGAGAGAAATTAGTTAAATGCCCCCTATCACAAATATGATAGACTTATCAGCTTAATCAGTAGCCATGTTATAGAGAATCCACAAAATTCCTCAACTTTTGTTTATCCAGTAAGACAAATGCTACAAACATGCATAAGGAAAATCAAGAACCTAAACAATTTTAGACATTTTTGTTCAGAACAAATGTCACTGCAAATTCCTTTGATCATGTAGTTCTATTATCCTTGTGATACTCTTAAGTTTGTTCTCTACCAATCACAAAATTCTCATTGGCTTAAACCCTCTATCACAAAGATTAGTACAAGGCAATTTAGTAGATTTAAATAACGTAAGAATGGAAAATGAAGATAGGAAAGACTAAAGAATGGGCAGAAATAAAGTACAGAGCTGGGATCTAGAGTGGATGAAAGGGCACAAATCTTTTATATTACTGTGATTAATTTGTGACCCTTTTTTGTTGACGTATAGTTGAATTACAATGTTGTACTCTCGGAATCTCCTTTACAGTTTTATTTATTTTTCTTCCTTGCTACCTGCAGGTTTTCTCTAGTGGCAGGTTTTCTCTAGTTGCAGCCAGCAGGGGCTACTCTTCGTTGCGGTATGTGATCTTCTCATTGTGGTGGCTTCTCTTGTTGCAGAGCGTGGGCTGTAGGGTGCTCAGGCTTCAGTAGTTCCAGTGCCTGGGCTTAGCAGTTGCTACTCATGGGCTTAGTTACCCTGCAGCATGTAGAATATTTCCAGATCAGGGATTGAACCTGTGTCCCTTGCACTGACAAGCAAATTTTAAGCACTGAATGACCAGGGAAGTCCTCTTTGAATCTTTGATGCACTATTTTGATGATTGCTTTGCTCTGTTCCATTATTTAAATAGTTGACTGAGAAAAGCACTTTGTGAGTGACCAAAAATCAATCCAATTTACTGATCTTGACAACCTAATCTGGATAGTTTGTCAATTAAGTATGAATCTCTTTTACTATATATATATTCCAGTTGTCTCTTGCTGCGTAACAAACTACCCCAACACATTCTGCCTTAAAACAGTGCAGGGCTTTGCAGACATGGCTCATCACTGCTGCACATAGTACTAGCTGGTGCTAAGTCACTTCAGTTGTGTCCGACTCTGTGCAACCCCATAGACGGCAGCCCACCGGGCTCCCCCACCCCTGGGATTCGCCAGGCAAGAGCACTGGAGTGGGTTGCCATTTCCTTCTCCAATGCATGAAAGTTAAAAGTGAAAGGGAAGTCACTCAGTCGTGTACGACACTTAGCATGGACTGCAGCCTACCAGGCTCCTCTGCCCATGAGATTTTCCAGGCAAGAGTACTGGAGTGGGGTGCCATTGCCTTCTCCGATAGTACTAGCTGGTGTGGCTCAACTGGAGGCTGGGACCTGTTTTCAAGATAGCTCTCACATGTGATGTAAGATGGTGCTAGCTGGGCTCCCCTGGTGGTCCAGTGGCTGGGAGTCTGCCTGCCAATGTAGGGGACACAGATTCAGTCCCCACCCCAGGAGGATTCCACATGAAGGGGAGCAGCTAAGCCCACGTGCTACAACAGCTAAAGACGAGAGCCCTAGAGCCTGTGCTCTGCAACAAGAGAAGCCTGAGCTCACTGCAACTAGAGAAAGCCCATATGCATTAACGAAGACCCACCACAGCCAAAAATAAATAAATTAATTAAGTCTTAAAGAGAAAAAAACAGATGGTGCTGGATATCAGCTGGGAGTACAGACATGGCTGCGGAACAGAGGGAATGGTCTCAGTTCTTCATCTCAGACTTCCCTGTGGCTGAGTTCCTAGTCTGAAAGTCTCAGAAGAAGCAGGCAGAAGCTGTTGCCTTTTATAGTCTAGCCTCAGAAGTCACATAGCATCACTTCTGTAATCACACACCTGCCTAGACTCAAGGGAAGAGAATACAGTTACCACCTCTCAATAGGAGGTACATTAAAGCCACACATTAAGAAAAGCACATGCAATGGGAGATGTTGTCATGGCCAGTTTTGGAAAGTGCAACCTAGCATACTATATGTGCATGCATGCATGCTAAATTGCTTCAGTAGTGTCTCGACTCTTTGCGACCCCATGGACTGTAGCCCACTAGGCTTGTCTGTCCGGTGGATTCTCCAGCCAAGAATACTGGAGTGGGTTGCCATTCCCTCCTCCAGGGATTCTTTCAGACCCAGAAATTGAACCTGCGTCTCTTGCATCTCCTGCATTGGCAGGTGTGTTCTTTACCACTAATACCATCTGGGAATGACACACTATATATATTCATTCATTCAATCAATAAATATTTTATTGAGCACTGGATTAGGTGAGGAAAAATATACATTTACTATTATATCTAGTGAGAGAAATAGGCCTTATTTGAACATCACATAAATAGATACAGGATTATAAAGGTGGTGAACAGAGTGAATGAGAGATCATAAGGGACTATCAGGAGCTCTAAGAGGTTGGTAAAGGCTTCTTTCCTGAAGAACAAATAAGAGTTAGGCTAAAGTCTTAAGGATGAGGAAGGATACATTTCTCCTAGAGTATTCCATACACACAGGACAGCATGAAGAAAGGTCCTGTGGCAGAGGGACAGGACCATGGTAAGAACAAAGACACAAAGGCCTGTATGGCTAGAGAAGTGAGTGAGGACAAGATTGAGACTGGAGAGGTTGGTAGGAGCATCCAGACCAGGCAGGAGCATGCTGAGACATTTTTCGTTTCATCTCATAGCAGTGAGAATTCATTAAGTGTTTTAAACAGAGGCCCTGGCCTAATCAGATTTGCATTTCAAAAAGTATGCTGTCCTCAGTGTGAAGGATAGATAAGAGTTGTTAGACAAAAAGCAAATTCCAGTGATTTTCTTATTCAAGTTCAAAATGGGTCATAAAGCAGTGGAGACAACTCACAATATCTACAATGCATTGGGCCCAAGAATTGCTAACGAACATACAGTGCTATGGTTTTTCAAGAAGTTATGCAAAGGAGACAAGAGCCTTGAAGATGAGGAGCCTAGTGGCCATCCATCGGAAGTCGACAGAGACCAATTGAGAGCAATCATTGAAGCTGATCCTCTTACAACTACATGAGAAGTTGCCAAAGAACTCAACATCAATCATTTTATGGTCATTCTGCATTTGAAACAAATTCAGTTCAGTTCAGTCGCCCAGTCGTGTCCGACTCTTTGCAACCCCATGAATCGCAGCACGCCAGGCCTCCCTGTTCATCACCACCTCTCGGAGTTCACTCAGACTCACGTCCATCGAGTCCGTGATGCCATCCAGCCATCTCATCCTCGGTCGTCCCCTCCTCCTCCTGCCCCCAATCCCTCCCAGCATCACAGTCTTTGCCAATGAGTCAACTCTTCGCATGATGTGGCCAAAGTACTGGAGTTTCAGCTTTAGCATCTTGCCTTCCAAAGAAATCCCAGGGTTGATCTCCTTCAGAATGGACTGGTTGGATCTCCTTGCAGTCCAAGGGACTCTCAAGAGTCTTCTCCAATACCACAGTT
>SJYX01022318.1:86111-101782 GCA_006410675.1 Oreotragus oreotragus | reverse complement strand
TGCATTTCTTTTCCATGGGGATGGTCTTGATCCCTGTCTCCTGTACAATGTCACAAACCTCATTCCGTAGTTCATCAGGCACTCTATCAGATCTAGTCCCTTAAATCTATTTCTCATTTCCACTGTATAACCATAAGGGATTTGATTTAGGTCATACCTGAATGGTCTAGTGGTTTCCCTACTTTCTTCAATTTGAGTCTGAATTTGGCAATAAGGAGTTCATGATCTGAGCCACATTCAGCTCCTGATCTTGTTTTTGCGGAGGATTATATATCCTTAGCACACTGGCTCTCAGATTTTTCTTATGATATGTTTTGGCCAATGGGGTATGAGTTGACATGCTGCATGCTATATTTGAGCCGAAGTTTTAGATAGTTTTATATTTGCCTCTGCCTCTTATATTTCTGCCAACATGTCCCAGAGGGGAGCTGCTTCTTCAACTTGGATCTCGGAATAAGAATAGAAGCAGACCTCCACTCAGGTCTGTTGCTTGGTCTTTGGTTAGCTAGCCAACAACCATCATGTGATGTGGGTTAAAGAAAATGCTTGTTATTATAAGCAACTGAAGGTTTGGGTTGCTTCTCTAGCAAAACCTGACTATATCAACATGAAAATGTGACCCTTCAATAAAAGCACTAAATTATCAAAATCAATATTTTTGTGTCTCTACAGCAGTAAAATAAAGCATCTGGCTGGGTTTTTTTTTTTTTTTTCTCATTTAGAGGGTGTTTGGGACTCTAAGACCATGTGTCTTGGGGAAGATCCTCACCAAGGTCAAACCTGAGATTTGAGAGACTCAAGTGATTGCCAAGTAGGAGAGACAAGTTTTGTGGATAAATATGCCTTTAGCAGATAATTCAAGTAGTGGTTTCAAATATGAGCCCAATACTAAAAATATAAGTATAGATTTTCAAAATGAAAATGATTTTCAATCAAGGTGCATATTGAATGGGAAACTCCATGAAGTAGGGTCAGAGTGAATAGCAGATATATATAATTCATTTTTTAAAAAGATCAGGAAGATGAATCAGCACTAGATTGAAAGAGAAATGAACCTATATACTGAACTTAAAACTTTAATATAGTATCACTGCATGACAGACTTAAAAAATCATCCTTCAAGTGATGGTCATGTTTCCATAGTATTTTACTCAATACAGGTTACTACTTACTTTCAGACAGAATTGTTCTTAAATTATCAAGGGCTTAAAAGGGTTACCAGAGAGATAGTTCTTTTAACATAGGATATGTTCAGTCTTACAAGAAAATAACTTATGGTTTTAGCTAGGCTCTGGAAAAGTGAAGAGTACTTATAAAAGGGATAACTTTTACACAGAATGCAGATCAAACTAGAGGAAAAGGTTAAGAAAGAGAATGACTGATATTTCTATTTCCCATTTCTCTGTATGTGGAATTCGACATGTCATTGCAAAGGGTACAGGTGCAATGAAAGTGGAGCTTTGTGATCATTTGATCTTCATTTGTATGGGATGTTGAAACATTCCATCCATCTGATTGCCATTGCTAACCTAGTGACTGCTTAACTAAGAGATGTTTCACAATGCTAAAAAGCCCTAAAAAAAAGTAAGAAAGAAAAAAGAAAGGAGAAAAAGATGGGAGAAGAACAGAGGGAAACTCTCGGTGAGTGAAAAGAGCTTTATTCCTAGAATCTTTATGTTCTGGAGTGGGTTCTGATATTTGCCTTGGTAATAGTCCTAGTTACTGATTAAGTAACAGTTTTTAGAAATCATCTTTTTCTGCATTTCCCAAGGTCATAGCAATGACTCACTTGAAAATACTAAGTACCCACTACCTGAAAAATTATTAACATTACAATTGGATTTCAGAAAGGATTTTCAATTTTAAATAAAATGTTTGCATTGTCAGAGTCTGATATCTCTTGTTAGGTCTCACCCCATTTTTTCCCAAGTTCTGCATTTTATCTATTTTGCAAAGTCATCCAGAAATAGTCTTTGTAGAACAAAATAGAATTCTACTGTAGAAGGGGCCTTAGAATTCCTCTTATGTCCCCTCTTCCTCACTATAATTATTGAAATGAGGAAAAGAACCCCAAGAGCCTTGATTTCTTATTAGGTGAAGATAGTACTAGGTCTGGATACCAAGTTCCTTGCCCTGCAAAGCTTTTACACTCTCCCAAGCCATCACAGACTAGTCTGGAATCAAAGCAGTCAGTCCTTTAACTCACCAGGAATCTTTTTAGTAGTGTTATATAGTCCAACTATTTTTCAGTTGTTTTTCTTTTATAGCCCTAACATTAAAATAGTTTGGGGAATAACTGGACCTCACTACTGACCCTTTGTGGCAGGAAGAGAAAAACATTTTAAACAGTGAAGTTTGAGACTTGAGTATTCAGTGTTTCTAATTTAATGCTGTCAATGACACTGACTTCTACTAGTCATTAGCACATATGAATCACGCTTTAGTTTCAAAATACTTTTCTATCAATAGTAACTTCTTAGCATGAACCAGGCTAGTATTATTTCCCCCTCCCTAAAACAACTTCCTTGGTCATACAACATTTGATGAATGTAATTGGTTGTCCAGATGCTTGACTGTCTCAACTCCTAAAGTCTGCATGGTTTGAGACTAAAGCTTTAGATTAAAGATAGGGACAGCCTATAGGATAGATAGGGACAGATTAAAGATAGGGATAGCCTTTCCTCTGGGATTTCTGGTTGCCAAGGGTGAGTTTGGAGATGTGCAACAGGGGAGGGGGTGGATTTGGAAAGATGTAGATGGACAATCTGCATTCATTGATAGTAACTGAAAAGTCTACGGGTCATCCCTATTTCCAATAGTCTTGGGAGATCCTTCTTCATCCTGGAAATCTTCAGGGAAGGATAAAAGTGAGGAGAAAGACCATTGGAAGTGTTCAATACATCTGTGACTGACCCCTCACCTCAAGGAGCAATAGCTCAGATTCTCAGGGGGAAGGGATCACTTTAGGTCACAATACACAAACACTGGTCTGTCCCTAGATGCTATTGATTAAGAGGGGACACCTTGAGTATGCCCCTTGGCATAGTGATTCTGAGCTTGAACACAGAGGCATTTCCAAAACGGGAATAAGAATAAGGCTCTCCTTCAGCATGACTCAAATCGAAAAGCTCTTTGAATCACAACATTTGAATCTGAGTCACTCGCCAGTCTTTTCTTGGTCCTGTAAAGGCAATTTAAGCACTGAGATCTAAACCAGGCTTTTTGATTCTCAGCCTTTCCCCTCTCAGCAACCTTCCATCTCAACTACCCCAGGGGAACAGTAAGATCTCTTTTAGGCATTGATTTTAAAGAAAGACCACTTTATACAAGCAGGTTTGGGGGCTTGAAAGAGTCACTAGAAATTACCATAGTTCTTGCTATAAAGCTATCACTGCCCCTAGGACACGTGGCCTGCCAGATGGCCCCATAAATCCGATTACCCTCACCTTTCCTTTTCATCCTTCCAGGTTAAAATTCTTATGCTTTTCTGATTTAACAGCAGTTTCAGGGAAGTTAAAACAAATGAAACCTAACAGACATTCTGACCCTCCATTGCCACCAATGCACTGATGATATATCACCACAAATTATATTTTTAGAGACTTGCAAGTGTTATATTGGGCTGGCTCATATTTAGGTCATCCTTCTTTCTCCCCACACCCCAACCCTGCACCCCAATCCTTCTGATTTTTAAAAGACCTTCTGAAAGTCTGCAAGCATACTTGTAAGAAGTTCTTGCCTGTGTGCGTGCTAAGTCACTTCAGTCGTGTCTGACTCTTTGTGAATCTATGGACTGTAGCTTGCCAGGCTCCTCTGTCCATGGGGTTCTCCAGGTAAGAATACTGGAGTGGGTTGCCATGCCCTCCTCCAGGGCATCTTCCCAACCCAGGGGTTAAATTCACATCTCTCATGTTTCCTGCATTGGCAGGCAGGTTCTTTACTATCTGAGCCATCAGGGAAGTCCAAAATTCCAATATTCAATACTCACACTTTTAAATCTAGTTTCAATCCCTTCATTAGCTTTTGTGTCCTATATCCTTATTTCCACAAACTCCCCTCTCTCTCCCCATAAAATCTCAAATCTTCAGGTTAATAGATGAGGGGCATGGTTGCTTTTCAGCACTTAGGGTATGACCCCTCTTCCACATAACTGCTGTCTTTGTAGCTGAATAACTTTTGGAGCTTTCCTTCTTGCTTGCTGAACAGCCACCCCTCCAAACTGAGCCATTTTATTAGTAAGTGTTCTTACCTCTTCCTGCTAACTTCACTTTCCACCTGGTATCGCACGTCTTTCACTCTCCTAAGAAGAAGCTGGGCAGATTGGACATAATGGCAAGACAGTGTCAAGGAGCTTACATATATTTTTGGGTTATAATAAGGTGTGGAATTAAGTGTAGATTTAAGGGTCAAATTCTAACAGAATTCCCTCCTTTCTGCTCAGAGAATTCAGTGATCATAGGGTTCAAAATGATTTGTTACCCATATCTGAGGCTGCTACTGAACATTCTGGTTTCATTGTTTTGTGTAGGGGTCACGGGTTTCATCTCATAGTCAGAAGGAACCAAAAAAGTAACAAATGGAAATAAAGGAGTTTAAAAGGCAGGGACTGTTAAGAGAGCAATAGAAAGTCTGGAAAGGAAAAACATTAAGCTAAGGAAACAGCACCAAGTAGGGGTGTATAACAGTAATGCCACATGAAAATGTAAGGGATTATATATAGATAATTCAGAGGAAATTACTCTGAAAACAACTTTCTGATTAGTTGTGGGGGAGGAAGAAATACCTGGACAGGGAAAGAAGACAACCATCTGCTGTGGCTTTGTATCCTTAGCACGCAGCCTAGTGCCTGGGCACAAAATATCTGCCAATGAATATTTGTATAAGAAATAGAACACTGGCCAAAATAAGCAATGTTTTGAGAAAAACCATACATTTCGGTGACACAGTCACTTCTATGCCCCACAGGCCCCATTTATGGCAGAATTTTTTGGGGAAGCGACCTTACTTAAAGGAAAGTGTAAGCGTCGGTTTGTCTGACCCAATGGGGCGGAGGGAATGGGAATGTCAAGAAGAAATAAGTCCAGCTTAGCTGGTATGAGACTACTCGTGAGGTGTGTCTTTTACGTTATTGTCTGCAAGGCTCCTGCCCAACTTGTCTCCACCCCGTCGAGGAGTTAGCCAGGGGCAGTCTTTCTGTGGTTGTCACCTGGGATTCTCTTGGGGCAGCAGTCTCTTTTCCTTCGGCCTCTTTCGCATTCACCTGCTGCGTTGCCCCTCGTACGCTTGTGTCTTTTACGTTATTGTCTGCAAGGCTCCTGCCCAACTTGTCTCCACCCCGTCGAGGAGTTAGCCAGGGGCAGTCTTTCTGTGGTTGTCACCTGGGATTCTCTTGGGGCAGCAGTCTCTTTTCCTTCGGCCTCTTTCGCATTCACCTGCTGCGTTGCCCCTCGTACGCCTGCAAAGATGCAGAGGTCGAAGCACGTTGCTGTGCGGTGCTTGAAAGGCTTCCAGAATCAGTCTTCGGCGCCCGGCCCCTAACCCCAACTGGGATCCTGGGATCGCCTTGGGGATCCCTATGGGTGCTCCTACCCCCTTCCAAGGTTACCCCATCCGTAACTCAAGGCCAGCTTCCCTGGCCCACGCCCAGCACTCGAGGGGCGTCCCAGGGTCGCCGGGGGGCCGAAGGCTGGAGGGGCGCCCGAGCTCGCGCGCCGCGACGCCGCGCGCTGGATTTGCCGCCTTCGGCTGCTGCAGCTGCATCGGCGGCGGCGGGAAGAGGGGCGGAGGGCGGTGAGGAGGGCTGAAGCCCCGGCCAGGAGGGAGGGAGGGAGGGGGCCGGGAGGCTGTGCCAGGCGAGCCGGAGGGGTGCTCGGCGCTCCCCCGCCCTCCTTCCGGGAGCGAGGATGCAGACTCTGAAACTGGCGCTACTGGGCTGAGGAGGAGGCAGGGGAGTTGCAGCTCGCGCGGCTCGGTGAGTGTGTCTCCTGAGCGCGGAGAGGCGGGAGGGAGGCGGAGGACGAGGAGGAGGAGGAGGAGGAGGAGGAGGAGGGGGAGAATGCCCGGAGCCGCCGCCGCTGCCGCCGCCGCCGCGATGCTCCCGGCTCAGGAGGCTGCCAAGCTGTACCACACCAACTATGTGCGGAACTCGCGGGCCATCGGCGTGCTGTGGGCCATCTTCACCATCTGCTTTGCCATCGTCAACGTGGTGTGCTTTATCCAGCCCTACTGGATCGGCGACGGCGTGGACACCCCGCAAGCTGGCTATTTCGGGCTCTTCCACTACTGCATCGGCAACGGCTTCTCCCGGGAGCTGACCTGCAGGGGCAGCTTCACGGACTTCTCCACGCTGCCCTCGGGCGCCTTCAAAGCCGCCTCCTTTTTCATCGGCCTCTCCATGATGCTCATCATTGCCTGCATCATTTGCTTTACCCTCTTCTTCTTCTGCAACACGGCTACGGTGTACAAGATCTGTGCCTGGATGCAGCTCACCTCCGGTGAGTGCGCGCTCACCTCAGCGGAGGCTGGGGGACCCGGGGCGCGGGAGCCCGGGAGGGGCGGGAGTGGGAGGGACGCGGGCAGTGCGCGCCTCTGGGGGCCGAGCAACTTAATCCGCTCTGGCGGGAGCCCTGGGAGGCCGGAACCCCCAGGGTTCCTCAGCCTCAGCATCAGCACCTAGACTGGGGCTTTCGAGAACCTCCCAAGTGCGGGGGCCGCCACCCAGAGGGACACGTCAGGGGCAGGGCGGTTGCTGGGCCGAGTCCGCTAAGAACTCGAGGTGGGGAGAGAAAGCGGCCGCTTAAGGCGCGAGCAGAGAAACTAAAGGAGGGGCTGACAGCGAGGCGAAAAGCGGATTTGGAGCGATTGTAGTGGAAGGAGGGTCAGCCTGCTCAGTCCCTCTCTGGAACTGTTTCAGTCATTGCTTTCTGAGCTGACTGGGGTTGGGGGCTGGAGTGAAGTTGTTTCTCTCTGTCCCAGGAAGTTATAAAATTTTTATCATCAGTCTGGAGGTGAATAAACCCGAATTCTGTTTTGGGATTTACCCGTTTAAGAAAACTGTACCGTAGGATGTTCCTTTGTAACCCCCCAGTGTCAGGACTTCTGTTTGCTTCCTTGTCAGAGCAAAGGTCCTTCCATTCCATCTTTAAACAGAAATCTTGAGGGAATCACGATTTCTCAAGATCTCAGTTTTGGGGAAGTGGCTTTAGGAAGGAAGATGGACACAGAGGAAGGCTTGTTTCTTTGGGGTCTCTGGTCACTCTTTGCCTATGGATGATATATTGTTGCTAGCTGGAGAATGTGAAAGTACTTTTTCTGAGCATCCGAGTTACTTTTAACCCAAAAGGAGGGTGCATTTCCTGGTGGCTCTGGAGAGTCCTGAAACTGACTCCTTTCTCTGCCTCCAGCGGTGCTGATTCCCTTCGATGCCCTGCCTTCTAAAGGTAGACTCTCTTCTCCAACACTTGACACCTTCTTGTTCCAACATGGTGGGGTCCTTTTGATGTTATGGATGATCTGGTTGGAAAAGTAGAGGACATCTCAGGCAGCTACATTCACGTTTGTGTTTTAGTTTATTGTTCTCCTTCTTTAAAGGTGTTACCTTTAAGCTTTTGTAGTTTTTCCTATGCCTGGGAAGGGTTTCTAGGGAGTAGGGCTTTGATCCCTGTGTTTACCAGAATGTTACAGGCTGATTAAGTTCTGAAGGGTGCCAGACAAGAGCATTAAGGTTCATGATCTTATGCTGCTAGTTAACTATAGGAGAAGCTTGTGGGAGAATAAACTTGTTTGGAAGTTACTTGCTTTGTGTTAATTGTGCTGCAGCTGATTTCCATTTGCCATATACTGTGAACATATGCATGTGAAAGGGGATCTTGCTAGTAGAGACCCTCCCCCCCCCCATATACGTATATACCGTTATTCTTCTTAAATATAGAGTTTTCTGCTTTTCCTTTTGTACTTCCACTCTCAACTTCGTCACGCATCCCTCTCCATGATTTTTCTATATAATGTTGTCTTTTATGGCCATCTCAAGAGCAGACTAACTTTGAGATTTGGAATAAATTAATATATTATTGTTGTTCTTGACACTTAGCTCTGGTTTGACTTTGAAGACAGCAGGACATTGAGGATGCAGATGTTTTAGCTATACAGGGTCAATTCTTTTTCTAATTTTAATTCTTCTGAGTTAAATGACCTATTTAGACTGGTGATTCAAATTAAATTGTTTTTTCAAAGGTCTGAAAGTGATTTGTGGGTGATTTCTCAACATATTACAAGATATTTTACTTATATGAGATTTTTGTGTCTAAACTGACATTGTTGTTTTAAAAAGGAAAGAAAGTAAACTATCTTTGGGAAAGAATTCCCAGCTTTGAAGTTAATACAAATTGCAACTATTACAATGTTTTTTTTCTTTTCTCTTCCTGGAAGAGAGTACCAAAAAAATCATTTATTCTGCAGTAGTGAAATATGATGTCATGTTTTCAGAAATTTGACATTAGTATGCTATCCTGTTTCCCATATATCAGTGTAAAATGTGATGATAACCTGTACTGATGAAGCTATAAAGATGTTTATTTCATTTTCAGATAAGTCCAGATCCTTAAGTTCTTGGCACTTATTTGCCATTTATATAGTATTTTATTTCTAGGTAAACCACCGAAGGACATAATTTTATTTATTAATGAAGTATATTAATTAAAGAATTGATTATGACTCAAAGTCAGTTATATTAAGAGCTAAAGTCAGTTGTAGTCACAGATTTTTTAAAAGAAGGGATAAAGAAGGTATTTCTGAAGAAAGTCACATTTAATGTGCTTTTCAGGTTTTTACAAAAGTTTCAATACTAACAATATATTTGACATAACTGTAAATTACTGTCAAAGTTTAATTTCTAACTTTTAGACTATTTCTTTTTAATATTAAGAATAAATTCTTATAATTTACCTAGGTCTCTCAAGTGTAATTTGCTGACTATTAAAGATAAGACTTAATGTGCCATTTGCTTATCAGAGACTGTTTAACCTTCATTGGAAATCAAATTATTAA
The DNA here is from genome assembly GCA_006410675.1 of Oreotragus oreotragus. Lineage (NCBI taxonomy): Eukaryota > Metazoa > Chordata > Mammalia > Artiodactyla > Bovidae > Oreotragus > Oreotragus oreotragus. The sequence goes on along the minus strand of SJYX01022318.1, from coordinate 92,737 downwards.
GTTGTGTAGTTATCTCAAGCATTTTAATATAGTAACCTCATAAATCAGAGCCAGATAGACTATAAAATCCCATATTAAATAGTACACTAAGATGAAAGCAGAAGACTTTCTTGTGGCAATACAGCATCAAGAATTATTCTTTTATGATTCTGAACAATGAACTAGAAAACGTACTTAATTTATTGGACCTGAAAATGATGTTGCTTTCTACCTAGATGTGTGAAACGACCATAATTAACGGTGCTATTATGAACACCTGCCCTCTCCCTCTTCCTCTCCCCTCTGAATCATCATTAACCTCAGTGGAATGAAACTACAGACTTAGGAGCTAATATGTCACACTTCTTCAAGATGTAATCCTATACTTAGGGACCGTGCCTAACATAAAGAGTGAAGACATAAAAATAGTGTGTAAAATAAATAATAACAATTAGAGATGTAAAATTTCCCAAATCCACAAGGAAATAATTTCTTGAGAAGAGAGATGTTTCTTTTTTGTTTGATTTCTCTACTAATAAAAAGAGGTAGATCTGTAATTGGCAAGTAGAGCAATGAAGTTCAGATCTTTTTTTTTTTTTTTTAATCTGAATGGAAAGGGGATTTTGTCTTCCTGGAGCGTGATTCTCTGATTTCATGTTTTTGTTTTCAAATCAGTATTTCAGTCTCTGTTTCCAAGTCTGTTAATAGCCAAGTCTCGTAAAGGTGGAGTTTTTTTGTTTTGTTGACTATAAGCCATTATCTTATTTTCAGAAATGCAAGTTTTACCAATTACAAGCCAATGAGATCTTTCTTTTTCTTTTCCTTTTTAGTTCTTCCTCTGTTTGTTGCTCCCAACCCATCTCCCTCCACCCTGTCTCCTGCATGTGTGACCCCATGGACTGAAGCCTGCCCTCAGGCTCTTCTGTCCATGGAATTTTACAGGCAAGAATACTGGAGTGGGTTGCTATTTCCTTCCTTCTCCACCTTTTTTTTTTTTTTTTTTAATAAGCTAAAACACCGAGGCAGAATTTGAAATTTTTAGACATCTACCATAAACTTTGGTGGAATATAGCAGATGAGGAGGGTCTTGGTTTCACCTGGGAAGAAGGAGCACCTAATCCTGATTGGATTTCAGTATTTGGGAGGGGTTAGATGGGAAGGGGGGGTTTGCATNAAGCTAAAACACCGAGGCAGAATTTGAAATTTTTAGACATCTACCATAAACTTTGGTGGAATATAGCAGATGAGGAGGGTCTTGGTTTCACCTGGGAAGAAGGAGCACCTAATCCTGATTGGATTTCAGTATTTGGGAGGGGTTAGATGGGAAGGGGGGGTTTGCATTCACCTGATCCCTGTCGCTAGTCATTCTGAGTTGTACCAAAAAGAAGGGTCTCCAAGATAGTGAGCCTTGATTGTGTGGCAAGTATGGTAAGAATTGAAGACTGAATTGCTTTCTTACCTTCCCCAGCTTCCCAGCCTTAGTTTTTCCCAGCTCTTTTTAATCAGCTTGCGTTCTTCAGTTTTATACCTTTGCCATTTTGGTGAGTTGAGAATCACCGTAAGTAATTATCATACTTCTTAGGCAGCAGGAAGAGCCTTGGCATTGTTATGCCATCCTATCTCAAGGCACTGTGCTCTTTTCTTATATATCTTATCAGCATTTGGGATTACAAATGTGTTTATTTATTTAATGTCTATCTTCTCCAGTACATTGAGAGTTCTACAAACCCATGTCCTTTTCTCATATATCATAGTGGTCAAGATCATGGACACTGGAGTAAAAAGAGGTGGATGTGAACCCTTGCTCTGGTAGTCATTCACTATATGACCTAGGGAATTAATCTTTCTGTACTTCAGTTGCTCATCTGCAAGGTGAGCATATAATTGTACTTCCATGGACTGTAGTCCATGGAATTCTCTAGGCCAGTATACTGGAGTGGGTAGCCTTTCCTTTCTCCAGGGGATCTTCCCAACCCAGGGGTCAAACCCACGTCTCCCTCATTGCAGGCGATTTCATTACCAGCTGAACCAATGGGTAGGGTTGCTGTTCTTATTATTACTGCTGTATCTTGTCACACAGTAGTATGTATATGTATAGCACATGATAAGTATTCATTCATGTTTGGGAGTTCATGTACACCCGTGGAGGATTCATGTCAGTGTATGCCAAATCCAATACAGTACTGTAAAGTAAAATAAAGTAAAAAAAAAATAAATAAATAAGTATTCATTTTTGTTGAGTTAATGAATTAAAAAATGAATGATTAATGGCATGAAGAATGGAAAAAAAGGAAGTTACTTAAAATATCCCACATGCCAAGTTGAGAAGTGAATAATACCATATACTTTGAAAGCCATGATACTCATTTTTCTCATGGATTTGTGACGCCAGCAGTAACTGCACTAAAGGAATTCTTCCAGAACTTTTTGATGGCCTAATTTATGATGAAGTGAAGTGAAGTGAAGTCACTCAGTCGTGTCCAGCTCTTTGCAACCCCGTGGACTATACCTGCTCAGGCTCCTCTAGCCATGGGACTCTCCAGGCAAGAATACTGGAGTGGGTTGCCATTTAAGTTTATTCCTAAATCAAGAGTTTTTCTGATGCATAGGTAATGATCTTTATTACAATGCTGGGGTATAATCAATTATATATTAGGATCCAGCAAATTTCCTCTTACCTTTTAATTTCTCATGAAAAAATATCATGTTATGAAAAATAGAGGTTTTATGTAAGAATCAAAAGGTTACACTTTCATAAGACTGAGGACTCCTGTTCCACATTGGATTTCCTTACATACCTGTAGGAGCAGTTGGCACAGAAAAGGGTATGTCTTCCAAGCTTTCCTTTCATAATTTTGGGCATCACTGCAGATGTGCTCTTCTTAGATATGCAGGCCTGCTCAGCTGTGTGGCCCAGCATGTGCAGAGCTCTGATGGCGGAACTCTGAAGAGACAAGGTCAAGATTTACTCAAGTTCAGAACAGTCACCAGGTTTCACCATTTGGCTGGTGCTGAGCATATGACAGGAGAAGGCAATGGCAACCCACTCCATTCTTGCCTGGAAAATCCCATGGACGAAGGAGCCTGGTGGGCTACAGTCCATGGGGTCGCAAAGAGCTGGACATGACTGAGCGGCTTCACATTCACGCATTGGAGAAGGAAATGGCAACCCACTCCACTATTCTTGCTTGGAGAATCCCAGGGACAGAGGACCCTGGTGGGCTACCGTCTATGGGGTCTCATAGAATCAGACACAACTGACGTGACTTAGCAGCAGCAGTAGCAGAGCATATGACAAAGTAAGGTCTTGCCTCTTAGAGATGCTAATCCATCCTAAGTTCAGAGTTATGGAATGACCCCGAAGAGGGGTTTTCCTCTGCTAGAGCATTTCAAATATTCCCCCAGATGCAGAGAAGAATGCGTACCCTCAGGAAAGGTGGTTTTCATTTTCTAACAACATATTTCACTTAAGAATTTTCACTCTGCCAAGCCAAACTTACAAGAAAATGATTTTAAATGAGAATTTTGAAACTTTTTTCTTTGCTTTTATGTAGTGTGAGAATTGAAGAGATGTTGGAAAATAAGTAATGTGAATATCAAATGAATTTTTATAACTGTGAGATTTTAAGCAATTATTTGCAAAAAATAATGGGCCCTATATAACCCATATCATATCTTATTAGGTGTTTTCTTTGGTGCGAGGCTACATGTACATGTAAAAGCTTTTTTCCATTGTCAAAATGTTAAGTGCTTATATATTTTTATAAATAATAAATATGTATACATACATAACTAGAACATTGTATCAGATGCTTAATATGAAAATGAATTTTTAGTGATTGGTGCTTATGTTTGGTGTGACGATATCATGCAGTAAAAAGAATTTAGATGTCCAGGCCAGTGTATTACATTTTATGTCTTTACTTTAGAAACTTTTCAAAGTGAGCAAAATTTTCAATGAAAGCAAAAAGACCCAAACCTAGCAGAGCATATAGCTGTAGTTGCAGCCTGTGGCTCAGTGCCCTTCTGTGTGTGGTATGAGGAGATAAACCATAGGGACAGGAGTAGAGAGAACTTCATCTCACATTGCATGAAGCAAAGAACTCTCCAGGAGAATTCTAATTTGGGGGCTTAAAGAAGGCTGAGCGCTGAAGAATTGATGCTTTTGAACTGTGGCGTTGGAGAAGACTCTTGAGAATCCCTTGGACTGCAAGGAGATCCAACCAGTCCATTCTGAAGGAGTTCAGCCCTGGGATTTCTTTGGAAGGGATGATGCTAAAGCTGAAACTCCAGTACTTTGGCCACCTCATGCGAAGAGTTGACTCATTAGGAAAGACTTTGATGCTGGGAGGGATTGAGGGCAGGAGGAGAAGGGGATGACAGAGGATTAGATGGCTGGATGGCATCACTGACTCGATGGACGTGAATCTGAGTGAACTCTGGGAGTTGGTAATGGACAGGGAGGCCTGGCGTGTCACAAAGAGTTGGACACGACTGAGCGACTGAACTGAACTGAATAGCATAATAATTGGGAAAGTTTTAAAGTGTAATTTCCATAATATATATGAACTTTGAGGGTCAACACAAACTTTCATTAATGTGATTTTTTTTCCTTATAATGAGTCAACTGGAGTTTTTATTTGATATGAGGAAAGACTAAGAAACTGACCTTTATTCTTAATAATAACAAGAAGATATTACTGATGTCAGAAAGCTAAGAGGCTGGTTCACATGGCAAATAGTAGATAAGTTATTTGGTGATTTAAACATAAAGCTGTTATGAAAAACCACCAGGGCATTTCAGGAAAGGAAATAAGCAAAACCATCCTCCCCCAGCAACCTATACGTTTATGCAACTATTATCATACAGCTCTCAAATTATGATTACAATTCTATGACACATGTACTGCACAGGATCACAGCACTGTCCTTGTTAAATTGTCCTAAGTGCAATCTTGAGCACATTTCTCATTACTTCTACTAAAATAAAACAGAAGAATGAGTAGCTTGCAAGAGGAAGATAAATACTTTTTTGATCAATATAGACATGACCCATATCTAATTACTATTGAGCACAATGAAAGAAGATAGCAAACCTTTTTGAAATAGAGTTGCTGACATAGAGTTACCAGAATGGGTCTCTTGTGTCTGGATTCTCCTATCTTTCCTAATGAAACTAGGTGTGCAGCAGTGTAGGGACTGTCTATGTGTTCTTAATAGGAGAAAAGATCCTAAATGATAGGCTGTGTGAAGTTAGTCTAATTGCATGAAATTTTGAGATTATGACTTATCAATGAAAGGGCTAGTGGAAGAGTAGTGAAAGGTAGTAAAATGAATAATAAATAGTTGCAGATGAGAAAAAAGGCCTTAGCTCAAAGGCAAACATGAAGAACTTAACTAAGAGAAATTTCACATTAGAAAATCATGACAGACAGGAGTCAGAAGGGAACTCAGCTTTGGATTTAGTATAGAATGCATCATAAACCCATTTACTTAAGTGTCTGGGAACCCCTAGGGTGTTCTGCATGGTCTTTTTGGTGTCATGAGAGAAAATGTAAAAATCAGAATGGGAAATGTGTATCATCATTGACAGAAGGCTCAGTATTTGAAACATAGGCAAATACATCCAGGTGTGAAGAATGACTGGGATGTAGAAGACTGACAGCAAAAATAAATGAAATACAAACAGAGAAGACATAGAAATTCAAGGCTGAAAAGCCTGTGAAACTTGATAACATCAAAAGCCTGTTGAATTTGATATTATCAATAGCTTAAAAATATATTGACATGGGACAGAGAGCTGAAATATGCATTACAGTCCAAGACTGTGAGCTAATCCCAATTATCAAGAAAGAAAAATTATGACTACACCCCCCTTTTTTCCCGTAAGAAGTTGCCGTAGATTCTGGGATAAAGGTATACAAAGAAAGATGATAGAACTTCTTGTATGATAGATGCAAACATGGAGGATTAAAATAACTCCACCTAAGAAAGAAAAAGTCATTGTAAAATTTGATAAAGAGCATTCCTACAGTTTCTCTTTGAAATTCTAGTTACAGATTGTGAAGCTAAATTGATGTCTATAATGCCTTTAGGAGAAGAACTAAAGAGCCTCTTGATGAAAGTAAAAGGGGAGAGTGAAAAAAATTGGCTTAAAGCTCAACATTCAGAAAACTAAGATCACGGCATCTGGTCCCATCACTTCATGGGAAATAGATGGGGAAACAGTGGCTGATTTTATTTTTTTGGGTTCCAAAATCACTGCAGATGGTGACTGCAGCCATGGAATTAAAAGACACTCCTTGGAAGGAAAGTTATGACCAACCTAGACAGCATATTAAAAAGCAGAGACATTACTTTGCCAATAAAGGTCTGTCTCGTCAAGGCTATGGTTTTTCCAGTAGTCATGTATGGATCTGAGAGTCGGACTATAAAGCAAGCTGCGTGCCGAAGAATTGATGCTTTTGAACTGTGGTTTTGGAGAAGACTCTTTTTTTTTTTTTTTTAGGATCACATAGTATATTTTATATTTTATTTTCAGTTATGTATTCATTTCAATCTTTAATCTATTTGCAACATTTTAGTATTTTTTTTTTTTGAGAGTCCCTTGGACTGCAAGGAGATCCAACCAGTCCATCCTAAAGGAG
>SJYX01022318.1:29995-57771 GCA_006410675.1 Oreotragus oreotragus | reverse complement strand
TATAGCCCCTTGGACTGCAAGGAGATCCAACCAGTCCATCCTAAAGGAGATCAGTCCTGGGTGTTCATTGAGAGGACTGATGTTGAAGCTGAAACTCCAGTACTTTGGCCACCTGATGAAAAGATCTGATTCATTTGAAAAACCCTCATGGTGGGAAAGATTGAGGGCAGTAGCAGAATGAGATGACAGAGGATGGGATGGTTGGATGGCATCACTGACTCAATGGACATGGGTTTGGGTGAACTCCAGGAGTTGGTGATGGACAGAGAGGTCTGGCATGCTGTGGTTCATGGGGTCGCAAAGACCCCTGCTTATTTAACTTATATGCAGAATACATCATGTGAAATGCCCAGCTGGATGAAGCAGAAGCTGGAATCAAGTTTTCCGGGAGAAATATCAACAATCTCAGATATGCAGATACCCCTCAAATGGCAGAAAGTAAAGAGGAACTAAAGAGCCTCATGATGAGGATGAAAGTGGAGAGTGAAAAAGCTGGCTTAAAACTCAACATTCAAAAAATGAATCATGGCATCCAATCCCATCACTTCATTTCAAATAGATGGGGAAAAAGTGGAAACAGTGATATAATTTATTTTCTTGGCTCCAAAATCACTGCAGACAGTGACTGTACCCATGAAATTAAATGACACTTGCTCCTTGGAAGAAAAGCTATGACAACTTAGAGTGTATTAAAAAGCAAAAGTCCATACAGTCAAAGATATAGTCTTCCCAGTGGTCATGTATGGACCATAAAGATGGCTGATGCTTTCAAAATGTGGTGCTGGAGAAGATTCTTGAGAGTCCCTTGGACAACAAGGAGGTCAAACCAGTCAATCTTTGGGAAATCGACCCAGGATATTCATTGGAAGGGTTGGTGCTGAAGCTGAAGCTCCAACACTTTGGCCACCTGATGCAAAGTCTGACTCATTGGAAAAAACCCTGATGCTGGGAAAGATTGATTGAGGAGAGGAGGGCAACAGAGGACTAGATGGTTGGATGGCAATTCCAACTCCATGGACATGAGTTTGAGCAAACTCCAGGAGATACTGAAGGACAGGGAAGCCTGGCATGCTGCAGTCCATGAGGGCACAGGGATTTGGACACTGCTTAGCGACTGAACAACAACTTTGATAGAAAATAAAGAAGTGAATGATGTTTGAATACCTAAAAAAAGAGATGAATGAAATTAATTTCAGTAATGTATTTTATTTAACTCAGGTATAAATTATGGTTTGCATATGTAATTGAAAAAATATTCATGAGATATAATATTATTTTTCCATAATAAATCTTCAGAATCTCATATGTATTTAACAGTGAAAGCACTGTTCAGATGCTAAATTTTCAATGACTAAAGTTAAATGTCACTCTATATAAGTAAAGTTTTGTTTAATGGAAAAATACATTCTACTCTGGGCTTTCTATTTTGTTCCATTGATCTATATTTCTGTCTTTGTGCCAGTACCATACTGTCTTGATTCTTAAGAAAATACAGGATGTCCTGATTTTAGAAAGTCCTTCTTATATTGAGCCCAAATTGTCATCTTTCTAATTTGTATACATTTGTCTAATTCTGCTTTCCCACATAAATATGTAGCCACACATAAAATATGTAGTCTGTCTTTGAGAGGACATTCTGATGACCCTTGGATTATGGATCTTGTGTTTCACTTTCCTCATGACATCTCTTCTTGGTTCTCGTCATCCCCATTTCCCTGAGTTGTGCCTCATGTGACATAGTTCTTTCATTTAATCACACTGGATACTTGGGCTGATTACATTCCTGATTGTCCATTTTATTTCTTAAATGGGACACTGAAAGTAGAATGATTCTTTAGATGGATAGAGCAGTGTCCAGCTGATTTCTAGCTCCTCTGACCCAGACACTTTGCTACCATTAGAGTAACCCAAAATTAAATTAGCTTTTAGTCCAATCACATTTGGCTTTGGTTAACAATTTCTTGTTCTCTGATAATTCTTCTGTTGATATTTTTCAAGCATCCACTGTATGTTTAATACAAAAGTGTGTAGATCATATGTGACCTCCTACTCACAATATCTAAGAGAAGGGAATTAAGCTTATAAAAATAAATTTTGTTTAATAAAATAATAACACCCCCTACATTAACTAGGAACACCCCCCCAAACCTTCTGAAGACCTCTTCTTAGAAATAACTATAGCATGTCTTAAGTGACTGGAGAAATTTCTTGGACATTAAATTAGTAGAAAACCTCTTCCTCTACCAGCATCTATCCAGAATGAATTAGTAGAACAATCTTTGAATATTTTAATCTAATATAAGGATTAGTTAGAGGATTTTACTGCACAGGCTAAGCCAGTGCACAATCTTATTTTACTAAGAGAAATATGATATAGAGAGATAAGATTTTCATCTTGATATTATTGATATAGTTCATTACACAGATGTACCAAATTAAGAAATAATGATATGCAATATGGCAAGCTTTAATAAAAAAGAGAGGTTGAAAAATTGTTGGATAAATGCAGTATCAGTAAAATGATTGTATCCAGATATAGCTTTTATAACAGAAGAAAATATGCTGTAACAAAACGATGAAAAATGTGGTTGCTTGCAACTTGCAGTCACTACTCAGCCCATGGAGGGTGAAGAGAAATGTTCAGAATCCAGACTCAAGGCAAGAATATAACAGATGAAAGAATTTTCTTCCTTGTTTTCTCCAATCCTTAATGTTGACCACAGACTTTCTCAGACTAGATATCCAGAAAAAGGGGTAACAACTTTAACTGTTAAACTTGGTGAGGACCAGTTTGAGAAACAGGTGATGTAAAGGAATAATCAAGAAAATGGGAAGATATGTGTGCTTGGAGTCATCCTTACTTGACCCTTCTGAATTCTCCCATTTTTCTTTTTATCATTTCCAGGAAGAGTTTCATTTGGATCATGGCAGCTGTGGGATTCAAGTATTTTACTTTCAGTTCAGTTCAGTTGCTCAGTTGTGTCTGACTTTTTGCAACCCCATGAATCACAGCATGCCAGGCCTCCCTGTCCATCACCAACTCCGGGAGTTCACTCAAACTCATGTTCATCGAGTTGGTGATGCCATCCAGCCATCTCATCCTCCGTCGTCCCCTTCTTCTCCTGCCCCCAATCCCTCCCAGCATCAGGGTCTTTTCCAGTGAGTCAACTCTTTGCATGAGGTGGCCAAAATATTGGAGCTTCAGCCTCAGCATCAGTCCCTCCAATGAACACCCAAGACTGATCTCCTTTAGGATGGACTGGTTGGATCTCCTTGCAGTCCAAGGGACTCTCAAGAGTCTTCTCCAACATCACAGTTCAAAAGCATCAATTCTTCGGCGCTCAGCTTTCTTCACAGTCCAACTCTCACATCCATACATGACCACTGGAAAAACCATAGCCTTGACTAGAGGGACATTTGTTGGCAAAGCAACATCTCTGATCCTTTAGTTTTGGTAAAAACAGATGACAGGGAGGGGAGGTAAAGGAGTGAAGGACACAGTTCAAAAGCATCAATTCTTCGGCGCTCAGCTTTCTTCACAGTCCAACTCTCACATCCATACATGACCACTGGAAAAACCATAGCCTTGACTAGAGGGACATTTGTTGGCAAAGCAACATCTCTGATCCTTTAGTTTTGGTAAAAACAGATGACAGGGAGGGGAGGTAAAGGAGTGAAGGAGCAGAGAAACAATGAAGAAACGACATCCCAATTCTGACCCAGAGAGATTAAAGATGGGTTCTCATTTCTCCCCAGACTCCTAGGACTTAATTCACTTCAGTAGACAATCTCCTAGTAGACACTGTGCTAGTCTTCATGGGATCCCAAAGATGAGTGATCTATCACTCACATAATCTGATGAGGAGGAGATGGCACCCTCACATGGACAATGAAAATCAAGGGCAGACTATGCTGTGTGGTCTAAGAGAGGCATAATGTGTTATAGGAGTTCAATAGGAAGCCTTCACATTTAATTTAATTTGGAGACTTGGAATGAACTATTGAGTAGATTGATCTTTGAGGTGAATTTTAAATGAGTGAAATTTCCATAGACAAAGATGAGCTGGAAAAGAGCATGTGAGGCTTCTTGTTCCAAGTGGTATTATGAAGCCTGAATTCTTTGCTTACTGTACTTGGAGTAAAGGGCTAATGAATGAAGGCATTCATTTCTGTGCCCTGCATGTCTCATAGCTTCGTGAAGATAACCCAGAGTAATCTCAGAGCTCTGAAACAAGTTGTGTGTAGTATTGGCCAGATACCTGGGCCCCAAGTATGAATCTAAACCCAGGATACAGAGTCAGACCTTTTTCTTCCTCTTAATGTCAGTTAATAGTTACTGACAGAGACATCTGGAGAAAGACTATCTAAAACAACTATTTAAGATAGGGCATCTTTATAGCTCTGTAAGCACTAACTTTTAGGTAGCCAACTTCAGTAGACTAGAAAATTCAGAATATTCTGTATTTAAGCCTCTCTTTCTCCTCCTGTATCAGTCAGGGTTCAGCCAAAGAATCAATACCAATAGGAGATACATGTTAAGAAAGTATATAAGTCAGAGAATTGGCTTACATGGTGGGGTCAGAGTAGGCAAGTCTGAAATCTATAGGGCAGGCTATCAGGAAAGACAGGCAGTAACTCTTTGGCATGTGCCGAAGCTGCTGTTTATGGTGGAATTTCTCTGTTATCTTCAGGTAACCCTCAGTTATGCTCTTAAGGCCTTTGCTAACTGATTATGGACTTTAATCACAATTATATAATGCCTACATGGCAACACTTAGATTAATGTTTGACTGAATAACTGGGGCTGTAGCCTAGCCAAATCGACATGTAAAGTGGACTATCACACCTCCTTTAGATGAGCCCCAGTGTTAAGGGGAGAGCAGGTAATATTAACAGTGGAATAAGTCATCTAACAGCGATGGCAGAGAGGATTCAATCAGAGATAACAAAACACCAAGTATTATGTGAATCTATTCCTAAGAATATCTGGAATAGATGAATCCACAGAAATAGAAAACAGATTTCTGGGTACCAAGGACTGGGGGTAGTGGGGAATGGGGAGTGAGTGCTTAATGAGTACAAGTTTCCATTTAGAGATGATATAAAAGCTCTGGAACTGAGGCATGGTGATGGCTGCACAACCTCGTGGGTGTACTTAATGCCATTGAATTGTATGTTTCAAAATGATAAATTTTATGTGATATGTATTTTTACTATAATAAAAATAATTAAAAGGAACTGTCATTAAACAGTGCTCTGCACAGCCAATTGCAGAGGATCGGAAAACTGGAACACACCTGTCATTGTGAATTGGTAGGATGTAATTTAGAAGTGCCAATTTAGTGTGTTTACCTTTGTTTAAGCGAGGAATTCAGGTTCTTGACAGTTGGCAGTCTCAGCTCCCTGACACACTTGAGATGGACATTATTCGTCTATTGTTCTGAATTCCCAGCTTATAATGTGAGGGCACAGGTAGGCTTTGCTTAGACTGCTTAAAAGTGTATTGAGTAATAAAGATAGAACAAGATTGGGTGGCTTTCACAGGGCCAGTGATGGAGATCTTTAGATACAAGGAGCTTCTGTTTAGAGTGTGTTAACAGGGAAGATGGTCATGAATCTCTGGGCTGTCAGAAAGAAAACTGAGATTTAGCTTGGCTGTTGTACTTGGGTTCCTGGGAATATTTTACTGCCATGGCTCTTTTATTCTCAGTAAATGCTTTTCAGACTTGCTTTTTATTGGAAACTGTGATGTGTGTGTCCTTTCCTCTGTGTATAGCATGAGCTTTTGCTTGGTGTACCGTGGATGTCAGCATAATGATCCTCTTGCAGTGGTGACAGTTCAGAGAAATGTTTTTCAAATTTGTTGCTACTGACAGACATAGATGAATTCCCAACCAGAGTTATGGATCAACAAGAAAATGGGCTCTGACAGTGCCCTGGGGCCACGGAGTGAAATGGGCCTTCCCTGGAAGAGGCTGCATGGGGCATATGTTCAGAGCCGGTATGCAGAGCTGCACAGAGAGGGCCAGCCTGGGATGTCCTTCTGTTCATGTTCATGCTTCTTCCTTCTTAACTAGAAACAACATATTGCATGCCTAATGTTCTCAATACAGAGATTTCTCCTTGGAAATGTTTCCGGCTTTTTTTTTTTAGAAACAGTGTTAAGTATTTGAAGCCTTGAAGGAAGAATTTATTTACTAGTGTAAGTGGGACTTGAGACAACTGACAGAATCTTTGGGAAGTCTTATGTTGGGCTTCCTTTATGTCATTTTTACAAGTTAAAAGTGAAATGTAAAAGGTACTATTAACCATCATATTGCTGATTTCATAATAGCTGATTTCAGCCTTAAAAAAGCAAATTTTAGACAAGATTAATTTTTTGAAATGTGAATGTTCCCATCCTTAATGACTCAATAAATATATCAATTTATTTATCAAAAAGCTAAGTACAATTTAATGTACAATTTTCCACAAAAGTGAATCAACAAACTTACACATCTTAGGCCTCCATTGACTTATTCAGGTCCCTGAGTCCTGCACATGGGGACCTAAGAAGCAGCTTTATAGAGGGAGGGTTCTGCCCAGCTATATCACTGGTGGCCACGATTAGGGTCCATGCTTCAGAATGGCCTAATTCTAGGGGTCATCTGTTAAAAGATGACTGTTTGAGTGTGATGTAGTATGTTGGATGTCTAAAATGTGCTAGACACTCTTTACACATGATTTTACTTTTTCTTTTTTAAAATATAAAACAAATATTTTTTCCACCTTTAATTTCCAAAGCATGCTCATTTACATTTGACTGACAATATGTGACTATTCCTGGAATGTGAAGTCAAATGGGCCTTAGAAAGCATCACTATGAACAAAGCTAGTGGAGGTGATGGAATTCCAGTTGAGCTATTTCAAATCCTGAAAGATGATGCTGTGAAAGTGCTGCACTCAATATGCCAGCAAATTTGGAATTCTCAACAGTGGCCCCAGGACCGGAAAAGGTCAGTTTTCATTCCAATCCCAAGAAAGGCAATGCCAAAGAATGCTCAAACTACTGCACAATTGCATTCATCTCACATGCTAGTAAAGTAATGCTCAAAATTCTCTAAGCCAGGCTTCAACAATATGTGAACCATGAACTTCCAGATGTTCAAGCTGGTTTTAGAAGACAGGAACCAGGGACCAAATTGGCAACATCTGCTGGATCATGGGAAAAGGAAGAGAGTTCCAGAAAAACATCTATTTCTGCTTTATTGACTGTGTGGGTCACAATCATCTGTGGAAAATTCTGAAAGAGATGGGAATACCAGACTACCTGACCTGCCTCTTGAGAAACCTATATGCAGGTTAGGAAGCAACAGTTAGAACTGGACATGGAACAACAGACTGGTTCCAATAGGAAAAGGAGTACGTCAAGGCTGTATATTGTCACCCTGCTTATTTAACTTCTGTGCAGAGTACATGATGAGAAACGCTGGACTGGAAGAAGCACAAGCGGGAATCAAGATTGCTGGGAGAAATATCAATAACCTCAGATATGCAGATGACACCACCCTTATGGCAGAAAGTGAAGAAGAACTGAAAAGCCTCTTGATGAAAGTGAAAGAGGAGAGTGAAAACATTGGCTTAAAGCTCAACATTCAGAAAACTAAGATAATAGCATCTGGTCCCATCACTTCATGGCAAATAAATGGGGAAACAGTGGAAAGAATGTCAGGCTTTATTTCTTTGAGCTCCAAAATCACTGCAGATGGTGATTGCAGCCATGAAATTAAAAGACGCTTACTCCTTGGCAGGAAAGTTATGACCAACCTAGATAGCATATTCAAAAGCAGAGACATTACTTTGCCAGCAAAGGTCCGTCTAGTCAAGGCTATGGTTTTTCCTGTGGTCATGTATGGATGTGAGAGTTGGACTATGAAGAAAGCTGAATGCCGAAGAATTGATGCTTTTGAACTGTGGTGTTGGAGAATACCCTTGAGAGTCCCTTGGACTGCAAGGAGATCCAACCAGTCCATCCTGAAGGAGATCAGTCCTGGGTGTTCTCTGGAGGGAATGATGGTAAAGCTGAAACTCCAGTACTTTGGCCACCTCATGTGAAGAGCTGACTCATTGGAAAAGACTCTGATGCTGGGAGGGATTGGGAGCAGGAGGAGAAGGGGATGACAGAGGATGAGATGGCTGGATGGCATCACTGACTCGATGGACATGAGTTTGAGTGAACTCCGGGAGTTGTTGATGGACAGGCTGGCCTGGCATGCTGCAGTTCACGGGGTTGTAAAGAGTCAGACACGACTGAATGACTGAACCGAACTGATGTGAATATTCTTTTACAATAGGCCAGGACATCTATGTTATTCTGATTATACAAAAATAGATACAAAATAATGTTGAGACTTCCTTGTCTAAAATTACAAGACGAACCATGTGTGCAAATATTTTAAAAATCTCTTTATTTCCATTGCATCCTTTTGGCTAAATTTCATTAATACAATATGTGTCCTTCTTCTTATATTCCTCTCTCTTGTGGAAGGCATCACTATCCAGTCACCCAAGCCAAATCTCCTTTGTCAATCACTCCCCCTACTCCAGTAGTCATTAAGTGCTAATAAGACATCTTCGTAAATCTCTCTGGAATTGATCTCTTCCCCATTAGAGTTCCCTTTTGCAAGTCCATTTCTTCATAAGTCTAACATGTGAGCTCTTAATTGCTCTGCCACAGTTTTCTCTTCTTCAATCAGTGGGAACAGCATCAGTTTCAGCTTATCCACCTCTGCCTCCATGTTGGGTAGTTGACATTCCTCTGATTTTACTTTTTCCAATATTTTATGCACTATGTGTTATATCACAAAACTGGACACTAAGAAAAGTGAATAACTTGCCAAGTCACACAGATATTAAGTGTTAGAGTTGGCCTCAAACCCAGGACAGTCTGATTCTCAAACCCTGTCACTTTGCTTTGCACCATGCTAACAAGTTTTAGCTATGAAGCTAATGTCTGAGTCTCTTTGGGCTGCTGTAACAAAATGTCACAGACTTGATAGCTTATAAATGACAGAAATGTATTGCTCACAGTTCTGAAAGCTGGAAATCTAAGACTATGGTGCCAGTATAGTTGAGTGGTAGCTCCCTTCAGGATCACAGACTTCTTTGTGGATCCCTGCCTGGTGGAAGGAGCAAGCCAGATCTCGGGGGCTCTTTTTTAAGGCACTAACCCCATTTATGAGGGTTCCACCCATAAGCACCATCCAAATGCCCATTTCAACATATGAATTTTGAGGGGGACACAAATATTCATCCCATAGCAGCTAGTCACCAGAAAACAAGACATAGGGCACCTACCTACAGCTTTAAAGGAGTCAGGGCAGTCCAGGAGATGTTCCCTGATAGAAGACCAGGGCAATGGCTAGAGATACACTTGAAGGGTTTCTGTTCTTTAGAAAGCACAGCTTAAGCATAACCTCCTCTTTGGAACTTTGCATCCCCAAGTGTTATGTCCAACAGTAAACCACACCCTCCTCTGTACTGGCTGTACACCTGACCATGTGTCTGTAGTATACACTCGTCATCCTATATGGTGCCTGGCACAGACCTGTCATAGAAGAAAACCTGAATGAGTGCTTATTGAGTTAATCAGGTGAAAGCATACAGGTGCACTCTGGTGGAAGGGACGGCCGGAGGGAGACTGGGCAGGGCAGGTAGGCGACCAGACGCCTCTCACCAGACTTGAAGACAAGCCACCAGTTTCTATGCCTGAGGATGGATCAGCTGGCACCTGAAATATAAATGCAGTGACAGACTGGAAGATGAAACCCAGCTTTTCTATTCATTGTATTTTCAGCTTTGAGGAAGTTGATTTCCACAGAGGATATATATATATTTTTTAAATAAATGCTTTCTGTTTTGTGTGCGTGTGTGTTTGAACATTTACAAACATTTTTGCCCAAGATGAAAACAGTGAAAGAGTGTGGAGAAAGACTTCAGGGAGAGTAAAAATGTGGAGGTCATCTGTGCTGAAGATTTAAAAATCCCCATTTTAGTCTCTAAGCTAATAGTTGGGCAACTGTATAGCCTGTGGGCCAAATTACTCTTGATATCTGTTTTTCTACAGTTTTACAAAAACTGAGCTAAAAATGATTTTTACATTGTTTAGTGGTTGAAAAAATAGAAAGGAAAATATTTCATGTCTTGAAAATTATATGAGATTTAAATGTCAGGTTCCATAAGTATAGTTTTGTTGGAACCCAGCCATGTCCACTCATTTATGGCTGCTTTTTTGCTACAAGAGCAGAGGTGAGTAGTTGCCACAATGATGTTATAGCCCACAAGCCTCAAGTATTTACTGTTTTTTTGCAGAAAAAGTTTACTAACTGGTGCTTGAAGCCAGAGTAGTGTCATCCCCTTATAAGGCTGGTGGGAAATCAATAGCATTGTTTCTATTGTTGCAGGAATCTTTCAGCAGAGCAGAATGATTCCATTTATAGATTTCTATTGATTTTATGGTATAACTTTAATCTGTGTTGGCATGAAAGTCTGGAATAATTGCTGTATATTGTGAAGGTACATTCTAAATATTAATAGCATCTGGAAAATCTCTCATGATTGATTTTGGTAAAATAACTTTAATTTTTAAATTGCTTTTGAGCTTTTCCATCTGAAAGTAGGCACGGAGGAGAAAAGGAGGGATGGTTACTAGCAGTTCTCGCCCCACACTCCCTCACGGGCTGTCATGAGAATTAATGAGATAATGTATAGGCAGTGTTTTTGCTTCTTGAGGAAAAGTGGTGATCAGTATAAGACATTATTATTAATGACACACAGAGGGCCTTGAGGTAATGATCTTCATCTCTGACTCACAAAATAATAGGTTTCTAGTAAAACAGTGCAGATTTCCTGATTAAATACATGTTTGTAATGGGGCCAAACTAGCAAGGAAATCTTGGAGCCATGAGAGAGACTACTGCAATTTCAAGATACATAAATCTGTCTTGATTGGTAAAAAGACAGTTTTAGGGAGGTACTCCTGGGAAATAAAAATAAGGAAGATGGAGATTAGGAGAAGAAAGAGGAAAAGCCAATAGAAGGTGTTTTCCTGGGATAAAATCCAGGTGTTCTTTCAAGTCTATTCAGGGATGGTTAACCTGTGGACAACCTGGACTCCATCTTCTAGATTAAGCCTTGGATTCCTAACAATGTTGAAATTGATAAACTAATCATGTATGACAGATATGACCATTACCAGGTTTTGAGGTCGTACAGTGTTCCCGGATATTTGACTAAGTAGTTTTGTTTAATTCTGGGGAAAAAAAAATCTGAAAAAGTATCTTTAGTAATATTTTACAACCAGACACTGAGGAGTTAGTGTAAATTACACAGTCACTTACTGGTAAGCATTAGCCCTAGGATCCAGGTCCAGATCTACCTAAAAGCCCCACTCATGCTTTTTCCTCTATGCTGTGTTAGAGTATAGTGTCTTCCTACAAAAACTTTAAGTTGTTTTAAATTTGTAATGTTGGGAGGATGGGTGCGTGTTGGGAATAACCAATAACTGCAGTAACAAATAACCCTCAAAATCTCAGTGATTTAACCACAACTTATTCCTCTCCCTAATGTCCATGTGGGTGGCAGCGTGGCTACATGGGAAGCATCTTCCCTTAGGGATGCAGGCTGATGGGGCAGCCCTCTCTGGTGGGGCTGTCTTTCACTCTCAGATCATATAAGTGCCAACCCTACATTTATGTGGCTCTGTGAGTGCCTCCTAGATTTTACATCATAGGCTTCTTACTTTGTTTGTCATAGTCCAGTCCAAGTGGCAGAGGGAAGAGGGTCTGGTGAAGTATATGTAGCCACTTAATGCTTTCCTCCAGGGTGGCAGAGCTGCTTCTGTTCTCTTCCCATTGAAAAAATGGGAAGACCAGAAAAAAATTAAAAAAAAAAACAAAACAAAAAACAGGTGTTAGAGAATGATAATGAGAGTCTCTCAGAGTAGATTTGATTTAATTCATTTTCACAAGTTTCCTCCTTTTCTTGTTAATAGGTTAACTAGTTTAAGCTATTAGAGAAATCATTACAGCTAGATATATTTTTAATTCAGATGTTGACCTTCCTATGTGGTGTCATATAAATTCAGAGAAACCAAGTGGTACAGCTGAAAGTTCCTATATTTCAATCTTAGAAGTTGAGTAATAAAGAGGTTGCTCTGTAAAAATTCCTGCCCCCAGATCAGCAACCCACAGCTAATCTTAGGTTTAGCCATTTCCAAGATCGCCTGAAGACAGGATACAGACAGGCAATTATTACTCAAAGATTTCGTTCTAAACATGTAATAATAGCCTTTGGCAATAGGCACAGTTTGATAATATTACTGCATGATGGTGGTGGGGGGCTTGTTTATGAGTGGTTGGCCTTTTCAGCCTGTGGTCTAGTAACTTCTTTTGTTGTGAGCTGTATTTTTTCTGAGTCGGAAACACAACCAAACAGAGTAAATGTAAAAGGAACATTAACCACACACACAACACACACATTTTGAAGAAGTTTTACAAGAAGAAAAATGGCTTTGAACAAGTAACAGCAAAGCTGATAGTAGATATTAGATTTTTATGTCTGTTTAGCCCTATTCAGAAGTCCAGAGAACACAGATATTCTACCAAAATTGTACTGTTGTCTCGGAGGCAAGTTCTGGGCATGGAAAATGGTGTTCACAATCATGATTCGAATTTAGGCACTGGAGGAGAAGTAGTGTTAGGAGGAAGGAAGTTATCAGGGTGAAGAACTATAGTAGTATCCTTGTGTTTGGGTCCATTTTCACATGCACAGATTATGTAACCAGGACATGTAACTTTGCTTTCTTCACTTGTAAGGTGAAACTGTAGAAGATTTAAGCTCTAAAATTGGTAATGAAAATAAAGGGAGAGGTTGTGAGTTTAGAGGTACAGCAGAACTGAAAAATTTCTTTTTTAGGCTAGAAGAGACTTTAGAGTATTTTTACTTATGCTGAGTTAGTTGAGAGAGTTACTGAAGGTGTAGGAGAAAATTTCTGCCATAGCAAGCTTGTGAAAGGGGTGGGAGAAAATGACATCAGGAGATCACTCTGAAAGATTCAGTCCAGAAAGGTGAGGCAGGCTGGTGTGGGGACACAGTGGGTAGAGATACAGGTAGTGAGGAGGATGAGGCAGTGTCAAGAAGATAAAAGGTCTTGTACCAGCTTGGTCATCTGCTAGGATATGTGAGTATGGAGGGAAGATGGCCATAGTAGAGAAAAAGTTTAGAACAACTATGTGGAAAGATAAAGAAAGTTACCAAGAAGGGAATAGCAACATTTTGGAGGACATCAAGGACTCACCTGAAACTAAACAACAGGAATGGCAGTATCATCATTTACTGTATTTTCACGCTTCAAAACACAAAGACAAGGGCTGGGGAGGTCTGAATGAAAAATGGAGCCACTTTGAAATGATTGCCCTTGGCAACTTGGCTAGGAAGGGAAGCAGAAGAGTTTGAAGTTTCCTGTGGTCTCTAGAAGAGGGTAGAGAAGGATCAATTGAAAGGAAAGTATAATTTGAACATGCAGGAAATACTAGGGGCAAAACAATACTCAGCAAAGAGGCTCTAAGACCCGTGAGTGACTGAAATAGCATGGAAATTACTTTCTCCTTTTGAGAAGGTTGAGCAACAAGGCAGAGGGCTCAACTATGAGCCCAATAAAGCCAAGGCTAAAGTCGCTTTTATTTTGATGTCCCAGGCCTTAGTATGTTGTCAAACACAGAGTAGTTGCTCAGTTGATCATTTTGGAAGCAAAGCAAGCTGAATGTAATCTATGATGATGTAAGAAGATGAAATCAGGAAAAAAATTCTGTAGTGACTGGGATGTAGGTTGACACGCAAAGTTCTTGTCTCATTTAGAGGAGGTGATCTGTTTATCCTGGCAAGTACACCATCATGGGCTTTCCTTTCCTCTCTACGACTGGCTCCACACATAAGGGGTCATTTCCCTAACTATACCAGCCCCACTTCCATAGGAAGGATTTCTGTTCTCATCTTGATAGAAAATTATATTCTTTTGCTTGCCTGTAGAATACATTTTATGGTTATGGATTTGAATACATTCTTGATAGTCATTTCAGGAGATTCAGATAAGATATAAAAAAATGAAACAGAAATGAAAACCCAACTAACTTATATTAGAGATGGGTGAAATCCATTTGTGGGTTGTTGAATTTTGAAAAATAGCCAGGAAAGAAAAGACAAATCAAACAGCCAGCCCTGCCAAATGTAAGATTTTTTTCCATTTATTTTGCTAGTTGTGGATGATTATTACATATTTATGAAAATACTTCATAGCTTAGTTGTGAATGTCCTGAAGCATTTTTTCTACATGTAATGAAGTCTGGACTGCATGGGGCTCTCTTGCTCCATTATTCTCCCCTTAAAATATATCTGAGAAGTGTTTTAGGCTTGATATGGTGTTTATGGGTTAATTAGGGGCTTTGCTGGTAGCTCAGCTGGTAAAGCATCTGCCTGCAATGCAGGAGACCTGGGTTCAATCCCTGGGCTGGGAAGATCCCCTAGAGAAGGAAACGGCAATCCACTCTAGCATTCTTGCCTGGAGAATTCCATGGACAGAGGGGCCTGATGGACTATATAGTCCATGGGGTCACAGAGTCAGACATGACTGAGCAACTTTCACTTCACTTATGGGTTAATTATATTGGAGTAGGTTTAGCTAGGTTCTGACAATCAAACTAAAATACCAGGGAGACATTTTTAATTTTTGAGAGATACTACGAAGTTTCTGCCTTTAATGCATGCAAGTAACATGTTTGATCATCAGACAGAACTATTTTGATGCTGAGTTCTGAGGGCTTTATGAGCTGGAAATGTAAGTATAGCACTTTTATTTCCAGCTTGGAAACTAAATACCCTGTGTTTAAGTCATAACCTGAACAAGCATCTTTCTTACTCTATTTCTTAATCTATTTCTGTTAGAGAATTGGTGCGTTTTTATACTCAAGCTTTGTCTTAAGATGGGATTCAACTTTAACTTCTATCTAGTATTAATGTTAGGCCAGATACAATGGGCTGTTTGTGGCTTTGGAATATAGATTGTTGAATTTTAAGCAGGTGCAAGAGGGAAGCTGCTGTCATAGTCATGACCACAGTTAGAAATAGTGGGATTGGAAACATCAGCACAGTGGTTGTATGCTTTCCAACTTGGAAATTTTAGAGCTATTCACATCATGTTAGAAAAAAATGTGTTTTGGCTTATTTGTTTGCTTTTGGGTACCCAGGCAAATAAAATTGAGTTATTATGACTTGCATATGAAAGTGGCTATTGCTGAGAGATTGATGGAATTTAAGGAGGGAGAGTATTCCACAGTAAAATTTTCTTTAGAATTTCATGTAAAGACACAAGGAAAAATTGCATCTCTGTTATTGTCCATTTACTAGAAGTAGCTATATTCCCAGTGCTTACTTTCCCCTTGTACTTCTGAACTTTAAGCCTTTAGCCCACGAGCACTTAGGAATTTGTCACTATAATTCTCTGGCTATCATTTCTTGCCTGTGGATCCAGCTTTCTTCTCCTTGGGCAGTCAGTGCTCTTGCTAGGTTGTTTATCCATAGAGAGTAGTATAGAATCAGCTCATTAGCAGTGGGGCATGTGATTTAGGTGTACTGAGGAATTCAGGAGGGCTGTATTAGGAGACCTCACCAGACAGCCTTTGCCATGGGCACTGCACTTTATTCTCCCCAACAGGACAATTTGGGTTTAAATAACATTTTCCTTGTGGTCAAAACCTCCCTCCAGTTTCTTTTGGGGAGAAAAAAGTGTTGTGGAGAAAGGAAGGAAGAAAGGAAACTTAATGGTTTAGTTTGGAAATTTCAAGGCTCTGATTTTAGCTTAGCAAGAAGCTGCAAGACCTTGGCCAAAACAAGATGCTTGTAGACATGTACCTGCCTGAGTAGCAGGGGGAGGGAGGTGGGGGACCCACTTTTCTGGTTTGCAGTCTGTTTCTTTATGCTCACCAGTACTTCCTGCCTTTCATTTATATCTTTGCTCCTGCCTCTGCCTAAATCTTTCCTCTCCTTTCCTGTCTCTGACTCCTAGCCCAGTATATTTGTCCTGTTTTGAAATATGGTATATGTGTATGCATGTGCTGTTTTGTTTTTCTTTGCATAGCATTCCCACAGACCAGTGATTCTGTCATTTCAATATGGATACCTCCATACTGGCCTTTCACAAGGGCATGGTCAGCTTGTTCTGCACTGATACCTACTATGTGCCAAACATTTTGCCAAGAGCAGTATACATATAGTATTTAATTTGTGGTAGGACAAACTAATATAATTAAGAGTTAACATGTACATAGCACTTACTAAATGCCTGATGCTATTCTACACACCTCCTTGTTGCTGTTCAGTCACTCAGTCATGTCCAGCTCTTTGCGACCCCATAGGCTGTAGCACACCAGGCTTCCATGTCCTTCACCAGCTCCTGGAACTTGCTCAAACTCATGTCCATTGAGTCGGTGATGCCATCCAACCATCTTGTCCTCAGTTGCCCCCTTCTCCTTCTGCCTTCAATCTTTTCCATCATCAGGGTCTTTTCCAATGAGTCGGTTCTTCACATCTGGTGGCCAAAGTATTGGAGTTTCAGCTTCAGCATCAGTCCTTCCAATGTATATTCAGGACTGATTTTCTTTAGGATGGACTGGTTTGATCTCCATGCAGTCCAAGGGACACTCAAGAGTCTTCTCCACAGTTCAAAAGCATCAATTCTTTAGCATTCAGCCTTCTTTATGGTCCATCTCTCACATCTATACACTACTCCTGGAAAAACCATAACTTTGACTATATGGACCTTTGTTGGCAAAGTAATGTCTCTACTTTCTAATATGCTGTCTAGGTTTGTCATGGCTTTTCTTCCAAGGAACAAGCATCTTTTGATTTCATGACTATAGTCACCATTTGCAGTGATTTTGGAGCCCAAGAAACTAAAATCTGTCACTGTTTCCATTGTTTCCCCATCTCTTTTCCATGAAGTGATGGTACCAGATGCCATGATCTTAGTTTTTTGAATGTTGAGTTTTAAGCCGGCTTTTTCACTCTCCTCTTTCACCTTTATCAATTTGTTTTATAATCATAGAGATCCTATGAAAGTTATATTTGTCAGATCTGTCCAGGAGACAGAAACCATACCATTTTAATAGCTTTGTTGGGTACAGTCTTATATACCATAAAACTTACCATCAGAAGTTTACATCATAAGTTTATATAAGTGATTTTTAGTAAATTTATAGATGTATATAATTATCACTATAATCTAGCTCTAGAGCATTCCCATCACCCTCCAGAACTCCCTAGAGCCTGTTTGCAGTCTGTACTTGCTCCCATTTCCAGCCTCATATGCTCTGTTTCTGTATAGATATATTTTCTGGATATTTCATAAGTGTGAAACCCTATAGTCTTCAGTATTTTGTGTTGTTATTGTTGTTGTTTAGTTCCTAACTCATGTCTGATTCTTTGCAACCCCATGGACCATAGTCTCCCAGGCTCTTCTGTCCATGGGATTTCCCAGGCAAGAATATTGGAGTGGGTTGCCATTTCCTTCTCCAGGGTATCTTCCAGACCCAGGGACTGAACCTGTGTTCCTGCATTACAGACAGATTCTCTACCACTGAGCCGCCTGGGAATCCCTTGTCTCGTACTGGCATAATGCTTTTAAAGGTCAAACATGTAGTTGCATGTATCACAGGCTCATTCCTTTTTATTGCTGCATCGAATTTTCTTAGAAGGATATACTTACTACATTTTGTTTATTAACTCCCCAGATGATGGACATTTACGTTTTTCTAGTTTTGACTATTATGAATAATGAATGGGCATGTGTTTTCATTTCTTTCAGATAGATTCCTAGGCCTGGAATTACTTGTTTATATGGTAAGTTTATAAACAACTTTCAAAGAAACTTCCAAACTATTTCCATACACCAAAATGGTGTATGTACTGTTTTGCTTCCCAGGTGGCACAGTGATAAAGAGTCTGTCTGCTGTTGCAGGAGATGCAAGAGACAGACGTGGATTCAATCCCTGGGTCGGGAAGATCCCCTGGAGTAGGAAATGCCAACCCACTCCAGTATTATTGCTGGCAAATTCCATGAACAGAGGAGCCTGGTGGGCTACAGTCCATGGGATTACAAACTAAGCACTGCACAGCATGTCCCATTATACATTCCTATGAACAATGTGAGAGAGTTCCAGTTTCTTGTCCATTCTTGGTTCAGTTCAGTTCAGTCTCTCAGTCGTGTCTGACTCTTTGCGACTCCATGAATCACAGCACACCAGGCTTCCCTGTCCATCACCAACTCCCAGAGTTCACCCAGACTCATGTCCATTGAGTTGGTGATGCCATCCAGCCATCTCATCCTCTGTCATCCCCTTCTCCTCCTGCCTCCAATCCCTCCCAGCATCAGGGTCTTTTCCAGTGAGTCAACTCTTCGCATGAGGTGGCCAAAGTATTGGAGTTTCAGCTTCAGCATCAGTCCTCTCGTGAACACCCAGGACTGATCTCCTTTAGGATGGACTGATTGGACTTCCTTGCAGTCCAAGGGACTCTCAAGAGTCTTCTCCAACATCACAGTTCAAAAGCATCAAGTCTTCGGCATTCAACTTTCTTCACAGTCCAACTCTCACATCCATACATGGCCACTGGAAGAACCATAGCTTTGACTAGACGGACCTTTGTTGGCAAAGTAATGTCTCTGCTCTTGAATATACTATCTAGGTTGATCATAACTTTCCTTCCAAGGAGTAAGCGTCTTTTAATTTCATGGCTGCAGTCACCATCTGCAGTGATTTTGGAGCCCGAAAAAATAAAATCTGACACTGTTTCCACTGTTTCCCCATCTATTTCCCATAAAGTGATAGGACTGGATGCCATGATCTTCATTTTCTGAATGTTGAGCTTTAAGCCAACTTTTTCACTCTCCTCTTTCACTTTCATCAAGAGGCTTTTTAGTTCTTCTTCACTTTCTGCCATAAGGGTGGTGTCATCTGCATATCTGAGGTTATTGATATTTCTGCTGG
This sequence comes from Oreotragus oreotragus, assembly GCA_006410675.1. Classification (NCBI taxonomy): domain Eukaryota; kingdom Metazoa; phylum Chordata; class Mammalia; order Artiodactyla; family Bovidae; genus Oreotragus; species Oreotragus oreotragus. The sequence goes on along the minus strand of SJYX01022318.1, from coordinate 38,695 downwards.
CAATCTTGATTCCAGCTTGTCTTATTTGGTAAATTGTCTATTAAAGTCTCTTGCTTGTTATTAATTTATTTATTTGGCTGGGTTGGGTCTTCATTGCTGTGCAGGCTTTTCTCTAGTTACAGAGAGCAGGAACTACTCTTTAATTGTGGTGCACTGGCTTCTTTGCCGTGGCTGCTCTTGTTGCTGAACACGAGGTCTGGGGCGCTTGGGCTTCAGTAGCTGAGGCCCGTGGGCTCAGTAGGTGCAGCTCCTGGGCTCTAGAGCACAGGCTTAGTAGTTGTGGCAGGTAGGCATAGTTACTCCATGGTATGTGGGATCTTTCCGGATCAGATATTGACTCGGTATCTCCTGGATTGGCAGGCAGATTCTTTACCACTGAGCTACCAGGGAAGCCCTTATTGTCTTATTTTTGAGTTGAAAGACTTCTTTATATATCCTGAATTTAAATCCTTTATCAGATACATAATTTGCAAATGCTTTCTCCCAAGCTCTAGATGATTTTTTCACACATCAATTGTTTTGAGAAAATTTAATATGAAGAATTATTAGCCCTTTTAACATACACATTAACCATGTACTGAAAGGCCAAAAAAGAGCGCAAAGGCTTCATGGAGACAACCATTGCAAGAAGCAGCAAACACCTCTAAGGATGGAGAACAAAGGGAAGAGGTTAAAATCATAAGACTTAGAAGCCCAGAGAATGAGCTTAGTTCTCTCGGGAAAGGATGCCTCCTTGTTGGTGCTAGTCTCTATGTGGAAATACAGTGAAGGCTCTTGGAATGTTGGAAAACTGCAAACTGTAGTCAACTGCAGGTTTTGAAACTAACTGCCACTGATGAGAAGAAGAAAAAGATTAGAGCAACTGACAAGAAGATCAACAAGAAGTCCCATTCTCCTCTGACCTCCCAGGCTCTTCCCCCTTCCACACTGGCAGAGCCTAAAATGAGAAATATGACAAAGCAGAAACGTGGCTTGCAGAGTTCTATCCCTAGCATTAAAGATTAGAGTATAAAAGGGAGGGCTAAAAAAATAAATAAAAAATAAAAGGGAGGGCTGATAGAATGTAGCTTAGTAACCAGCATGTGTAGATGGAGCAAAGAAATTACATAACTTTCCCAACATATTAAAGCTGATAAGGAACAGAGCTGGATTTGAACTCACATATCTGGCTCCAGATTTCTTAACTGCAACTAGTCCATTTTCTTAACAGGAATTATTCTGCCTCTCTCATCCAACCACATGCTGTTTGCAAACAGTTTTCCTTCCTGTTTTGTACTCTTGGATCTTCTGTGATCCTGTGATCTTGTTAGCTGAGAAAAGCTACCATAATTTTCTGGAATTCTTGAATGCATAAGAGAATCATAAAATTCTAAACCCTAATTAGAGAGACCCCAGACGGTGAGCTTTGGCTTCAGCCTTCAAAACAAGCAAATCTACCTGTTTTATTCCTTTTAAAAAAAACCTGTGTCTTTTACTTTCAACTCTCAGCTTCCTACAACATCAAAATGATTTACTAACAAGAGCAAATGTTCTTCTTCCAGAGTGACTCATGGGGGTTGGGAGAACTTAGCATTAGAGGATATCATATCATTTGGATATGATTCTCTCAGAGGGTAAGAGTCTAATTCACTTGGTTCTATGTTTTCCAGTTGATCATGTCTTTCCTATTTTTTAGTTGCTTTCTAGTTTTCTGAGTTTCAGAATATAGTTCACCATTTTTACTTTGGACTTGAACTTGATGCTTTCATTCCTTAACTTGCAAGTTCTAGAGTAGTAATATTACCATCAATTTCCCCAAGTGAGAGATTTGGCAAATTTTCTTTGTTTCCAGATGAGTCACAATATAGATATTATACATAAATAATTGGTTCATAGGTTGTTTGGTAGCTTTATGCTAAGATTTTGAAAGCGACATTAGAGAATACTTACAAGAGTACAGGTACATAATTTAGCACAGACAAAATAGTGTTGCAGCAAAATAAAGTGAGCTGTCTGGGATATGCACATAATAAATGGGCGTCCCCCAATTCTGTGAATTTACCTGTAGGATTTATCCAGACCAAAATCTGGACCAGAATTATCTCACTACACATTGAAAACATCAGAAAGGATAAAAAAAATTTAATTTAGTGAATGGCTTGTTAATGGTCAGTTAATTCCTTTTTCCTCTCAATGAAAGTTGCAGTCCACTTAAGAATAATCTAGCTCTTTCAGAATCATTTCCCCTTTGGTGATAAATTGTTACTGTTTCAAACAGCCATTAAAAACAATATGAATTCAGCCAAAGCAGTCAGGACCTAAAAGATGACTTTAGTTTTGTAGCTGGAAATACTCAGATGCTGTNCACTTAAGAATAATCTAGCTCTTTCAGAATCATTTCCCCTTTGGTGATAAATTGTTACTGTTTCAAACAGCCATTAAAAACAATATGAATTCAGCCAAAGCAGTCAGGACCTAAAAGATGACTTTAGTTTTGTAGCTGGAAATACTCAGATGTCCACCCACAGCATAAACATCTCTAATAGTCTGGAAGATGGTGAGGAAGCTACTTTCTCACATATACTTTGACTTTTAGGATTTTTGTCCTTTTCTGGCCAGGGAGCCTGTGAAAGGAAATTCAAGGATTGTAGGTTCTGAATATATGATGTCTATGTGGGACCAACAGGAGTAGTAAATTTGGTACTTGCATCTGAGTATTAGCATAGTTCTTGATTCATCATTGGCTTCAATGTTTCCAGGATCTTGTTCACATCTGATTCGTCCTAGGGTCAGCTGGTTGTGATTTTACTATACATTTACCAGCGAATGGTTGATAACGAATTAATACAAATAAAACACTCTGCCTGACATTGACTATACTTCTGAGTAAAGGAAAATGTCCATAGCTTAAACATGCAATTTTTTTTTTCTTAAGAGATACTTTTTAAGAAAAATATTTCTATAGGCAAATGAGTTTGTGAATTGCTGCATGCTTTCTTGCTCTACTAATGATTCATAAAGCACACTAATATCTTAAAGGTTCTGAGAAGTCCCACAGTACCTAGTGCTGGTAGATTTTGTTAATCCAGTGTGCTCACCTAATTGACTTTCTGTTTATTGATGGTGTGTTATAACCTGCTATCCCATAGCTCCCAAACATGTCTTGAATATTTGTTTACTTGAAGGATAATTCTGTTATCTATGAATGAATATTAAAGTTTCTTCGTAGAATAAGGAGGGGTGGGTGGGAGACACATATGAAAAATGGAAAATAAGATGACAAGAGAAGTCCTATCTGGAGGTTGTCTGAGATGTTAAAAACACACAGGGCCCTGCCTTAATCTAATGGAATTCGGTGAATGGTATCAGAGGGACTAATTTGGAAGGGATGATGCTAAAGCTGAAACTCCAGTACTTTGGCCACCTCATGCAAAGAGTCAACTCATTGGAAAAGACTTTGATGCTGGGAGGGATTGGGGGCAGGAGAAGAAGGGGACGCCCGAGGATGAGATGGCTGGATGGCGTCATTGACTCGATGGACATGAGTCTGAGTGAACTCCGGGAGTTGGTGATGGACAGGGAGGCCTGGCGTGCTGCAATTCATGGGGTCGCAAAGAGTCGGACACGACTGAGCGAATGAACTGAACTGAACTGAATGCTATTGCAAATAGTTTGGAGCCCACTAGAAGTATGGGTTCTTCCACCAGACTATGAGCTTCTTAGGACTGACTTTATGTGGGGTTTTTTGTCTCTTAGATCCTAGCATAGTCCTAGGCACATGGTAAACACGAAATTATTTTTTTGAATCTTCAATAAATTAGTAGAATTGGAAGCAAAATGTTTTGATTCCCTCCTGTCATCATATTTGTCTCCCTTACTAATATTACTTAGAGCAATAAATACACACTATTAGTTTATTTAAAATTCACAGTGAAATAAAAATTCAAAGTGAAAATGAAAGTAATAAATACTGCACATGGTAAAATTTGGTATATCTGGCAAACAAGTTGTAGGACCAAATCTGTTTGGTAAAATTGAAATTTGTAAAAATTGACCTGGGAAAACTGGACTTGATTAAAAGTAATCAAAGTAATATAAAACTAACGGGACTGAAAACTATATGTTTCAATTTTTTATTGGTGGAGAGTGCTTGACAACATTTAGATTTGTAACATTTGACCCCAGAATCTGGTAGAAACAGTGTGTGCAGAGGAAACCTCATAGTCACTATCCTGAGTCCACCACTTCAGTAACGTGTTTCTGGAGGCAAACCTGCATGGACTAGTATTTTTTCTCACTCTGTTTTCCAGATCGTGCTTTATTACCGCTCTCTAGTAATCCTGCACTGTCTTACCATTATCATAGCTGCCTGCCTTCATCTTCTGTGTTAAACTATACACAAGTAAAAAGTATATATTTTCAGATAGTGCTAACTCCCATGAATGAAGTATAAGGAAGTTTTCATATAGAACCTTTCACTGTATCATCAAATACCAAGAGCCTACAGGAAGGGTGATGTTAGATGAGATCTCTGAAGTCAGTCATCTCCCCAGTTAGGGCAAGGGTAACATTAGAAGTTGTCTCCTTTCCATTCTCCTGATGATATATCCCTGCTGCTTTTCTTGGGATAAGGTTGTCATGGTGATAAGGCTGAACTGGCAGGGGGTTGTGAAAAGTTACATTGTAAGAAGGAATTTTTGCCCTATAAAAAAGATTTGTCAAAATATGCTCCTTGGGTGGACATCAAGAAGAAAATAAAGTTGGTGAAGTGTCTGCAGGCCATTCTCTATTAATTAAGGCTGGGCAGGGAAGTTGTGGCTATGCTCCTCCTCCCCATTGCTAGAATATATTGATGAATCATGCTATTCTAGTCATCTTCCCAGTAGTATTTATACATCTACAATTCAGAATATGCAGTTTTTTCCTTAAAAGTTCTAGGAATCCTACAAAGCAAGATAACATTGTCATTGTTATGTAGTATACCTGGGTTATGACTTTAAAATTTTGATATATGATGTAGGAAGGAAGTTTTGCTTGGTGAGGGCAAAAAGGAAATATCACAGATTGGCTACATTTCCCCAAATATCTGGACAGTTTCCAGTTCCTGACTAACTCTATTAGGACTGCGGGAAGGTCGAAAATATCCCTGTTGTTGTGGGTGGCAGGGGATGAATTCACCGTGACATCTTGTAAAGTTCCACACCTTGTGTAATCACAGGAGAGAAGGGAAGAATTTGCTGAGTCGCCTCGCATCCTCGCAGGTGCCTGATTTAAACCATTGCTATGAAAGGTGACCCAGAGAGGGATCCTGGAGTGCTGATAATCCTGAATACCTCTTGCGAAATACACTTGATTGTTAAAATGTCCTAGTTTCCCTGCTTTTTTGTTACTTGAAGGGAGACATAGCTCTGTTCTTTATAGGAAAAGAAAAGAAATCAGATTTTGATGTGTCACAAATGCACACATAGGTAGGAGGAAAGGAACAGGAAGAGTTTAAGGAGTGAAGCAATTCAAACCGAATGCTTTGGAAAAGCATCTCTCCATCACAATATCTTTTTATTCTTTGGAATCAATTTTTAAAGACATGACAGAAGCCTCATTGCTTGGAATACTTAAAACTGTCTCTTGGCTTTTCGAAAGAATCAGCTTGCACCTGTGAGCACTGGGGCAATTAGCATAAGTTGTCTCTTTCACCATTTTCTGTGATAGTTGGCACAATAGTGACTGCTCCTCCTTTCACATTTATCCCCTTCCCAAATCATCTCAGTGTCTTTTCAGCAGTACATAACCCCTGGGAAGGAGAAATCTGCATACTAAAGAAAAAACAAAACTTGTCATGCTTCCTGACTTTTCCTGTATCTTCTCAATAATGTTAGTTAAGTTTTTATTTGCCTTCAACTTAGAAATCTAGAGTTTCCTTGCTGGTGGCTTCTTCAATTCTAATTGTTGTTGTTCAGTCACTAAGTTATATCCGACTCTTTGCAACCCCATGGACTGCAGTACGCCACGTTTCCCTGTCCTTCACTATCTCCTGAAATTTGGGCAAACTCATTCTTATAAAAATTCTAAAAAATGAAATGGGTGGGGCACTGCAGTAGAATTCTGAGCTTTCCTGAGTGAAATTTACTTTCAGCTTAGTTTTTAAAAAAATTCAACTCTTTGGGGGTATAATTTTCATATAACAAAATGCACTTATTTCCAGTGTGCAGTTGTGAGTTTTGATAAATGACATGCCTAAATAGTTACCACAATCAAGAGGTAGACAGTTTTTTCCATCCTCAGATCTTTCCTTTCACCCCTTTGCAGTCATCCCCCTCATCCTTGACTGAGGCAACCACTGAGCTACTTTCTGTCATTACAAATGAGCTGATATTTTCTTGAATTTTAGAGAACTGGAACATGCAGTGTATAGTCTTGTGCTTCTTTTGCAGAGCCTTTTCAAATTCATCAGGATGATTGTGTTAATCAGTAGTTCATTTCCTTTCATTGCTGAATAGTGTTTCTTTGTATGGATGTACTACTTTTTGTTTTTCTGTTGATGAGCATTTATGTTGTAAGTTCTAACTGTTATGAAGAAAGCTACTATGAGCATGCATGTGCAAGTAATGACTCATGCTTTCACTTTTCTTGGGTAAATACCTAGGAATGGAATTTCTTGGACATAAAGGTAAGTGCATGTTTAACTTCTATGAAATTTCTAAACTGTTTTCCAAAATGACTGTGTCACTTTACATTGCTACCAGCAGTGTACAAGAGTTCCACTTTCTTCACATCTTCATTCACACTTGGCATTGATAGTCCTTTGTATATGGCCATTCAATGGATGTATGATGGTATTCCATTGTTTTAATTTGCATTTCTCTGATGACTAATGATGATGTTAAGCATCTTTTTATGTGCTTCTTGGCCACTAGTGTATCTTCTTCAGTGAAGAATCTTTTCAAATCTTTTGTAAGAGTTTGGTGTGAGAGCTCTTCATGTACCCTTGGTACTACTCCCTCGATATAAATGTAGATCTTGAATCTTTTCCCCTAGTCTGTGAATTGCTTTTTTCATTTTTGTTAATGGAGTCTTTCAGTTCAGTTTATCAATGTTTTTCTTTTGTACTTTGGGTTCAATTTATTCTTGTCTCTCATCCAGTATATTGCTCCTGAATTCTGAAACCAAGAACCAAATTATGTCTGGCAAGAATCTTGACTTTTATTTTATAAACTTACCATAGAAGTTTTGAAAAAAATAGTGCCAGATGGCCTGGAGGTACAGACCTTGCTCCTTCTTGCCAACTTCAGTTCAACCAACTTGACTTCTAGAGCAGACTTGAAAATTGAAATAGAGTCACAGGTCCCTGATGCTGCTGCAGGACAAGACCAGGTTGCCAAATTGATCTGTCAGGGAATTTGGGGGAACTTTGTAAAATTCCTGGGCATTGCTCATTGAAGACTGGCCTGAACCAGAACAAACTACCTGCTGACGTTGGGAGTATTTCCTGTGTAAGTTTGTAAATGTGCCTGTCCATTCTGATGTTTTCTTGAGCATGAAAATGGAATTCCTTCCTTATTTCAAGAGGCCAGTAAAGGTTTCTTAAGGATCATGATGTATCTGACAGAAGCAGTGTATCTGAAATTAAAAAGTGCTTCTTTTCTAAAATCTTGAACAAGTCAACTATTTTAATTTTCCAAGCTGATGGTGAGGAAGTAGGACATCTGAGGAGGAGAGTGGTGTGATAGACAGACACATTAGCTAATGGACATTCCTGGAGGTGCATCAACTAATGCTTGTAAGACAAAATCTAATAGAGAAGAAAGCCACTGAACTATCAATCACAGGAAGTAACAAAATTTCATGTGTATGTGTAGATCCATTTTCAACTTTAGGGGAAATAAAGATAGGGGAAGAGAGCTGCACATCATTGTAGAAGAAGCAGTGGATATGGTTGAAGGCACAGTCTGGGACTCTTAGTCATAGTGCTATCCTCCTGCTGCTAAGTCGCTTCAGTTGTGTCCAACTCTGTGCAACCCCATAGACAGCAGCCAACCAGGCTCCGCTGTCCCTGGGCTTCTCCAGGCAAGAACACTGGAGTGGGTTTCCATTTCCTTCTCCAATGCATGAAAGTGAAAAATGAAAGGGAAGTCACTTAGTCATGTCCGACCCTCAGCGACCCCATGGACTGCAGCCTTCCAGGCTCCTCCGTCCATGGGATTTTTCAGGCCAAGAGGAGCTACCCCACGTCTGAGGTCAGGGGCGGCAGCCGAGAGGAGCTACCCCACGTCCGAGGCCAGGGGCAGCGGCCGAGAGGAGCTACCCCACATCCGAGGCCAGGGGCAGTGGCCAGGAGGAGCTACCCCACGTCCAAGGAGCAGTGGCTGTGCTGGAGCAGGAGGGCCTAGCAGAGCTATTCCATGTTCAAAGTCAGGAGGGGCAGCAGTGCGGAGATACCCCTCATCCAAGGTAAGGAGCAGCGGCTGCACTTTGCTGGAGCAGCCTTGAAGAGATACCCCATGTCCAAGGTAAGAGAAACCCAAGTATGATGGTAGGTGTTGCAAGAGGGCATCAGAGGGCAAACACATTGAAACCATATTCACAGAAAACTAGTCAATCTAATCATACTAGGACCACAGCCTTGTCTAACTCAGTGAAACTAAGCCATGCCCGTGGGGCCACCCAAGATGGGCGGGTCATGGTGGAGAGGTCTGACAGAATGTGGTCCACTGAAGAAGGGAA
>SJYX01022318.1:10918-24015 GCA_006410675.1 Oreotragus oreotragus | reverse complement strand
GCTTTAGCATCATTCCCTCCAAAGAAATCCCAGGGCTGATCTCCTTCAGGATGGACTGGTTGGATATCCTTGTAGTCCAAGGGACTCTCAAGGGTCTTCTCCAACACCACAGTTCAAAAGCATCAATTCTTCAGCACTCAGCCTTCTTCACAGTCCAACTCTCACATCCATACATGACCACAGGAAAAACCATAGCCTTGACTAGACGGACCTTTGTTGGCAAAGTAATGTTGGCAAAGCTTTTCAATATGCTGTCTAGGTAGGTCATAACTTTTCTTCCAAGGAGTAAGCGCCTTTTAATTTCATGGCTGCAGTCACCATCTGCAGTGATTTTGGAGCCCCCCAAAATAAAGTCTGACACTGTTTCCACTGTTTCCCCATCTATTTCCCATGAAGTGATGGGACCAGATGCCATCCACTCTTAAAGGCAACTTATCTGTAACAATTAATCTACTGCTCACAGCAGTGCTAAAAGTACATTATTTGCCCCCTTTCACAGATGAGAAGGACTTCCCTCATAGCTCAGTTGGTAAAGAATCTGCCTGTAATGCAGGAGACTTAGGTTCGATTTCTGGGTCGGGAAGATCCCCTGGAGAAGGAAATGGCAACCCACTCCAGTATTCTTGCCTGGAGAATCCCATGGACAGAGGAGCCTGGCGGGCTATAGTCCAGGGGGTCACAAGAGTCAGATACAACTGAGTGACTTTCACTACCACTACGCTGAGAAAACTGAGGCAAGTAAGGCCCTAGGCCATGACAGATCCAGGCTTCAAGTCCAGTTAGTCTCCTTGTATAGCCCGTGCTCCTGAGCAGCATGCTGTAATGGCTTGTCTTAATGAGAGTAACAGTTGCATCTCGGGAGATTGTTGTGAATAACTTATGTAGTGATAGGATCACTTGTAGTCACCAATGTGAAAAAACCCTCATAGGACTTTGGTATCTATGCTTTTCCTCACTGTGCCTTTTCTTTCCTCTTGTCAATTGTTCATATTTTAGTGTCGGTTCTTTTGGTGGCTCCTAACACAGTGACTTCCCTCGTGGCTCAGCTGGTAAGGAATCTGCCTGCAATGTGGGAGACCTGGGTTTGATCCCTGAGTTGGGAAGATCCCCTGCAGGAGGGTGTGGCGACCCACTCCAGTATTCTTACCTGGAGAATCCCCAGGGAGAGAGGAGCCTGGTGCACCGCAGTCCATGGGATCACAGAGTCAGACACGACTGAGCGACTCAGCACCACACAACACAGTGACAACGTGTGTAGGTTTCAAGTGCCAAGATAATCTGTGGCTGGGCTCTTAGACACAGGACTGCCAGCATCCCTCACAAATTAGCACTTTCCTAATCTGTTTAGACATAGGCTGGCCTTGTCAATCATCATTAAAGTTAATGTTTAAATATGTCCACGCTAATTTGCCCCTGTGAGTGTATTTATTTAACTAGATATTTATTTAACTAGATATTCAGATAGTTGAATCAGCATTTGGAGGTCTTCAGTTTGACAGTTTATGCCCTGAGATCTTAGCATTTCATTAGCATTTGCTGATTAAATACACAGCACCTGGCTTCTCTTTCAAAGTGTTTCTATGAAGGAAATGGTCTTTTCTCCTAAAGAGCAACATTTTAAATTCATTTGATTTCTAGATGGAAAAATATTGCTTTCAGTAAGCCTGGACCTTGTTGCAAGTTTGCTGCTCTTTTTGACAGTCTTTAAAGTCTAAAAGTAAGATTGCAGGAATTGCTGTCTTGTTTTATTTAAAAAAAAAAAGCTATAAATATGCAAGAAAGTGACACTCTTTCATTCTTTTCTCATCAGGGAAATGGAAAAAGTCCATGGGCCCTCATTAAAGGTTAGTTTTGAATCTTGAATGTCAGTAAGGCTTGTTTCTGTGTGTCCTGTGGAATTATTTTTGAGGCAAATCATCAGTTGCCTGACTTCTAGCCATAGCCCCTTTCAGCAGTTTGAGAGGGTGTCTTGTGAATCCTGGAATCATGGTGGACATGAGTACTATTCACTTCACTTTTCCTTTTCCATCTGCAACCTATGCAAGTGGGAAAAATGGAAGTGAGGGACATTTTGAATAATTAGAGCAGAGTGTGTGGGGAGAATAAGTGAGAAAGTGGGCAATAATGATGGCAAAAGAAACCAAGTGAAGCCAACTGTGGGGCTGTTGAGGAAGGAAGAAGGAGAAGACCTGGTGAATAAGCACATTAGGACATGTTATCAACACCAGCAACTGAGGGAGACTGAATAAAAGATTTATGAATAAAAGGAGCCAAGACTAAAGAGAGGGTACCAGGTGGTGCTAGTGGTAAGGAACCTGCCTCCCACTCCGATCCTGGAGTGGGCTCCCGTCCCAGGAGATCTTCCCAACCCGGGATTGAACCCGCGTCTCCTGCAGTGCAGGCAGATTCTTTTCCAACTGAGCCACCAAGGAACCCCAATAAAAGGAACACAGAAGACTAAACAGAGGGCACCAGGTGCGCTAGTGGTAAGGAACCTGCCTGCCAGTGCAGGAGACGTAAGAGGCACAGTTTGAATCCCTGGGTTTGGAAGATCCCCTGGAGGAGGGAATGGCAACCCACTCCAGTATTCTTGCCCAGAGAGTCCCATGGACAGAGAAGCCTGGTGGGGTCCATGGGACTCGCAGAGAGTCAGACACTACTGAGGAGACTGGGCACTCACACAAATGGGAAAGAGAAAGATTAGAAGTCTTTTTAGACAGTTACTTTGAGACTAAATGCCTCAGGACCCTGTTTGATGCAGATGAAGTAGATACAAAACTGAGAAGCAGAATCAAGAGGTGGTGATAAAATGAGACACCTCCTAGAGCTTGGGTTGGAGCAGCTCTGTTATGAAAACAAAGTAAGACTAAAGAATGAACATATCAAAAGAGGGATTGTTCAGAAATGGTACATATTAAAAGAGAAATTGGCAAAAAGGACCTTGATGAGAACCATTTAAACTTTGCCCAGGAGAAGGTAGTCTTTCGTATCAGAAAAATAAGGAGGAGGTGGGAATTTAAATCTTAATCATATTTTCCACTGAGGAATTCTACAGGTTACGGGGAAGTTCTCCAGGTTCTAGAGAAGTTGGGCCTCCCATTTTTAGTCTGCCTTTACTCTCATAGCTGGAACGGTCCATTTGAAACTTGGGGTTTCTAAGCAGATAGGTACTAAATGTACAGCTTTCTGAAAGGGGGCTGTGGGCCTCGACTACTTGTAGAACCGCTTTCCCAAACTCTGTCCCCTCTTTACCTTTCTCAGGTTCAGGGAAATCTTGTTTTCCTCAGGTCAGACCACTTACTCTTCTCATGTAAGCGTCTGTCTCCCTCTCCATCACAACTGGGCCCATGCCAGCCTAACTCCATGCTGGGCTCAACTTTCCAAACAAAGATTGGTAGTGCCCCCACCAAAAAAACACCAAGGCATTTGTTGCCTTTCTTTCATTTACCTCTCTACTAACTCCCTCCTCCAGGTAAAAAGATCTTAGATCTTATATCGTGAGATTACCTTTTCATTAATTCTAGTCTCCTAAGCAACAGGAACAAGGCAGAAGCTAAGTTTTAATAGATTCTCAGGCCTCAGTACCTCATTGTAATTAAACATTTGTGTTTTATAATAATTCTTGTTGTGTTTCTGTGCTTACCTGGCAAACATCTCAAAAGGATTTGTCTTTCCATCTAGATCTACCTCCAGGGAGAAAATGCACTAGACCTGCTGAATAATTATTGTAGTCCTCATGGTTTTAGCACCCCACTCCAGTACTCTTGCCTGGCAAATCCCATGGACAGAGGAGCCTGGTGGGCTGCAGTCCATGGGGTTGCTAAGAGTCGGGCCCGACTGAGCGACTTCATTTTCACTTTTCACTTTCAAGCATTGGAGAAGGAAATGGCAACTCACTCCAGTGTTCTTGCCTGGAGAATCCTAGGGATGGGGGAGCCTGGTGGGCTGCCATCTATGGGGTCTCACAGAGTTTGACATGACTGAAGCAACTTAGCAGCAGCAGCAGCAGCATGGTATTTATAGCTTATTTAGTAAATTAATAAGTTGACTTTCTGATCTTTCTCAGCTGGGTTAATGAGAAGCTATCAGAGGGATGTGGCCCCACTTATAAGCTGACAGACTAGCTTTAAGCTGAGTCTGCAAATTCAAAAGCCAGACTTGGCATCAGGGTAAAATCACCAAGATAATAATTGCCTCCCTAGAAGGCATCTTGGTAGGCTGCCAGCCTGCCTTGCTTGGTCACACTTGAGCTTGTGGGGAGGAAAGACATTCATCAATTATGCATGTGTTCACTCATTCATTCATTTATTTAGTCAGGCACCAATTCAGTTATTCTGCCCTTTAAGAAATAGTAGAATGAGTTTTACTTTAATGTTAGGATGAACTAAGGCAACTGTACTTTCTTACCTGGATTAGAATACTGTGAACTAAAGCAATGATCTTCTAAACTGAAGATCATTGCTTCAAATGTCATGTTCTCATTTTTTATTATTTTTAGTACAGGAAAAAATTTTATAATACTTATTTTTAAAAGTGTGAAGGGATGAAGGACTTTGGGAATGGGTCTTTAAAAATTACACCTCCATAAAAGCAATGAGATAGCTAGAAAAGTTTATCAAAATCAAAATTTTCAAAGCTCTAGAAGGTAAGCAAAGGCTTACAAAAATCTGAGAAGCATCTATTAAAGAAAAACAGCTGAATCTCAGTAGTAACAGTGACCTTTGTGGCATTCTTACTTATCCTATACTCATTCCCCTTCACCCAGTTCTGTGGTAGCCTTGATTACTAGAAGTCTCACAGTTAACAACCAAGTAGCCACTGGGCTAATGGGTTTGGAACTCTCCAGAACATCCTCTCTCCAGAATATTGTCATTACTGACTTTTTCCACAGTAATGGAAAAGCTCTGGAAAAGCTCTCTTCACAGGGCATCTGTAATTGACTGATTTGGAGCTTGCTGCTGCTAAGTCACTTCAGTCGTGTCCGACTCTGTGAGACCCCACAGATGGCAGCCTACCAGGCTCACCTCTCCCTGGGATTCTTCAGGCAAGAACACTGGAGTGGGTTGCCATTTCCTTCTCCAATGCATGAAAGTGAAAAGTGAAAGTGAAGTTGCTCAGTCATGCCCGACTCTTAGCAACCTCATGGACTGCAGCCTACCAGGCTCCTCCTTTCATGGGATTTTCTGGGCGAGAGTACTGGAGTTGGGTGCCATTGCCTTCTCCGGATTTGGAGCTTACTATCTAAGAAAATCACTGTCCTCTAGGGCGATTGTTTAATGCTACTGCTGTCCAAGGCTGCAATGCTGGTTGGGGCAACCAAGAGCCTGACTACAAACTTAAAAGGAAGATGTGGGAAGCAAGATGTCCATAGAAGTTTTTGAAAAGCTTTTCCATAGTCTTGGGGACATACAAGGCTACACACATGTGTAAGGCTGTGATCATGTCAGGAAGGACCAGAGAATATCCTGATTTAACATGTCTGACTGACTTTGAGTCTCTGTACAAGCAGGAAGTGAAGGCACTAAAGGTAGAGTTATAAACTTCCAGTGCATTGCAGCTGTGCCCCAGTATACACATAGAACCCCTCAACAAAGGCTGGGAAACTTAGTTTAAGGCAATTAAGAAGATTCCTGTCCAATTATTAACCAGCCATTAGACTAACTGAGCAGAGAATTCTGTAGCTACACATAACCTAGAATACAGACTCTGCAGAATTAGTTCCGGAAAGTCAGTAAACAAACAACAGCAGCAGAAACAAAAAGAGCAACAGCAAACCCTGGATGGGGTGAGAATCTGATTTCCAAAGTTGCTACAGTGTATTGCTTAAAGTGTTTACTCTTCAACAAAAAATTGTAAGACACACAAAGAAATGAGTAGGTATGGTCCCTACAAAAGAAAAAAAGCAGTCAATGGGAACTATTCCTGAGGAAGGCAAAATGCTGGAATTACTGAGCACAATTCCTTTAGCTATTATGTTTAATAGACTTTAGCTATGTGAATATATTCAAAGAACTAAAAGAAATCTATGTCTAAAGAATTAAAGGAAAATAGAAGGATGATATCTTATCAGATAGGGGCTATAAATAAAGAGCTAGATTATAAAGATATGAATAGTCACTTTGGAATTGAAAAGTACAATTAATTCCGTTCAATTGCTCAGTCGTGTCTGACTCTTTGCAACCCCATGAATCGCAGCATGCCAGGCCTCCCTGTCCATCACCATCTCTCGGAGTTCACTCAGACTCACATCCATAGAGTCCGTGATGCCATCCAGTCATCTCATCCTCGGTCGTGCCCTTCTCCTCCTGCCCCCAATCCCTCCCAGCATCAGAGTCTTCTCCAATGAGTCAACTCTTTGCATGAGGTGGCCAAAGTACTGGAGTTTCAGCTTTAGCATCATTCCTTCCAAAGAAATCCCAGGGTTGATCTCCTTCAGAATGGACTGGTTGGATCTCCTTGCAGTCCAAGGGACTCTCAATAGCTGAAATGAAAAATTCAGTAGGGAGTTCCAAAGCAGATATGAGCTAGCAGAAGAAAGAACCAGCAGAACTGAAGAAAGCCCAATTGAGACTATCCAGCCTGAGAAACAAAAAGAAAAAGAATGAAGAAAAATGATCAGAGTCTCAGAGACCTATGGTTGTTATCAAATGTATCAATACATGCATAGTAGGAGTCCCAGCAGGAGAGATGTGAGAGAAGAGAGAGAAAGAGGAAGGGACAGAATATTTCAAGAAATATTGGCAAACTTGCCCCCAGACTGATGAAAAACATCAATCTGAGCATACAGGAAACTCAGCCAGTTCCAAGTGGGATAAATTCAGATATCTACACCTAGACAAATCAGTCAAATCATTGAAAGACAAAGACAAACAGAATCTTGAAAGTAGCATGAGGAAAACAATTTATTATATATAATGGATCTTCATTCAGTAAGATATACAGCTCACTTTTCACTGGAACTGTTAACTGAAAGGCCAAAAATGATGTAGAGTGCCCAAAGAATGTCACATTAGTCCTTCATAAATTTATGTAAAAAAAGAAGTGAATATTTCCCAACTCAGTCTATGAGAGCAATATTACCCTGATATCAAACTCAGGGAAACTCACAAGAAAACTATAGACCAATATCCTTTGTAAATACAGACACAAAAATCCCTAACAAAATACTAGTGATGTAATATATCTTATTAATAAAGGACAAAAACCACATGAGCATTTCAATAGACACCAGAAAAGCATTTGATAAAATGTAACATTCTTTCACGATAAAAGAAAAAACATTCAACAACCTTGGAATAGAAGCCTTCAACTAACATCATACTTAAGAGACTACTAAAAACCCTAAAAGATTGAATGCTTTCCCTATAGGATCAGGAACAAGACAAGAATGTCTACTCTTACAACTGCCCTTTAACATTCTACTGGAGGTTCTAATTTGGGAAATAGGGCAAGAAAAAGAAATAAAAGGCATCATGATTGAAATGGAAGAAGAAAAACTTTATTTGCAAATGACATGGTCTTGTATATTGAAAAACTTAAGGAATCTGGAAAAAATAGAGCTAATGAATGAATTTATCAAAGTTGTAGGATAAAAAATTAATATGTGTCAGTTTTATTTCTGTACACAAGCAATCAACATGATGAAAATGAAATCAAGAAAACAATTCCATTTTAATAGCATCAAAATATGCTTAGGGACAACTTTAGCAAAAGAAATTTAAGACTTGTACACTGAAAACTACAAAACATTGATGAAAGAAATTAAAGGACTAAGATGGAAAGGCATCCCATATTCATGGACCCAAAGACATGATATTGTTAATACAGCAGTACTCCCCAAATTAATCTGCAGACAATGCCACTCCTATGAAAATCTATTTGCTTCTTTGCAGGAGTTGGCATGTTGATACTAAATGTCCTGTAAGTGTAAGAGACTCAAAAAAGCAAAAGTTTCTTGAAAAAGAACAGAGTTAAAAGACTCACACTTCCCAATTTCAAAACATATTACAAAGCTTTATTATTAAACACAATGTAATACTGGGATAAGAACTGACATATAGATCAGGAAATAGGATTGAGAGTCAAGAAATATCCCTATACATCTATTTATGGTCCACTTAAAAAAAATGTTGTTAAGAGTATTTAATGGGGAAATAAGTCTTTTCAAGAAATGGTAGTGGGACTAGTGGATATCCTCATGGAAAAGAATGAAGTTGGGACTTCTACCTGACACCATATACAGAAATTACCTCATAATAGATCATGGATCTAAATGTTAGACCTAAAATTGTAAATTTTTAGACGAAATATAGTTGTAAATCTTTCTGTCCTTGGTAACAGTTTGTTTGCTATGTTTCCAACAGCACAAACACAAGAGAAAAAAATATATAAATTGAATTTCATCACAGTTTACACCTTTTTTGCTTCAAAGAACATCAAAAAGAAAGTGAAATTACAACTCCTAGAATGAGAGAAAATAATCATTTATTTGTTAAGGGTCTATTTTTTAAAGAACTCTGTAATAAAACAGACAAATCAGTTCAATTCAGTTCAATTCAGTCTCAGTCACGTCCGACTCTTTGCGACCCCATGGACTGCAGCACACCAGGTCTCCCTGTCCATTACTAAGTACCAAAAGTTACTCAAACTCATGTCCATTGAGTCGGTGATGCCATCCAACCATCTCATCCTCTGTCCCCTTCTTCTCCCGCCTTCAATCTTTCCCAGCATCAGGGTCTTTTCAAATGAATTAGTTCTTCGTATCAAGTGGTCAAAATATTGGAATTTCAGCTTCAACATCAGTCCTTCCAATGAATATTCAGGACTAATTTCCTTTAGGATGGACTGGTTGGATCTCCCTGCAGCCCAAGGGACTATAGTCTTCTCCAACACCGCAGTTCAAAGGCATCAATTCTTCAGTACTCAGCTTCCTTTATTGTCCAACTCTCACATCCATACATGACTACTGGAAAAACCGTAGCCTTGACGAGACGGACCTTTGTTGGCAAAATAATGTCTCTGCTTTTTAATATGCTGTCTAGGTTGGTCATAGCTTTCCTTCCAAGGAGTAAGCATCTTTTAATTTCATGTCTGCAGTCACCATCTGCAGTGATTTTGGAGCCCCCCCCCAAAAAAAATAGTCTGTCACTGTTTGTTTCCCCATCTATTTTCTATGAAGTGATGGGACCAGATGCCATGATCTCATTTTTCTGAATGTTGAGCTAGCTTGAAGCCAAAATTTTCACTTTCCTCTTTCACGTTTATCAAGAGGCTCTTTAGTTCATCTTTGCTTTCTGCCATAAGGGTGGTGTTATCTGCATATCTGAGGTTATTGATATTTCTCCTGGCAATCTTGATTTCAGCTTGTGCTTCATCCAGCCCAGCNGCCCCCCCCCAAAAAAAAATAGTCTGTCACTGTTTGTTTCCCCATCTATTTTCTATGAAGTGATGGGACCAGATGCCATGATCTCATTTTTCTGAATGTTGAGCTAGCTTGAAGCCAAAATTTTCACTCTCCTCTTTCACGTTTATCAAGAGGCTCTTTAGTTCATCTTTGCTTTCTGCCATAAGGGTGGTGTTATCTGCATATCTGAGGTTATTGATATTTCTCCTGGCAATCTTGATTTCAGCTTGTGCTTCATCCAGCCCAGCATTTCTCATGATGTACCTGTCTCTTATACACATCTAGATGTGTATAAGAGACAGGAATGTAATTGTAATAAATCTTGAAAGAAAACAAATACTAGTTTATTATTTATAAGCTTGGTGGAAAATCCTAAATTATTTTTAAAATAGCAAGTGTGAGGAATAGTAAGGAGAAAATTAGTAAATAAAGGGCTTCCCTGTATACTGGAACTTAGAATTCAAGGACAAATTAGGACTGTAACTCCTCTTTTCACTATTTGCTGGATGCATCTCTGCTTATCCATTAATACAAAACATTTTTGTAAATGAATAGCAGTAAGTGGGTTGCAACTTAAAAAATATCCAATCTGCAAGTTTGGTGTTGAAAAACAGGCAGAGTCTGAACAGACATTTCTCTGAGAAAGATATACAAATGTCCGGTGAACATGTGAAAAGATACTCAGCATCATTAGCCATCATTGAAATGCAAATCAAAACCCCAAAATACCACTTCACACCTACCTACTGTGATGCCTAGAATCAAAAAATTCAGATAATAACAAGTGTTGAAGATGTGAAGAAATCAAAATTCTTTTTAATTCTTTTTTTTTTCAGAGCTTCCATTTTACTTTATTTTACTTTACAGTACTCTATTGGTTTTGGCATACATTGACTCATATACTGCTGGTGGGAATGCAGGATGGTGGAGTCACTTTGGAAAACAGTCTGGCAGGACCTCAAACAATTAAACATAGTTACCCTATGACCTAGCAATTCTATGAAAGAGAAATGAAAATATACATTCACACAAAAGCTTTTACATGAATGTTCATAATAGCCAAAAAGTGAAAAAAAAAAGTTTATCAACTGATGAATAGATAAACAAAATGCCATGTGTCCATATAATGGGTTATGTTCTTGCCTGGAGAATCCTAGGGACGGGGGAGCCAGGTGGGCTGCCATCTGTGGGGTCGCACAGAGTCGGACATGACTGAAGTGACTTAGCAGCAGCAGCTGCAGTTCATCAGTAAAAGGAAATAAAGTAGTGATACACGCTACAACATGATGAATATTGAAAACATGCTAAGTGAAAGAAGCTAGCCACAAAGATCACATATTATATGATTTTATTTATGTGAAATTTCCAAAATAGGGAAATCTTTAGGGGCAGAAATAGGTTAATGTTTATTGGAGACTTGAGGGTAGGAGCAGTGGGGTGTGACTGCTAATGGTAATGACAATATTCTAAAGTCATATATTAGCAATGGCTCGACAACTCCATGCATATACAAAAAGCCCATTTGTATATTTTAAAAGGTTGATTTATATAGCATGCAAATTGTATCTCAATAAAACTGTTATTAAAAATTCTGGTTCAACCTTTTGTCAAAGCAGACGGAAAAGTCTGCCTAGTATAGTAGTTCTCAACTTTTTAGTGTAGTCTGGGAAGGATAATTTCAGGAATATCAATTAATGAACCTAGTGTTGTAATTTACATCATTTAAATTTTCTTTTTTATACCCTTCTAAGTTTTCTGATTCTTTGAAAGTTTTTTTTTTAAATAATCAGGAAGATATAAATAGCTGTTTCTAAAAAGGAAATGAAATCTTCTGCAAGCACGTTATACTTGCTTTAGACTAATGTTAGTTTTCCTTCTGTGCTACATTTCTGTCAGGATAATTAATTTTATAAAGAAGTTATGGGTGAATGTTTAAGTATATAATTAATAGTATTATTTTTATATTACTTTTTAAACATTCTGGTTTTCATGAATAAATCAGTTGAGGTTAATTAGTTATAATTAGTAACCATCATTTTCTGAGGCTCAGCACTGCCACATGCTGTGCCTAGTTCTTGTCCAGTGAGCTAATTTTATGTTACGATGACCCCACATCTACTCTATGCCTCATTGCCATGAAAGACATCAGAGAGGAAGAGATTCTAAAGGTTTGATTTACAAGGAGCTTGTAGTTATTTTATTAAGTACTGGATGGATATTTTAGCATGATCAACAAACATGGAGGTTTTAAAATGAGCTCTAGCTTTTCCTAAATATGTGTGTCTAGTCCATTAACAAAGCTGGCTTCAGAGCTGTTTAGTTGTGACACAGCTGTATTTTCCCATCTGCTGACACTCCCCTCACTTTTTGAGTACACGCAGTGACTTTCTTGTGTACTCTAGCCACGCTGCCACTTAGTGTCACTCGTATTATTACAAGCAATATATATATATATTTTTTTTTTTTTTCTGAAACTGGCAGCCAGTTTCTTTGCCACCCACTCTCAGACTTCCTCTTCCACTCCCAACCCAGAGACACTCTCCACAGGTTTTATCTACTTAGTTATCAGAAGGGCCCGTTGATTGACAAGAGACATGGGAGGAACTGGACAACAGGTGGAAGAAATAAATTGCCCGCCACTGAGATACTGACATTCTTCTGCATTTTTTTGTCTCAATTTCTGCTCTGTCTCAAATATACTTTATGAGAATAAATTTCAGTACTTTATGAGAGTAAATTTCTTCAGCTTGGATTTTTCTAGGGCACCAGGTAATTTCATATATTGGATTAAGTCATAGTGAGATTTGCTCTTTATTTCCTAATGGGGATAGTGTTCATCGAGCTTTAGATTTTGCAAACCCTCAAAAATAACTTGGCTTTTTATAAATGTACATGTACTACTAATAGCTATCTCTGGCTAAATGTGGTAGAAATAGGCAAGTAAACCTGAAACCCAAAGGGGATCCACATTGTCTCACTGGCCACAACACAGGAAGGCAGATGGGCCTGAAAGAATGACATATTGGAAGAACACCAAGGCTCCTCTTCTTCCTTTTCTTTCTCTGTAGGGCAGCTTTCCTACCCTTGAGTCCACATAGAAAGCATAGCAACTCTATCACCTCTGTTGACCTGAAATAATAATAAACTGCCAGAGATTTCTCCCACAAAATTGAGTTTATTTGGGATCAGCAGAGAAGTGCAGTCAGGGTCTGCAATTATGATGAGCCACATGCAAGTCTCCCAAGGGCAAGGGAAGGAGCCGCTCTTTTAGAGGGAAAAGGAAGGTGGGAGGGCTCAGTAAACAAAGAGCCCATGGTTTTTCATTGGTGGAGTCCTTGCCAGGGAAGAGTTCTTCCAGTTGGGCTCTGCTATGGTTGCAGGGTGTGAGAGCTCCCCCTTCTGGTCTCCCAACTCTGTAATAATTGAGGTTTCTGTTTATTAATTTTTGTACCTTTGAATTAATGTGCTCATAATCCTATATATATATATATATTTTTTTATATAGGATTCTTAGTTAACTTATATGCAGGGTGCATCATGCGAAATGCTGGACTGGATGAAGCACAAGCTGGAATCAAGATTGCCAGGAGAAATATCAATAACCTCAGATATGCAGATGACACCACCCTTACAGCAGAAAGCAAAGATCAACCCAGGTCTCCCACATTGCAGGCGAATTCTTTACCACCTGAGC
>SJYX01022317.1:627861-711447 GCA_006410675.1 Oreotragus oreotragus | reverse complement strand
AAGCCAAATCTGCCTGTTACTCCAGGTGTTTCTTGACTTTCTACTTTTGCATTCCAGTCCCCTATAATGAAAAGGACATGTTTTTTGGGTATTAGTTCTAAAAGGTCTTCTAGGTCTTCATAGAACCATTCAACTTCAGCTTCTTCAGTGTTACTGGTTGGGGCATAGACTTGGATAACTGTGATACTGAATGGTTTGCCTTCAAAACGAAGAGAGATCATTCTGTCATTTTTGAGACTGCATCCAAGTACTGCATTTCAGACTCTTTTGTTGATCATGATGGCTACTCCATTTCTTCTGAGGGATTCCTGCCCACAGTAGTAGATATAATGATCATCTGAGTTAAATTCACCTATTCTGGTCCATTTTAGTTCCTGGATTTCTAGAATGTGGATGTTCACTCTTGCCATCTCCTGTTTGACCACTTCCAATGTGTCTTGATTCATGGACCTGACATTCCAGGTTTCTATGCAGTACTGCTCTTTACAGCATCGGACCTTTCTTCTATTACCCTTCACATCCACAACTGGGTATCATTTTTTTGCCTTGGTTCCATCCCTTCATTGTTTCTCGAGTTATTTCTCCACTGATCTCCAGTGGCATATTGGGCACCTACTGACCTGGGGAGTTCTTTCTTCAGCATCCTGTCATTTTGCTTTTTCATACTGTTCATGGGGTTCTTAAGGCAAGAATACTTAAGCTGTTTTCTCAATCCCTTCTCCAGTGGACCACATTCTGTCAAACCTCTTCACCATGACCCACCCTCTTGGGTAGCCCCACAAGGCATGGCTTAGTTTCATTGAGTTAAATAAGGCTGTGGTCCGTGTGATTAGATTGACTTGTTTTCTGTGATTATGGTTTCAGTGTGTCACTTCAGTTGTGTCCAACTCTATGTGACCCTATGGACTGTACGTTGTCTGCCAGGGTCCTCTGTCCATGGGATTCTCTAGGCAAGAATACTTAAGTGGACTGCCATGCCCTTCTCCAGGAGATATTCCCAACCCAGGGATCGAACCCATGTCTTTTATGTCTCCTGCATTGGCAGGCAGGTTCTCTACCACTAGCACCACCTGGGAAGTCTGTTGTCACCAGGTAAAGTGGTGGCTCAGAGACTGAGAAGCTGAGCACATCCTTTGAGGCTGGGGCAAAATCTGATGTTAACAATGACCAAGGAAAATGGACCATGGTAAACATCCTAGATTTTCAGGTGAGACCCTGAAAAGAAGAATGAATCAGAAAGAGACCAGGTCTCATAAATGCTAAAGTTCATACTCAACTGCTTGTTCCAAGCACAAATGAATGAAAGCTAGAATATCAAGCCTCAAAACAGTTTCATACAAAGTGCAAAAAGTACAAGAAGAGATCAAAAGCCAAGAGAAAAAAAATCACACAATAAAAACAATGACATAGGTGATACCAATATGGAAATGATTAAAATAAAACTAATATAACTATGATTTATATGCTTTAGAAGTTTTAAAACAGTATGGAATATTTAGTCCAGATAAATGCAAATACAAGGGATAAAATGAAAATTTTATAACTAAAAATAATAATTAAAATTAAGTACTCAATGAATAGGTTTATAGCAGATTAGACACACCTGAAGAGAGAAATAGTGAATTGGAAGACAAGCCAGAATAAGCCATAGAGGATTATGAAAAGACAAGTCAGTTTTTAAAATACAGAAAAGGACATAAAAGTCATGTGGTTTACAATACACAAATAAATTCAATCACAGAAGAAGGAGGATAAGGAGGAGGACAAGGATGAATGAACCTATAAAAATATTTTAAGAGATAATAACCAAGGATTTTTCAAACCAAAGAATAACATCAAACCACCAAAGTAAGAAGCTCTATGTAACCTAAGCAAGACAAATACAAAGAAAGCCACGTAGGCAATCACACCCAAACTACTGACAGCAAAAGACAAGGTCTTTAAAGACCTTTAAAGCGTGTAGAAAAAAATGAGATCTATTTCCTTGAAAGAGGCAATGGTAAGAATGACAGTTGATTTTTCACAAAAAATAATGGAAATAGAAGACAATGTCACGAGACACATGTACCCCAATGTTCATTGCAACACTGTTTACAATAGCTAGGACATAGAAGCAATCTAGATGTCCAACAGCAGATGAATGGATAAGGAAGTTGTGGTACATATACACAATGGAATATTACTCATCTATTAAAAAGAATGCATTTGAATCAGTTCTAATGANACGAGACACATGTACCCCAATGTTCATTGCAACACTGTTTACAATAGCTAGGACATAGAAGCAATCTAGATGTCCAACAGCAGATGAATGGATAAGGAAGTTGTGGTACATATACACAATGGAATATTACTCATCTATTAAAAAGAATGCATTTGAATCAGTTCTAATGAGGTGGATGAAACAGGAGCCTATTATACAGAGTGAAGTAAGCCAGAAAGAGAAACACCAATGCAATATATTAACATATATATATGGAATTTAGAAGGATGGTAGTGATGATCCTATGCGCAAAATAGCAAAAGAGACACAGATGTAAAGAACAGACTTTTGGACTATCTGGGAGAAGGTGAGGGTGGGATGAGTGAGAGAATAGCACTGAAACATGTATATTACAATATGTAAAACAGATGACCAGTGCAAGTTCAATGCATGAAGCAGGACACTCAAAGCTGGTGCTCTGGGACAACCCAGAGGGATGGGGTGGGGAAGAAGCGTGGAGGGGGGTTCAGGATGGTGGGACACATGTACACCCATGGTTGATTCATGCTGGTGTATGGCAGAAACGACCACAATATTGTAAAGTAGTTAGCCTCCAATTAAAATAAATAAATGAATTTTAAAAAGAGAAAAGACAATGTCATTCTTCAAATTGCTGAAAGAAAATACAGCCAAGCTAAAATTCTAATCTCAGTGAAATTAGCTTTTAAAAATAAAAGTCAAATGAAGATATTTTAAGACACATATTCATACACATACTAAAAGAATTAGCCAAAGCATATATTAAAAGGAGTCTTCAGGCAAAAGGCAAATGCTTTCAGATAGAAGTTAACTATGGAAAATGAATGTAGATAAATGAACACTTACTCTAACAATAATAATGTATTGTAAGATTTAAATATAGAGAGGTAGAAATAAAATACTCAACAACAATGGCATGAAACACAGAAGGATAAATGTTAGCATCATCTAGGAAGTGAGGAAATTAACAAGTTAAAATACATTTTAATAAGTCAAGGGTGAATATTAATTTAAGATAATAACTAAAGGAAAATAAAAGCATGTATACACAATGAGCTGTTAAATGAGGATCCATGGAATTGTAAAAGTGTGTAATCTAATGAAGCTAAGGAATATAATAAAAATCAAGGACCATGTACAGCAAGTATAAACTGTCTGAGGATTCACTTAGTAAAGAACTCACAAAACCTCTATAAGGAAAACTTTGACAAAAGGCAGAAAAAATTATGTGAATACACAGATAGACCTTCTATGCTCTTGCAAATATATAAAAGTTCAATTCTACTCCCCAATCAGTAAATTCATTGCAATCTAATAAAAATTTAAGCTGATTTTTTTTTCATATATTTGGTAAACTTATTCTGAAATTTACATGGAAGAATAAAGGACCATGAAAAATACAGTTGACTTTGAACAAGAAGAGAGGGGAGGCTTGTGCTGCTAGATGTTGAGGCACACGTTTTGGTAATAGAAATCGTCTGTTAAAGGTCCAAGAACAAAAAGGCATCAGTGAAACAGAAAGGAGTGCTCAGAAACAGGGTCTTGAGAGCTTAATACATTTCCGAAAAGCTGTCACAGATCAGTGGGAAAAACACAGATTAACTCAGTAGCTCCATGAATAAACTAAAACCAAACTAAACTCTACCTGATATTATAAATAGGGACCCCTACAAATAAAAGGGCTTCCCAGGTGGCACAGTGGTAAAGAATTCACCTGCCAATGCAGGAAATGCAGAAGGGGATTTGGTCCATGGATCAGTATGGTCCCCTGGAGAAGGAAACGGCAACTCACTCTAGTATTCGTGACTGAAAAATGCCATGGACAGAGAAGTACTATATGCTGCTTATAAGGGATCACTTTAAATAGCAGACTGGAGGCTCTTGTTAATCAGCTGAGCCATGATTCTGCCGCCCAAACCTCTAGGGCTCTCCTTTACCTGACTGTTTTCCAAATATTGTCCTCTGGCCTCCTGTGGATTCTGTGTTCTTGTCTTGCATTTCCAATATCCTCATTTTTGTATAAGATAGCTAGACTCATCATCTGTTGTTTGCAATTAAAAAGAAAGAAAGAAAAAAAAAAGCTCTATTAATGCATTTCCAGAAGTCTGGTCTTTGATACACACCACCACAACCACTGCTGCCTGCCACTCGCTGCCATCCAGGAAAGATTGTACCGATTTCCTGTTCTTCTCAGCCTGGTATTAGAAAATTGAAGGGGTGGCCAGTGAAAGAGAAAGTCACTTAATTGTGTCTGACTGTTTGTGACATCATGGACTGTAGCTCTCTAGGCTCTTCTGTCCATGAATTTCTCCAGGGAATAATACTGATGTGGGTTGCAATTCCCTTCTCCAGGTGATTTTCCTGACCCAGGGATCAAATCCATGTCTCCTCCTGAATTGCAGGCAGATTCTTTACCACCTGAGCCACCAGGGATAACCTTTTTCTGATTTTAAAAATAAAGAAATCCCCGTCCTTTTATTCCCAAGAGGTTCTGCTTTGGTTCAAAACACTCCACAAAATGCCTGGACCCATTTACCTATCACTAGGGAAGAGCCTCTGGTGAAGGCAATGGCACCTCACTCCAGTACTCTTGCCTGGAAAATCCCATGGATGGAGGAGCCTGGAAGGCTGCAGTCCATGGAGTCGCTGAGCGTTGGACACGACTGAGTGACTTCCCTTTCACTTTTCACTTTCATGCATTGGAGAAAGAAATGGCAACCCACTCCAGTGTTCTTGCCTGAAAAATCTCAGGGACAGGGGAGCCTGGTGGGCTGCGGTCTATGGGGTCGCACAGAGTAGGACAAGACTGAAGCAACTTAACAGCAGCAGCAGCAGCAGCAGCAGCAGGGAAGAGCCTCCCTCTCACTCTCAGGCATTCCACTCTCTGTGTCTCTGCTATGAACCCTTTGTTTTATAGCATCTTCATCTTATTTGATTCCCCTTCACCCACTTATTTGATTTTGAACTGAGGAAAAAGCTGACAACTTCGGTTGCAAACCAAAAAGATGGTCCTACTGAGCACTCACACTCAGCATGTGTTCCTTTTGTGAACTTGGTTCCCGAATGAAGTCTGGGGTGGGGAGGGACAGAGGGTGGGTGACTGTTTAATTGACAGTTTGCAAAAAGGATGTTCTGCATATGGAAAATAATAGCCAGTGGTGATGCTCTTTGGACCATGTTTTGTTTTGTTTTAACTTAGCAAACAATTAAAAGGACATTTTAAAAAATTCAGATTTTTTACATCATGAAAAACCAAGGCTGTAACAATACAAAACCCACAGTCAAGCATGTCATCATTAGTTTGCCTTAGTTCTCAGCACTCCCTGTTACTACCCTGCACTGGGGCAGGTGTCAGTTGGTATTCATCTGCTACTCCTGCTGTTCTTTCTGAATTAAAGGTGGAAAGGGTCATTTGTGTGAAAAAGAATGAGGGAGGGCTGTTTAGTGGTTGGAGAATCTGTGCCACACACAGAGGGCAACAATCAAGCTGATAAAGGCCCTCACTTGGCCTGCCATGCCATGCTCCAGTCAGGCACTGGGCTGCACCATCCCCAAGGGGAAACATTTTCTAATTTGCTCAAAGGCTTCATATAGGCTCCTAGAAGCAGGGCATGTATTATCTGCGGTGTGTGTCTGTGCTATAGGTATCGAATTTAACCAGCTTTGCCTATGTTGCCTGGCCAGTTCCTATAGACATTTGAATTTGCATTCTTGGTTTATTTCTTTTACTCCTAGCGTTTCATAAGCTACAAATTTCACAGGATTTTCAAGACAACCTAGAATATGAGGGAAAATTTCCCAACTAGGCATTGACAAGATGATGCCTTTTCTCCTATTACAAATACTATAAACAGATTTTGTTTCCCCACCACTCACCTCTGTCCTTTGTATTCTCTGGATTATTACTAGAATATTCCACATTCCCATTTTTTGGCCTTTGCCAGTGCTCTTTCCCCATCTGAAGTGAGTTTATCATCCACTACCCCATCCAGATCTTGTCCACTCTAAAGGTGTTTTGCCTGCAGAGTACCCTTCCATGGAGCAGCAGTATTGGGGATACTGTGGTTTCCACCTCAGACCCCCATTGCAGGGCTCATGTATCTATATCTTAGAGTCAGGAATGTCAGCAACTGACAGTTCACAGCTGCATCCTTCTCAGTCACAGGGAACAGCCTTGCCCATGGTCATATCCCCTCTCAGAGCTGCCTTGCAGCAATGACTCACTGATACAGAATTTTCTAAAGCATCACCTGAGACTTCAGTGCAACTGCGGGGTGGTGGCTTCTCCCTGTGTTAACCCTGCCTTTGTCACCTCCCAGGTATCTTTGCTGAGAGCACCTGCAGAAAATCTTCAGCACAATCTGGTTCTGAGTCTGTTTCCAGAGTGTTCCATCTACGGCCATTGGTACCAGATATGGTGGTAGGGAAGTAGATTTCTTAGAGTCATTTCAGTGGGACTGTAGACTTGGATCATTCAGAGCAGAGTTGGCCCCAAATCACATCACCAGTGGTAGGAAAAATGCTGCAGAGGTGCAGTTGTTATAATTCTCACCAGAGGCAAACTGGGCCAGGATCCACCAGGGTGAAAAAATGGTAGCAATAAGAACTATGGAACTGGATGACCTTGTGACCTAAGTGACCTTGATTCATTGATGAAAGATAATGACACTCAGGGTGATTAACTACCAATTCAGAGAAAAATGTGAAAGAAAAAGCTTCTTTGCAGCATTTCAGGGAAATTTAATCAAAGGTATGGCAGAAATGGTAGAGGAAGGTATCACAAGGCTCAGAAACATGGGCATTCTAGGATGGACAGACTATGTAAGGCTAAGAATCCAGAGCTGACTCAGTCCTGTGAAAGGCCTGGAGGACACCTGTTTACCAAAACCACAAGGGTTTCCTGAAGAGGGTCCAGCATTGCTGAGCTCAGCAAAGGTGTCTTCTGTCAGCCAGAGTTGATGGTAGAAAAAGGAATGATAGGATCCTGAACTATGAGATATTTCATTATCACCATCAGAAGCAAGATGGGTACAGTCATTACAATGAGTCACAAGGCTGAAGACAGTAATGGAGCTGCTATGCATAGAGCTTAAGAGCTGATTCATAAAACATGATGTTCTCAGAGGTGAGACAAATAGCTACCCAACAAGGGTGTGGCTTAACTTACGAAATGGAAAGAAATCAAGGATGGATGGTTGGAAGGCCAAGGCAGTTTTCCCAATACAAAGTCAAAATCCTTTGCCCAGTTTTTGGGCCTAAGCCAGTTCTCAGACCTGGAACCCAGTGATTGAAGGAGAGGACTCTTCAACAATGCAGCAAATGTATTGAATAGTAATTGCCCCAGTGTATTCATCCAGATTTTGAAGAAAAACAGAGAACATAACATAACATAATGTAGCACAATGGAGAAAGAGATTTCAAGGATTTCAGTCATTTCACTTGTACAATTAGGGTGACTGGCAAGTCTGAAATTGATAAGGCAGGCCAGCAAACTGAAAATTCAGGAAAGAGTCAACGTTGCAATTTTGAGGGAAATTTCTTCTTCTTTAGACAATCTTGGTCTTTATTCTTAAGACCTGCAACTGATTGAGTGAGTCCACCCACATTATGGACTCATATTTGCTTTACTCAGAGTCTACTGATCTAAATGGTTGTTGTTTAGTTGCTGAGCTATGTCCCAACTCCTTGCAACTCGATTGACTAACCTGCCAAGCTCCTCTGTCCATGGGATTTCCCAGGCAAGAATACTGGAATGGTTTGCCATTTCCTTCTCTAGAGGATCTTCCCTACCTAGGGATCAAACCCACGTCTCCTGCTTGGCAGGCAGATTCTTCACCACTGAGCCACTTGGGAAGTCTGATCTAAATGTTAATCATATCTAAAAAATACCTTCATTCGTGTTTGACCAAGATATGGGCACCATAGCCTAGTCAAGTTGACAAGTGAGATTACCCACCACACCAGACCTTCTCCCATGGGATTTACTGTCATTCACTCAGATAACTGAACACTGAGGGAAAAGGGAATTTCCAGCTCTTCCAAAGGTCTGGATTGACATGGCTATTTAGGATCCTGGGCCTGGTATGTCTTACAGACGGCCCATTGGGAAGTCATTTTCCTGGTTCCAAAAAGAAAAAATGGAATGGACATTCTTGGTAGGTGGCAGAAGTGTCAGATTAGTTCTTTGGCCTGTAGGCTGAAAGGTATTAAAGTAAGAAAGGCCAAGAAGAAGCTCTAACCATCCTCCCCCAGCCCAATGCAAGATAATAAGTAAAAAAAAAAAAAAATGCTGTATTCCATGGATTAGAGCTAAATTCAAAAACATAATGAATGCAGAAGTGATGGTTCTGTGATAAGCCAGAAACTCACCAGTCTGGCCTCTGCAAAAAATCAGTGGATCATGGCCAATGACAGTGGACAGTCAGAAACCTAACCAAGGAGCAGCACCAAAGTGCAGTTGTGTTAGATATGATGTCTCTGCTTGATGAACTTCCAGAATGTGATAGTGGCCACTGACCTGCTGAGTGAGTTCTTGTTCAATC
Organism: Oreotragus oreotragus; assembly: GCA_006410675.1. Taxonomy (NCBI): domain Eukaryota; kingdom Metazoa; phylum Chordata; class Mammalia; order Artiodactyla; family Bovidae; genus Oreotragus; species Oreotragus oreotragus. The sequence goes on along the minus strand of SJYX01022317.1, from coordinate 702,663 downwards.
TATTCAGGAGAAGGATCAGAAAAGGTTCATACTCACATGGCACAGACAACAGTGTACATTGATAGTCTTGCCCAGAGTTATGCTAACTTTCTTGGTTTTTGTCAGAATGTAGTCCAGAGGGCCATCTGGACATTCTACAGAGTATCACCCCAGTGCACTAAATCAATGGCATAATGTTAAGTAGACCAGATGAGCAAAAATTGGCATTGGAGGATGAGATGAAACATTCACTCCAAAAAGTGGGAGAAAAATTGTAGGTGGATTTCAGTCCTCTCCCCCATTTCAGTGCCCTCCAAAGTAAAAGACAAATGATTACATCTCACACCTCCCACTATGTAGTAAGTGAAATGTCTGGTAGGCCCCTTGAACTTCTGGAGGCAGCATATTTCATAGCTGGAAAGATACTCTGACCCATTTACTGGGTAATAGGAAGTATATGGGCTTCCCTGGTGGCTCTGTGGTAAAGAATCTCTCTTGCCATGCAGGAGATGTAGGAGATGTGAGTTTGATCCCTGGGTCAGGAAGATCCCCTGGAGGAAAAATGGCAACCCGCTCGAGTATTCTTGCATGGAAAACCCCATGGAGAGAGGGGACTGGTGGGTTCCATAGGGTAGCAAATAGTTGGACATGACTGAGCAACTGAGCATGCACACAAGCAGCTTGTCAAAAATAGATGGCAGCTGCACTCTTTAGGGGTGCAGCTCTAAAGAAGCCACTGAATTTATGAAGGAAAATTCTCCAAGGAGTAGGCATCCAGGCAGAATACCTGGTCACCTAATTGTGAGAAAAGAAGAGGATCAAAATTAGAATAGCCCAAGAGTCATGGGTAATTGTGTGTGATCCTTCTGGTTGGTCAAGGCCTGGAGAGTTGGGAACAGGGACCTCTGGATGGAACTATAAGAGAACATCACACATTAATGGTCACTTAAGAGTGTGGACCATGAGAAAGTCTCCAAACAACAAGCTAGGTAGAATCAATCAGTAAGTTCATGTCAGCCACTCCAAAAGCTGGTACGAAGGGTTGTGTGAACAGAGTAGCTCCATGACAGAGATGGAAGTTATACACAGGCCCAACAGCAAGAGCTTCCACTCACTAGGTCTCATGTAGATACTGATACTGTCAAATATACACCCTGCCAGCAGTGGGGGCCAACACTGAGCACCACCCCTTGAGAAGACCAATTGTCCACTTGGTACAACTGAGTTGATTCGAAGGACATGCAATATCCTGGGTTTGCCTTTCCTGTCCATGGAAACCTGGTCATTATTTCATCCATTTACAAAAGATTCTGTAAACATCATTCCAAGCCAAGGGAATTACTCTACAGAAAAGAAAGTATGGCCACAGGCACGAAGAATCCACTGGTCCTGTTACATGCTGCATCACCCAGAAACTGACAGCCTGAGAGTGAATGCTTTCAAAGACATACTCAAAGACATACCTTGTAGATGACAGCCTGTGAGGATGGGTTGTCATCCTCCAGGAAGCATATACAACCTAAATCAATGACCATATGGTGTTGTGTCCTCTTGGGACTAAATAGAAGTGGCTGCACTTACCAGTACTCTCAGTGACCACTTTGGGAGTTTGGGCTTCCCCTCTTTGTTCCTTTAGGGTCTGAGGGCAAGGGAGTCACCATCCTGGCAGGGACTATTGATCCTGGTCATCAGGAAGAGATAAAGCTGGTGTTACACCAGAGAAGAACACATTTAGCCTTCAGGTGATTGACAAGTGTCTCTTGGTGTTTCTACATCTAGTTTTAGTGGCAAATGGCCATCAGCAGCAGTGGTCTGAGGAAACCATAGTAACCAGTGTCTCAGTCCCTCAGGACAGAGGGTCTGGGTCATCATGACAGGCCCCAGCCAAGGATGCATTAAATCTAGGATGGGCTGAGGATAATAATTATCAGTTGTAACCTCAAGAGCAGCCTACAACTGAAAGGCTGTTGTTGAATGAAAGGACGCTGGGATTCTTGGCCCCCGGAGGAGAAGAATTCAATCCAGGGCCAGAGATGAGGCTTGATCGCTCAGAGCTTTTGTGTGATAAAGTTTTATTAACTTATAAAGGAGATAGAGAAAGCTTCTGACATAGGCATCAGAAGGGGGCAGAAAGAGTACCCCCTGCTAGTCTTCAGCGGGATGTTATATAGTCACTAGCAGTCTGTTAATGAAAGAAAGGAATGTCTTAAAACTCAAAATGGCACCAGGCCCCTCACCCATAAGATGCCTTTGGGGATAATCTTGGCACCAGATGATTCATCCTGGGCCATAAAACCATTGACTTGAATCTTGTAAAAGGGGAGATTACCATACAAATAATTTCATTTACATAGATTAGGGGAACAATATCTGAGTATAACATACTGGTGTGCACCAGGCCCCTCACCCATAAGATGCCTTTGGGGATAATCTTGGCACCAGATGATTCATCCTGGGCCATAAAACCATTGACTTGAATCTTGTAAAAGGGGAGATTACCATACAAATAATTTCATTTACATAGATTAGGGGAACAATATCTGAGTATAACATACTGGTGTGTCAAGTAGGTTCTGAGCCATTAGGCAGAACCGACTTGAAGACAGAGTTTGGGGTAAATGCATAGTACATTAATGTAGCTTAAGACAAACATTTCCATAAGAAAAAGGCATTGGTTAACTCAAGGTTTGAGAATAGTTAACTTCAGGCGAAACTAGGTGTTATTATGGCAACTTAGTATTTTTAAAGAAACCTTCTTTTACATTTGTATAGAGAAGAAAAAAATATTGCTAGTTTGTTTCCTCCTGCTGCTTGCTGCTGCTACTGCTAAGTCGCTTCAGTCCTGTCGGACTCTGTGCAACCCCATAGACAGCAGCCCACCAGGCTCCCCCATCCCTGGGATTCTCCAGGCAAGAACACTGGAGTGGGTTTCCATTTCCTTCTCCAATGCATGAAAGTGAAAGTGAAAGTGAAGTTGCTCAGCTGTGTCCGATTCTCAGTGACCCCATGGACTGCAGCCCACCAGGCTCCTCAGTCCATGTGATTTTCCAGGCAAGAGTACTGGAGTGGGGTGCCATTGCCTTCTCCCCTCCTGCTGCTTAAGAGAGATAAAAATGTCTGACACTTCCAGCCTATTTCCTCCATTTAGAGACCCCTGGCCTTCCTGCCTGTTACCCTCTCACAACTTTCTCTTGTAAATTTCCATCAGTACGAAACCAACCAAAATTCTTGAGCAGCCGTTCCCTTTAAGGGACAAATTCATCATAAGAAACAAGTAGGTCTGAGCTGTGCAAGGAATCGACAGTCCTATGTGCTGTGGTGCCCTCTTTCAGTACGGTGAACCTATCCTCTGATGTCCACAAATATCAGCTGCTGATGGTTCACAGTTGTGTCCATCTGTGACCCTTGGCTTCAGAGATCTGAAGGTTACACCCTATCTTAGAGAAATGACCCAGAACAATGGGGACACAGGGGCCAGGTCCTTTTTTCTCAGCTCAGGACAACTTTTGCAACCAAATGAGGTCATGCGGACCCTACTTGGGTCCTAGTCTGGTTGAGGCCCCCTGCCTTGGTGGGGAACGTTCTTTTACTTTTGGCATTTTTGCAACCAGAAGCAAAACTGAATCAAAGTAGAGCAAGCTTTATTAAATGGGCCAGTGGGAACTTAGCTCACAAATCAATTTCTCACTTGATTTAGGAATAATTAAGGGTAAGATTTCAAGGGCAAAGGCAATGAAAGGGTGGTATATACATTGGTTTTCTAGGAATAGTTCCCAGTTCCTCTGGGAAATGGAGTTCCACCTCTTTTCTGCCCTTTTATGGTCCTTTAGCATNTTCTCACTTGATTTAGGAATAATTAAGGGTAAGATTTCAAGGGCAAAGGCAATGAAAGGGTGGTATATACATTGGTTTTCTAGGAATAGTTCCCAGTTCCTCTGGGAAATGGAGTTCCACCTCTTTTCTGCCCTTTTATGGTCCTTTAGCATATGGATTTGAAGCAAGTTGAACCATTGTGGTGCAAACAGGGAGATATCTTACTCAACCTGATTTTTTGGTGGTAAGGTAATAGGGAACCAACATCATCAGCCTTCTGGTTTCAAAGTGCTTTGGGTAGCAGTTAACTAACTGCTTCCACTTAGTGGAAGGGGTTTCAGTGTCTGCAAAACAGCTCTAAGGACATGGCTCAGGAGGAGCTAAAGGTTCCTGGCTTTGCTTAATGATTGTTATTTTTATTTTGCCTTGCTTGACTGTTTTCCTTTATTTTTGCATTTTCTAATTTTTTTGATTAAATTGATTCTTTGGAACTCGGGGAAGGCTTTAGAGGCTAAACATTTTTTTACAGACAAGAGGTAGATGGACAACATGGTTGGGGGAGAGGTCTATCCAGGAAGGCCCCATGGGGTTTTACAGTCTCAGCTCCAGAGCTTCCTAGAGGGTCAGTCAAGGCCTCAGTTTAAACCCCTGCCCAGTCCTGTTTTCTTTTCTTCCCATACATGTATCCCAGGAGAGATCCAATAAGACTTTGCATGCAGCTTCCTCTTGCAGGGTCCTATTCCAGGGAAGCTAACCTGGAATTCCAGGGAAGGCCACAAACGCCTTCTTGGAAAGGAACCCTCACTGACACCACCCCCACCCAAGCCCCACCTCCAGCTGTAGTCACAGGAACCAGGAACCAAACACAGCACGCTGACCCTGCCACTCCAGGGCAAGGTCATTGCCTCCCATTGTGGAGAAAGACAGTCTACAATAAATGAAGCAAAAATTAAAGAAAGAGTTTTTATTTAAGTCACTATTGGGGGTATCCCAGATGCTCTAGTTCCTTTTTTCCTTAGATATATTTGTTTAGTTTTCTTCTAATTCTTATAAAAGGGTTGAGGGATTTGTGGTTGATCAAGGGAAAAAGTATGATTAGGAGAGGCAGTAATGCACAAGCTTTATTGGGTGGAGCTCAGACAGACAGAGTTGTGTGGGAGGGAGAGCATGAGACCAAAGATGAGAAGGGGAAAGGGGCAGGGGATTTTGGGAAAGAGTCAGATGGACTCACATATCTAGGTTGCACTGGTCAGCAGCCAAACAGGGTCTCTAGCTCAGTGAGGTCTGAAGGGCTTCATCAGCTTCTTATGATCAACGGTTCTTTTGTGCCAATGGCCAGTGATGTGGGATGAGATTTCAAGGGGGATGCAAAGCAAGCCGCCTCTAAATAGCTAAAAATATTCTCCTTTGGCTATCTTAAAATAACCAGATGTGTAAAAATTTGAGCTTGGCATCGAAGGACTTTGAGCTAACAGGTCTCAGCTTGCAGTGAAGAAATAAGCAACCTAGGGGACAACACACAGGGCATCTTTGACTCACAGAACAAGTAAGGTCTAATCTATCCTTTTTAAAACAAGCCCTTTGCTGCTTCAGCTGACTTGAGTTGAAGCTCTGACAGTTGCAATCAACTATTAGGTCCTGTCTGATACAAAAGCTTAGTCTAAGTATTCCTATATTTATGAAGCTCTGAGTGATGATAGATTCCCTTCCCTGGTTGCCGAGGGCCGTGAGCGCACAATCCTTAGTGCACTGTTCTGTCGTCATTATTCTTTCATGGCTTCATGTTTTGTCTTGCCTGGCCTCTCTAGCTGGTGAGCTCTCTGAGGTCAAAGCGTGGCCAGATGGCCAATTTTTTTCAGAACCCTGGAGCTGCTCTGAGTGATGATAGATTCCCTTCCCTGGTTGCCGAGGGCCGTGAGCGCACAATCCTTAGTGCACTGTTCTGTCGTCATTATTCTTTCATGGCTTCATGTTTTGTCTTGCCTGGCCTCTCTAGCTGGTGAGCTCTCTGAGGTCAAAGCGTGGCCAGATGGCCAATTTTTTTCAGAACCCTGGAGCCTGGAGTTGCCTGGCAGCAGCACTTTCCCCCTTTTCCCGCACTTAGGAGTAACCCCTTCCACCTCCCTCCCTCAGATTAGCCAGCCTGGGCACAGGCTTCATTCACAACAGGAGAAATGTGAGATCCTGAGCTGACCCCAAAGGCTGCCTCAGTTGCCAAGGTCTTCTACAGTTCTCAGTCCTTCATGTATTTTCTTATTGTCAGCTCCTGAGTGCTCATAGATGCCTGGGACTTTGGGCCACCTGCCTTGTTTAGCTCTCTTACAGGAGATGCCTGGTACTGCAATCAATCATAAAAAATAAAGCCTGATTTGGGAATCAGGGGTCCTGATTCTGGTCCTGGCACTGCATGATCTCGGTCAAGTCTCTTGGGTCCTCAATATCTCGGTTTCCCCATCTCAGTACTGCTAGTAATCATAACATGTGATCCATACTTCCTACATGACAGGTACAGGCACTGAGACTGTCTCGTGTGACACAACGATGTTATAAGAAGCCACGGGGACTCCTGGGCTTACAAGTCAGATGCAACTTGCCTGATATCACATGCCAATAACTTCCTAAATCTGGGACGAGGTGTTGGATGGCCTGTGCCTGGAACCCACACTGCCTTCTGAGAGCTCTACTCTCTCATCTTCTCCAGCTGGACTCACCCAGACCCCTGTCTTCAAACTCTGCACACAGTGACCACCGCTCAGATCCCAAAGGCCTGATTGTCTGAGAACCCTTTTGGACTCATGATATTCTCATTGAGCATCAGACAAATTTGTGAGACTTTAGGCAAATCATTGTGTCTGAGCTTCCTCCCAGGAGACTCAAAACATTAAAGAGGTGATATTTAAAATGGGTTTGGCTACTTGCTTATTCTGTTGAGAAGAGTGTTATTTCAGGGAATGGATATGATAGCCACTTTGTGATGCCTGTGGAGGCATATTTAAAAACACATGTAATAAAGAAGGTTGGAAAAAAGTAATGAGTGAAATAAAATGGGTTTTGGAGGTGCTGTGGAGAATAGAGCAACAGAACATCGAGAATCACCCATCATTTATTGTTATTTAGCTGTTTCTCTTGGTCCTACCCATTTCAGTTGGGTGAACCTGTGTTCAGGGAGTGACCTGGGCTCTGGGTTGGGGGAAGGAGCTGGACAGGGGCTTAGCTTTCTCATTCTTCAGAGCACTGCCAGAGAGGCGTAGTTTTGGAAGATGCATTGGGACAGCAACCTCCTGAGTCCATGAGAGGACTTTTTTTTCTTTTGAAAACACTTCTTTAATGTCTCAGTGTTCTACTTTCCCAGGAACTGAGCAGCTGCTGCCTTTGAGAGGAGCTATAAATAGACCTTGCTGGTTTGAATAAATAATGCAGCAGAATGAGCGTGGGGAGGGCCAGGTGCACTGGGCAGCCCGACGTGGCTGGGGGTGAACAAGGCCTGGGAGAGGAGAAGACATCCCAGGCCCAGCTCCCCAAAGCCAAGGGGACCCATAGGGGGAATGTCAAACAAGAGCCCAGGACTCTGATGCCTCCCTGCCTGAGTGACAAGCATCAGGCAGAGGGAGGATGTTGTCGCTGCCCAGTGGCTGCCAGAGCTACTGTTGAGGTCTCTCACCTGAGGGCTGGGTGTGCAGTGGGTTCTGTTGGCTCTCTGCCTCCGGGCTGCACATGCACGGTGGCCACATTTAAAAGGTGCCTTCATGCTTCCCTGGTGGCTCAGAGGTTAAAGAGTCTGCCTTCGATGCGGGAGACCCGGGTTCGATCCCTGGGTCGGGAAGATCCTCTGGAGAAGGAAATGGCAATCCACTCCAGTATTCTTGCCTGGAGAATCCCATGGACAGAGAAGCCTAGTAGGTTACAGTCCACGGGGTCGCAAAGAGTCGGACACGACTGAGCGACTTCATCTTCATGCCTCCAGTGGCTCATCTGGGGTTGTGATTCTGAGTGTTCTGAGCTGCAGGGATGAGTCTCTTCCTGGCAAAGATAAGCAGGATTATCTGATTATCTCCTGGTTCCAGGATCCTGATCTGGAATGTCAACACTTCTGCAGCCCCTCCTCCTTCTGGATCTCTGAGCTCCTGTCTCTGTTTCCATCAGTGCATGATTGTTCTGTCCTCGTTTTCTCATCCATGATTTGAGAAGAGCTCATGTGGAGAGCTTGCTTCTGGCTTGAGGTATCCTCAGCCTGGGACACAGAGCAGCCTTATGCCCTGAGGTTGGGTTGAGTCCTCAGGGACCTCAGGGACCTGTAGGCCAGCCTCCCTCCTGCCTGCCTCTGCTGGAGAGGCAGGGACAGCCTTCCCAGGTGGGCAGAGGCCTGGTACAAGCTCCCTGTCCCCCAGGAATGCAGGGAAAGCATGATAGAATTCACGCTGCTACCAGCACTGCCCAGGACATATGAACGGTTTTGTCTTCTGTTTCCATAGAACTCCTGNTCCCAGTTCCTCTGGGAAATGGAGTTCCACCTCTTTTCTGCCCTTTTATGGTCCTTTAGCATTCACGCTGCTACCAGCACTGCCCAGGACATATGAACGGTTTTGTCTTCTGTTTCCATAGAACTCCTGTACTGGACTTTCTGTCACCTGTGAGGAAAAGCACACAATAAGGTACTTAATATCCTTAGTCATCAGGGAGATGTAGATAAAAACTAAATGAGATGCTTCTTCACACCCACTAGGATAGCTGGAATAAAAAACACACAATAACAAGTGTTAACAAGGTTGTAGAGAAATTAGAACTCTCAAACATTGCTGCTAGAAATATAAAATGAGGTAGCCACTTTGGGAAATGGTCTGGAATCTCCTCAAAAAATTAAACAGAGTGTTAACATATGGCCCATATAGTCCACTCCTAGGTATGTACCCAAGAACTGAAAACATGCTCACACAAAAACATGTTCTTGAATGTTCATGACATAATGATTCATAATTGCCTCAAAGTGGAAACAACCCAAATATCTATAAGCTGATGGATAAACAGAGTGGTATATTAGCCACAAAAAGAAAGAAAATCCTGACATATGCTGCAACAGGAAAAGAATCGCCAGTCCAGGTTCGATGCATGATACTGGGTGCTTGGGGCTGGTGCACTGGGACTACCCAGAGGGGATGGTACAGGGAGGGAGGTGGGAGGGGGTTCAGGATAGGGAACACTTGTATACCTGTAGCAGATTCATGTTGATGTATGCAAAACCAATACAATATGTAAAGTAATTAACCTCCAATTAAAATAAATAAATTTATATTAAAAGAAGAAAACATTATTCTGAATGAAATAAGCCAGTCACAGAATAGTACATAATGTAATAATACCATTTATAGGAAATGTCCAGAACAGACTAGTAGCTGTCAGAAGCTGGAGAATGGGAGAAATGAGGAATGACTGCAAGTGAGTGTAGGGCTTCTTTTGGAGTGAGGAAAATGTTCTCGAATTAGATATGGTTGCACAACTTCGTAAACAAACTAAAGCCCATTGACTGGTACACTTTAAAAATATTAATTTTATGGTATATGAATGTATCTCAGTGAAAAAATGTTTATGTTACTCAAATTCACAGAATCATTCACCAAGCATTTTTTTAACATCTGTTATGTTCTTTGAATAGTGTGGCCAAAACCTAACACATAGTAGGCACTCTACCATATTTGTTGACTGAGTGACTGTGCTTAACCCTAGAAATAAAGAGATAATTAAGATGTGATTTCCCAAGAAGCCATAAAAAATTGTGCAGCATACTACATGTCATGTTATTTCACTTATATAAAATTATATGAAATGCAAATTGAACTATAGTAATACAAAGCAATGGAAACAATGGAAAGAGTGACAGACTTTATTTTTGGGGGGTCCAAAATCACTGCAGATTGTGACTACAGTCATGAAATGAAAAGACACTGGCTTCTTGGAAGAAAAGTTATGACCAACCTAGACAGCATATTGAAAAGCAGAGACATTACTTTGCCAACCAAAGGTCAAAACTTTGGTTTTTCCAGTAGTCATGTATGTATGTGAGAGTTGGACCATAAAGAAAGCCGAGTGCTGAAGAACTGATGCTTTTGAACTGTGATGTTGGGGAAGACTCTTGAGAGTCCCTTGGACAGTAAGATGAAACCAGTCCATCCTGAAGGAAATCAGTCCTGAATATTCATTGGAAGGACTGATGCTGAAGCTGAAACTCCAATACTTTGGCGACCTGATGCAAAGAACTGACTCATTGGAAAAGACCCTGATGCTGGGAATGATTGAAGGCGGGAAGAGATGGGGCAACAGAGGTTGAGATGGTTGGATGGCATCACCGACTCAATGGACATGAGTTTGAGTAAGCTCCAGGAGTTGGTGATGGACAGGGAAGCCTGGCATACTGAAGTCCATGGGGTTGCAGAGTTGGACACAACTGAGCAACTGAAATGAACTGAACTGATATAAAGCAGGAGGGCCTAGAGGAGCTGTCCCACAGTGAAGGTCAGGAGCTGCGACGGTAAGGAGATACCCCTCATCCAAGGTAAGGAGCAGTGGCTGTGCTTTGCTGGAGCAGCCATGAAGAGACAACCCACGCCCAAGGTAAGAGAAACCCAAGTAAGATGGTAGGTGTTGCAAGAGGGCATCAGAGGGCAGACACACTGAAACCATACTCACAGAAAACTAGTCAATCTAATCACACTAGAACCATGGCCTTGTCTAACTCAATGAAACCAAGCCATGCCTGCAGGGCAACCCAAGGCGGGCGGGTCATGGTGGAGAGGTCTGACAGAACGTGGTCCACTGGAGAAGGGAATGGCAAGCCACTTCAGTATTCTTGCCTTGAGAACCCCATGAACAGTATGAAAAGGCAAAATGATAGGATATCAAAAGAGAATCTCCCCAGGTCGTTAGGTGCCCAATATGCTACTGGAGATCAGTGGAGAAATAACTCCAGAAAGAATGAAGGGATGGAGCCAAAGCAAAAACAATACCCAGTTGTGCATGTGACTGGTGATAGAAGCAAGATCCGATGCTGTAAAGAACAATATTGCATAGGAACCTGGAATGTCAGGTCCATGAATCAAGGCAAATTGGAAGTGGTCAAACAAGAGATGGCAAGGGTGAACGTCGACATTCTAGGAATCAGCGAACTAAAATGGACTGGAATGGGTGAATTTAACTCAGATGACCATTATATCTACTACTGCGGGCAGGAATCCCTCAGAAGAAATGGAGTAGCCATCATGGTCAACAAAAGAGTCCGAAATGCAGTACTTGGATGCAATCTCAAAAACGACAGAATGATCTCTGTTCGTTTCCAAGGCAAACCATTCAATATCACAGTTATCCAAGTCTATGCCCCAACCAGTAATGCTGAAGAAGCTGAAGTTGAACGGTTTTATGAAGACCTACAAGACCTTGTAGAACTAACACCCAAAAAAGATGTCCTTTTCATTATAGGGGACTGGAATGCTAAAGTAGGAAGTCAAGAAACACCTGGAGTAACAGGCAAATTTGGCCTTGGAATGCGGAATGAAGCAGGGCAAAGACTAATAGAGTTTTGCCAAGAAAATGCACTGGTCATAGCAAACACCCTCTTCCAGCAACACAAGAGAAGACTCTACACATGGACATCACCAGATGGTCAACACCGAAATCAGATTGATTATATTCTTTGCAGCCAAAGATGGAGAAGCTCTATACAGTCAACAAAAACAAGACCAGGAGCTGACTGTGGCTCAGATCATGAACTCCTTATTTCCAAATTCAGACTTAAATTGAAGAAAGTAGGGAAAACCGCTAGACCATTCAGGTATGACCTAAATCAAATCCCTTATGATTATACAGTGGAAGTGAGAAATAGATTTAAGGGCCTAGATCTGATAGACAGAGTTCCTGATGAACTATGGAATGAGGTTCGTGACATTGTACAGGAGACAGGGATCAAGACCATCCCCATGGAAAAGAAATGCAAAAAAGCAAAATGGCTGTCTGGAGAAGCCTTACAAATAGCACTGAAAAGAAGAGAGGCGAAAAGCAAAGGAGAAAAGAAAAGATATAAGCATCTGAATGCAGAGTTCCAAAGAATAGCAAGAAGAGATAAGAAAGCCTTCTTCAGCAATCAATGCAAAGAGATAGAGGAAAACAACAGAATGGGAAAGACTAGAGATCTCTTCAAGAGAATTGGAGATACCAAGGGAACATTTCATGCAAAGATGGGCTCGATAAAGGATAGAAATGGTATGGACCTAACAGAAGCAGAAGATATTAAGAAGAGGTGGCAAGAATACACAGAAGAACTGTACAGAAAAGATCTTCACGACCCAGATAATCATGAGGATGTGATCACTAATCTAGAGCCAGACATCTTGGAATGTGAAGTCAAGTGGGCCTTAGAAAGCATCACTAAGAACAAAGCTAGTGGAGGTGATGGAATTCCCGTTGAGCTGTTTCAAATCCTGGAAGATGATGCTGTGAAAGTGCTGCACTCAATATGCCAGCAAATTTGGAAAACTCAGCAGTGGCCACAGGACTGGAAAAGGTCAGTTTTCATTCCAATTCCAAAGAAAGGCAATGCCAAAGAATGCTCAAACTACCGCACAATTGCACTCATCTCACACGCTAGTAAAGTAATGCTCAAAATTCTCCAAGCCAGGCTTCAGCAATATGTGAACCGTGAACTCCCTGATGTTCAAGCTGGTTTTAGAACAGGCAGAGGAACCAGAGATCAAATTGCCAACATCCGCTGGATCATGGAAAAAGCAAGAGAGTTCCAGAAAAACATCTATTTCTGCTTTATTGACTATGCCAAAGCCTTTGACTGTGTGGATCACAATAAACTGTGGAAAATTCTGAAAGAGATGGGAATACCAGACCACCTAACCTGCCTCTTGAGAAATCTGTATGCAGGTCAGGAAGCAACAGTTAGAACTGGACATGGAACAACAGACTGGTTCCAAATAGGAAAAGGAGTACGTCAAGGCTGTATATTGTCTCCCTGCTTATTTAACTTATATGCAGAGTACATCATGAGAAACGCTGGACTGGAAGAAACACAAGCTGGAATCAAGATTGCCGGGAGAAATATCAATAACCTCAGATATGCTGATGACACCACCCTTATGGCAGAAAGTGAGGAGGAGCTAAAAAGCCTCTTGATGAAAGTGAAGGAGGAGAGCGAAAAAGTTGGCTTAAAGCTCAACATTCAGAAAACGAAGATCATGGCATCCGGTCCCATCACTTCATGGGAAATAGATGGGGAAACAGTGGAAACAGTGTCAGACTTTATTTTTTTGGGCTCCAAAATCACTGCAGATGGTGACTGCAGCCATGAAATTAAAAGACGCTTACTCCTTGGAAGAAAAGTTATGACCAACCTGGATAGTATATTCAAAAGCAGAGACATTACTTTGCCGACTAAGGTCCGCCTAGTCAAGGCTATGGTTTTTCCTGTGGTCATGTATGGATGTGAAAGTTGGACTGTGAAGAAAGCTGAGCGCCGAAGAATCGATGCTTTTGAACTGTGGTGTCGGAGAAGACTCTTGAGAGTCCCTTGGACTGCAAGGAGTTCCAACCAGTCCATTCTGAAGGAGCTCAACCCTGGGATTTCTTTGGAAGGAATGATGCTAAAGCTGAAACTCCAGTACTTTGGCCACCTCATGTGAAGAGTTGACTCATTGGAAAAGACTCAGAGTCTGGGAGGGATTGAGGGCAGGAGGAGAAGGGGACGACCAAGGATGAGATGGCTGGATGGCATCACGGACTCGATGGATGTGAGTCTGAGTGAACTCTGGGAGATGGTGATGGACAGGGAGGCCTGGCGTGCTGCGATTCATGGGGTCGCAAAGAGTCGGACACAACTGAGCGACTAAACTGAACTGGACTGAACTGAACTGTAGTTGCCTAGGGATGAGGAAGAAGACCGAAGAGAACTGTGAGGGATAGATTACAAAGACATACTAAGAAACTCTTAGTAATGTTTATTTACCTTGATTGTGGTGACCTTGTGTGTGGAGAGAACACCTTTATTGCATCCTATAAGTTTTTGCACATGGTTTTTCATTTTCATTTGTTTTGAGATACTTTTAAAATTCCCTTTAGATTTCCTCTTTGATGCAACAATTGTTCCGGAGTGTGTTGCTTAGTTTCCCTATCTGTGAACTTTCTCATTTTCTTGCTGTTATGAATTTCTAGTTTCATTCTGTTATGATCAGAAAATGTATTTTGAGAGACATAAAGCTTCTTAAATTTGTCAAGGTTTGTTTTGTGACATAACACACGGTCTATCCTGGAGAAGATTTCATGTGTGCTTGAAAAGAATGTGTATTCTTCAGCTGTTCTGTGGAAAGTTCTAGATATGTCTGTTAGGTCCATTTGGTCTATAAGTCAGTTGTTTCTTTACTGATTTTCTATCTGGGTGTTCTATCCATTATTATAAATGGGGTATTGAAATCCCTTATTATTATTATGCTGTCAACTTCTGCCTTTGGATCTGTCTATATTTGCTTTACATATTTAGCCTATGAGTGCCTTTCAGCCTATGAGTGTCTTTAAATCTAAAGTGAGGACTTCCCCAGCAGTGCAGTGGACAAGAATCCTGCCAGTGCAAGGGACAGATTTGATCCCTGGTCTGGGAAGATTCCACGTGCCATGGAGCAACTAAGCCTATGTGCCACAACTACTAAACACACACTTTAGAGCCCACATGCCACAACTACTGAGCCTGCATGTTGTAACTACTGAAGCCTGTGTGCCTAGAGCGTGTGCTCCACAACAGGAGAAGTCATTGCAATGAATAGTAGACTCCACTTGCTGCAACTAGAGAAAGCCCATACAAAGCAGTGAAGACCCAGCATGGCTAAAAAGAAATTAAAATTTAAAAAATAATCTAAAACAAGTCTTCATTGGAGGGACTGATGCTGAAGCTGAAGGTCTAATACTTTGACCACCTGATGTGGCCATTGGAAAGACCCTAATGCTAGGAAAGATTGAAGGCAGGAGGAGAAGGGGGTGACAGAGGATAAGATGTCTGAATAGCACCACCAACTCAACGGATATGAATTTGAGCAAACTCTGGGAGATAGTGAAAGACAGGGAAGCCTGGAATACTGCTGGAATGAAGTCACAGAGTTGGACATAACTTAGCAACTGAAAAACAATCAATAATAACAAAGTGAGTCTCTTATAAACAGCTTATTATTGGATCTTGGATTTTTCCGCTTTATTTTTAATCCATTCAGCCACTCTGCCTTTTGTTTGGGGAGTTTAATTGATTTATATATAAAGTAATTGCTGATAGATGAAGACATTATTGTCATTTTGTTCATTGTTTTCTCTCTCTTTTGAAGTTTTGTTCTTCTCTTTCTTGCCATATTCCTTTATTATTTGATAATATTTTTTTGTAGTGTTTTGCTTTGATTATTTTCTCTTTATCTTTTGAGTATCTGTTATAATTTTTTTCCACTTGTGGTTAGCTTGAGTCTTGCATAAAATATGATATAACCATTTATTTTTAATTGATAACAACTTAGCTTCAATTGCATACAAAACACACTCCACTTTCACTCCCTCTGCCCCAATTTTGTGTCCTTGTAGTCTGTTTCATTTTGTATTGTGTATCTATTAACAAATTTTTATCTTTAACTGATGCATTAGAATTAAAAGCAATTATGCCACCATTATAGTGTTACATTCATGTTTGTATATATTTTACCTTGACCTTTACCAATGAGATTTATGCTTTCATATGCTTTGCATTGCCTTTTTTCATGTTTTGATTTCAACTTGAAGAACTCCCTTAAACATTTCTTGTAAGGCAGAACTAGGGGTGACAAAATTTCTCAGTTTTTGTCTGTCTGGAAAAGAGTTGATCTTTTCTTCATTTCTAAAGATTAATTTTGCCAGGTATAGTATTCTTGTTTGACAGTTTTTTTCTTTCAATACTTCGAATATATCATCTTACTCTCTCCTGTCCTGCAAGATTGCTGTTGTGAAATCTGCTGATAGTCTTAACAGGGCACCCTTATATGTGACAAGTCACTTATCTTACTGCTTTCAAATTTCTCTCTTTATTCTTGACTTCTGACAGCTTGATTATCTTAACAATGTGCCATGGTGTAGTCTCCTTTACTTGTTTGGGACCTTCTTAGTATCATGGGGGCTTCCCTGGTAGCTCAGATGGTATAAGCATCTGCCTGCAATGATGGAGACCTAGGTTTGATTCCCAGGTCGGGAAGATCCCCTGTAGAAGGAAATGGCAACCCACTCCAGTACTCTTGCCTGGAAAATTCCATGGGTGGCGTAGCCTGGTAGGCTACAGTCCATGGATCACAAAGAGTCGGACACGACTGAGCAACTTCACTGGTTCACTCAAGTTCCCAGGTGTTGCTGATGCTGTGAATCCAGCGACTTCACTTTCACTTTAGTATCATGAACCTGAATGTTCATTTCCCTCCCAAGATGTGGGAAACTTAAGCTATTGTTTCCTTAAATAAGCTTTCCCACTTTCTCTCTCTCTTCTCCTTCTGGGATTCCCAAATGTATATATTGGTTCTTTTGATGAAGTCCAATACACCCCATTGGCTGTTTTTACTCTTTTAAGTCTTCTTTTTTCCTCTGACTGGACAATTCCCATAATTTCTCTTTAAATATGCTGATTGTTTCTTCTGCTTGACTGAGCCTACTGCTCTCTATTGCATTTTTCTATTTCATTCATTTTATTCTTTAGCTCCAGAATTTCTGTTCAGTTTTTTTTCTTTATGATTATCATTTCTTTCTTCAACTTCTCATTTTGCTCATGTGTACTGTTTCCCTGACTTTTCTGAGTTGTCCAGGTTCTCTTTTAGCTTGCTGACCTTCTTTAAAACAATTCTTTTGAATTGTCAGGCATGTTATAGATCTCCATTTCTCTGGGGTTGGTTGTTGGAAAATTATTTTGTTCTTTTGGTAGGGTAAGTTTCTCAGTTTTCTTTTTTTTTTTTTTTAATTTTACTGTATTCTTGCATTGCTATCTGTGCATTTGAAAGAGCAGTTATGTCTTCCAGACTTTATGGTCTGGCTTCAATGGGGAAAAGATCTTTCATCTTTGAGCGGGTTTGATGGCACCAGCTGGGTGGGGTACAGCAGTTCCAGCTAAAGTAAGTGCTG
The DNA here is from genome assembly GCA_006410675.1 of Oreotragus oreotragus. NCBI lineage: Eukaryota > Metazoa > Chordata > Mammalia > Artiodactyla > Bovidae > Oreotragus > Oreotragus oreotragus. The sequence goes on along the minus strand of SJYX01022317.1, from coordinate 685,719 downwards.
TTGTGGCTCTGGTTCTAGAGGAATGCAGCAGGAAAGATTTTGGGTAGCTCCAAAGCTGAGAACGGCATTGAGGAAGGGTGCAGTGGTCTTCAGTGTCCAAGGCTGGGGAGTGTCTGCGGTGGTGGCAAGGTCCTCAGTGGTGAAAGCCACTGGGATCCTTCTGCTCCTCTTTTCCTTTGCAAGGGTTAGTCACAGCCAAGAAGATCCCTCTTGGTGCTGGGGTGTAGGGCACAGGCATGTGCAAAGTAGCTGCAGAGGTCCAGAGAGTGGGCATGTGCAAACTGGCAGTGGCACCAGGGTCTGTACTCTTGAGTGTGAACTCCTTTTTTCAGTCTACTTATCCTGCAGAGAAATGCTCATATAGGAAATTACTCACTTGACAGATGGAGAGATATCCATATCCTTTCCCCTTAACAACTTAAAGTCCTGATCAGCAATGTGCCTTGGAGGAAAGTTTCATCCTCATCACACAGCATAGGCTCTGGATATATACATTTTCTAGTCATTGTTGTGAGTCATGAACAAAGTTTCTAAAATAAGATTTTGAAATAAATAGGCCATTATAAATACTAAGATTAATTTTATGAAGCACCCTGGATTTGTTACTGTTCTGAAATCTGCTGATGGCACAAAGAGTGAAGCCTTTTGTTCTGCTTTCAGTTAAGAAAATCTTTTTATCCTTTTATAATATGCTTCACTGAATAGAGTATGACTCAGGGCCTCCCAAGCTCACACTTCCCACGTGCAGCTCAGCATGACTTTCAGAGTATTTAACAATCAGCAGGCTTGAAGCAGTAGCCAAGCACATGGACACTGACCAGCATGCCACACTAGTATGTATCACTTGAATGTCACTTCCACTTAGTACTAACCTGTGGCCTCACTTTTAGACTGAAAAGGTAAAATGATTTATAGATATCAAAAGGCCTTAACCCAGAAACTCCTATAACTGCAGTTTTGCATGTGAATTAAAACATAGCATCTCTAGAAACCTTTACCTAAGAGAAAGGATAAAGTAAGTGGGAAAGTCAAAGACATTTTTGTTACAAAAAATTATTTCACTACCAAGTAGCTTCCTAAAATGATGAGATAGATGATGAAAAATTTGTTGAAAGGAAGAGTAAAAAAGAGTTGATGGACATCTAGGTTGCTTCCATGTCCTGGCTATTATAAACAGTGCTGCGATGATCATTGGGGTACATGTGTCTCTTTCAATTCTGGTTTCCTCAGTGTGTATGCCCAGCAGTGGGATTGCTGGGTCATAAGGCAGTTCTATTTCCAGTTTTTAAAGCAATCTCCACACTGTTCTCCATAGTGGCTGTATTAGTTTGCATTCCCACTAACAGTGTAAGAGGGTTTCCTTTTCTCCACACCCTCTCCAGCATTTATTGCTTGTAGACCTTTGGATCGCAGCCATTCTGACTAGGTTTGATGCAGGATACAGGATGCTTGGGGCTGTTGTGCTGGGATGACCCAAAGAAATGGTATGGGGAGGGAGGTGGGAGGAGGGTTCAGGACACGTGCACATGCATGGCGGATTCATGTTGATGTACGGCAAAACCAATACAGTATTGTAAAGTAAAATAAAGTAAAAAAAAAAATAAAAAAAGAAGAGTTGATGAAAATTACTTTTTATCCTATTTTAAATTCATTTTGTTTTATTCAAATATATTTAAAGCGTTCACAGGGAAAATAAGTGGTCTTTTTGGTTAATTGCTTTTAAGAAGTTGTAAGTAGAAGCAGTTTGGTAAAATATGAGGCCCATAACCTAGTAAATAAATCTTTCTCAATGCTAAAGTAAGCATTATTTGATGGTAAGGGAAATAGGAAGACATGCAGAAGAGGTGACACAATAATTACAAAGTGGGGGAGGGGTGGATAAAGTATCCTACACACACCATCTGTGTGCTGTGTATAGCAAATACTGGGATGAGCACTGAAAGCAACCCACAGATTTCCATGTGCATCACTACAGAACCAGCCTAATTTCATAGTGACTTCAAAGCGGGGATAAAATATCTGATCAAAGCTGACTTGATGCCTCCCTGCCCCTCCTCAACTCATCCCCATTCCAGGCAAGATGAGTACATGGAAGGTGAGGGGACCTGGCAGAAGTCACGTGGCAGCTGTGATTGGCATTTTGGAGGAGGAAGGAGCTCTGATTCAAGGGTAAGAGAGAAAAAAATTTTGGAACTGATGATAATTATCCAGAACATATTTTTTCCTTTTACGATGGACATTCCTCTTAAATTTTTGATACTGACCATTCAATCATGGTTGCACAGTAAAGGGTTAAATCAGCAGCTTTGGAGTGTTCAAACCCTGCTCATTCCAAATCTTCTAGCTCTTGACTGGCTCCTGGGAGATGAGAGCCAGACTCTTGGAATATGCTCCCTGATAAGGATGTTTTTGTGTACCTGGAGTTTTGGGATCTTCCAGAAAGTCTATGCTAACAGCATGATGTATGGTGGGGTCCTTGAGCCATGCCATATCAGTCTGAGCCCTGGGGTAGCTAGACGCTGAGAACTAAGGTCAGTTCTGTGGGCACTCCATGCTTATGTGACAAAATCCCAATAACAACCCTGTACGCCAAGGCTGGGGAGCTCCTCTAGTTGGCAGCGCCCCTTACGTGTTGTCACATAGCATTGCTGAGAGAAGTAAGTGCTATCTACACAAATCAAGGGAGAGAGAACACCTGGAAACGTGAGCCTGGTTTCTCCTGGACCTTACCCCCTCAGTCTTTTTCCCTTTGCCGTTTGTAATCTGCATCCCTTCATCGTAATATACTGTAACTGTGAGTATAACAGCTTTTCTGAGTTCTGTAAGTCCTTCTAGTGAATCACTGGCAAGCCTTCTGAGGGTGGACCTTTTATTTAACTTGAGGATAGTCTTAGGGACCCCTGACTGCAACATAGTTCTCGCAGAAACTCAGACCGTCTTCCTCCAAATAGCCTCAGACTGTAAAATACATTGCTTTCCACCCCTGTCATCCAACTTACACTCCTTCTAGCTGGTCTCTGTGTCCTGAAAAATCCAAGAGGAGCACCTTCCAGGCCCAGCAGTTTTTGTACCTCGTCTCATGAGATCTCTTCGTCTCATTACCAAGTATAATAGTGTGATGCCAGGGCACAATGTCCCCACTATGTTCACCCAATGTGTTAGGCAGACAGCTTCTAATTTGACTTTCTGGTTTCACTGAAATCTCACCTCCCCCACAAAATGGAACCCAGCCCTCATTGTCAGTCAATGGTTAAAGCCCAGATCATGTTCTTACTTCTTGGCTCCCATCTTGGCTAGAGCTGAACCCTCTCCTCCATGGCCCCAGGGGTCCCCACACCAGACAGACTGCCCTGATCCAGGTTCTTGCCTAGTTCAGTGTCTCCAGGTCACTGCCATAGTTGAAACTTCCCCAGAGTCCCACCTTTGAAACATACTGAATCAGGGGAAGAACAGAAAAAAACTCAAAAACACATTTTCCAGCTGACTGTCATCTGTACCTTGGCCTCCAAAGCACTGTGTCCTTTGTTCCTGGAGGACTTGGAGCTCTAAGCAGTAGGTAAGTGTTGTATCCAATCTCATTTGTGCAGCCACCTCAGGCCACCCCTTCCCTTCCAACTGAGGCTTATCTCCCACACATTGTTCAGGTCTGGGTTTGTGTGTTGTAATTCCTCAAGGAAATCTTTCCTGTGCCTCATTCTAGGTCTGTTGCTCTTGGCCTATGCTTCCATAAATTTATGATCTTTTTCTTCAAAGAGTTCAGCTGTGTTTGTAATTATCGGATTAATGTCTGTCCCCCTGCAGACTGTGGGATCCATGGATGCTACCTTCCTTTGTGCTCACTGTATATCCAGGACCTAGAACCATGCCTGGACCATAGAAGGGCACTTGAGACTAAGAATGAGATGTATGAACCATGTCACAATCACCTTGTACTTAAAAAAAAATTATGACAATGTTTTCTTCCATATATGTAAACTCAGTCTTCATGAACTTTTGCTCTTGTAATTTGGTCATCTGTTCACTAAGATGGTTGCCAAGGTAACCCTTGTACAACCAGAAAAAAAGTAGCCCTGCAGGAAAGAGATGTGCAAGCATGTGTGCATCAGTCATGCTCCTTCTCCACACTGACCACGGAAGGGAACAGAGCTAATTCTGGAGAGCAGTGCAGACAACCAGAGAGAATGAGCTTGGAAAGGTGGCTGGGAAAATTCTGACATGTGCTACAACAGGGATGGACCTGGAGTGAAATGAGCCAGACACAAAAGAACATATGCCATAATATTCTATTGATATGAGGTATCTGGAGGAGTCAAATTCATAGAGACAGAAAGGCGTCTGTCTCATTGTGGTTGCTGGGGCTGGGAGGGGGATGGGAAGTTGTTGATGTGTAGTTACAGTTTGGGAAGATGAGAAAGTTCTGGAGATGGGTGGTGATGATGGTTACACAGCAATGTGAATGCACTTAACACCACTGAATTGTACACAAAAGAGTAAATTATGTACAAATTTTCTAATTGGAAAATTTTATGTTATATGTACTTGCTGCTAAGTCGCTTCAGTCGCGTCCGACTCTGTGCGACCCCATAGACGGTAGCCCACCAGGCTCCCCCATTCCTGGGATTCTCCAGGCAAGGACACTGGAGTTGGTTGCCATTTCCTTCTCCAATGCATGAAAGTGAAAATTGAAAGTGAAGCTGCTCAGCCGTGCCAGCTCTTAGCGAACCCATGGACTGCAGCCTACCAGGCTCCTCCGTCCATGGGATTTTCCAGGCAAGAGTACTGGAGTGAGTTGCCATTGCCTTCTCCTATATGTACTTACTACCATAAAATAAAATGAAAAAAAAAAAAAAAGATGAACAGATTTTTCTAGTTAATCAGAAAGCAATTGATACTTCTTGTTTAAATACTGTAATCAAAGAAGTAGAAAGTCCATAAAGACACACAGTGGGAAAATATGGCCTATGAGCAACAGTTAGGGGGGGTCTGCTTGTGACAGGCTCGAAGACATCCTGGCGCAGTGCAGCAGTGGTTGAGGATCGAATGTGTTTATGTTTATTTAATCTTGTCCCGTAAAGTGTGAGTGGAGAGTCCCTGCTTCCTTTGGAGCATCTCTGTCAGTGTTCTGCACAGAGACATATATCAGGACAACCAGTCGACACTGTGAGGAACACTTTTCCAGATGCTGGAGGAAGGGAGCCGCACATGCACAACACCTGTTCTGCACCTCAGTTTCTTTGCTCTTCACTGATCCTCAGACACAGGAAGCATGCCCGTGACCTATCTCAGGAGGTTAGGAGAGAGAAAGAACTGTCTGAAGGATACACCTTCCAAGAGGGAGAGACAGACAAATCTACCTAGTGCTACCAGGGGCAGTCCCAACCTGAAAGGGACAGTGCAAGTCTGCTTCACAGCTTTCCTTTACAAACACAGCTGAACCAAAGTGTGAGACAACTCCCTCAGCGCCCCTCCCACTCCGTGACTCCCAGACTCTCCTTCTGTAGAGGAGATCCACTCTTTCCTTGGTTGGTGATGTGGGATCCATATGATTCTGGAGATTTGCTGTAAGAGGAGCTCTGGCGCGAAGATGTTGGGCTGAATATCCCCAGGAAAAAATGGTTCACTTGCAGAAGCTGGAAGGGAATATCAGAAAACTAACATGTTTAAGCAAAAAGCAAAATTCCCCATGTCACACCAAGCCCTCCTGTCTCTGTCTAAACTTTCGGCCAGGTGTGAGGCCATGCAAGTGGTCATGGTGCTGCTCTTTGACAAGAAGAGAAGGTGTGGCAGTTGGAAGAAGGGGGCCTGCTCTTTCCTACAGAACCTCCTTCAGGACACCACCTCTGGCAGCCAAATCCTAGTCCAGTGATCTCCGTCCTTACAAATGATATCATATAATCCCCTCTGACTTGAGCCAGACTGGTCATTGAGTTCCTGAAGTTACTGCAAGACCCCACAGGGTCACAACTTCTGGCAGAGGGGACTTGATACAAGCTCCAGAGCCTATGTTTCTCCACCATTGCTCTCCAGAAACACTCATATAGATGCTGTTTTTCCCAAGCCAAAAAAAAGGAGCTGGAGTCTTTGACTCTGTGGATCACAAGAAAATGTGGAAAATTCTGAGAGAGATGGGAATACCAGACCACCTGATCTGCCTCATGAGAAATCTGTATGCAGGTCAGGAAGCAACAGTTAGAACTAGACATGGAACAACAGACTGGTTCCAAACAGGAACAGGAGTACATCAAGGCTGCATATTGTCACCCTGCTTATTTAACTTATATGCAGAGTACATCATGAGAAACTCTGGACTGGAAGAAACACAAGCTGGAATCAAGATTGCTGGGAGAAATATCAATAACCTCAGATATGCAAATGACACCACCCTTATGGCAGGGTGAAGAGAAGCTAAAAAGCCTCTTGATGAAAGTGAAAGAAGAAAGTGGGAAAGTTGGCTTAAAGCTGAACATTCAGAAAATGAAGATCATGGCATTGGTCCCATCACTTCATGGGAAATAGATGGGGAAACAGTGGAAACAGTGTCAGACTTTATTTTGGGGGGGCTCCAAAATCATTGCAGATGGTGACTGCAGCCATGAAATTAAAAGATGCTTACTCCTTGGAAGAAAAGTTATGATCAACCTAGATAGCATATTCAAAAGCAGAGACATTACTTTGCCGACTAAGATCCGTCTAGTCAAGGCTATGGTTTTTCCTGTGATCATGTATGGATGTGAGAGTTGGCATGTGAGGAAGGCAGAGTGCCAAAGAATTGATGCTTTTGAACTGTGATGTTGGAGAAGACTCTTGAGAGTCCTTTGGACTGCAAGGAGATCCAACCAGTCCATTCTGAAGATGAGCCCTGGGATTTCTTTGGAAGGAATGATACTAAAGCTGAAACTCCAGTACTTTGGCCACTTCATGCAAAGAGTTGACTCATTGGAAAAGACTCTGATGCTGGGAAGGATTGTGGGCAGGAGGAGAAGGGGACGACCGAGGATGAGATGGCTGGATGACATCACTGACTCGATGGACGTGAGTCTGAGTGAACTCCGGGAGTTGGTGATGGACAGGGAGGCCTGGCGTGCTCCGATTCATGGGATCACAAAGAGTCGGACATGACTGAGCGACTGAGCTGAACTAAACTGACTAGACTAAGGACAAAGGTTGACAAAACAAGCCAGGCAACTTTCCGTAACACAGAGACTGGACACTGCCAGCTACCTCTGGGTGGTGGCAGCAGCCACAGTTCATGCTGCCATGGCAGTAACAAGGGCAAAAAGCAGCTGCGGAAGTTGGACCAGAGCCTTGGGCTGGGTGGCTGGGTGGGTGGGTAGGGCCTGCTGAGAGCTGGTTCATCAGTGAAGGCCTGAGAGGGATCAGAAGTTTGGACTGAGGCAGGGAGCTGGGCGCCTAAGAGAGAGGGCAGGTGGTCTGTAGGACCTGGCAGCATGGTCGTGCTGAGGTGGGGTGACTTTGGATCATGCAGAACTGGGAAGCTCATTCATTGTAAAAAAAAGTAAAAGACAGATGTTCAATGTCAAAAATTCAAACAAGAAAGTTGAAAGTTCCTGCCTTTCTCTTCCAGCAGTATCTCCTCTCTCCCCAGGATGACCACTATGTACACCACCTCTCTAATCTTTTCTCTGGGTATTTGGAAACATGCAGACTTCTTTCTTCTGAATCAGATGTCACATGAAATGTTACATCCCTTTATTATCATTATTTTAGTCAAATTAAATCTGGATCCAGGCCCCTATCCTCCATTATTACCAGGACTTTCCTACTTCCAGAGTAGCAAAAGCTTCCAGAGCCCTGTTCTGGGCATGGAGTTTACCAGCTGCTGTGTGAGGCCACAGGGTCCCTTGAGGTCTGCTCCCTCTGCTGATATTGGTCCTTGGAGGCAGAGACACTGGCATCTTTGACAACCAGATACCAGTTCCCTAGATTCAGCCCCACAGGGCGAATCAGGTTGCACCCCCACTGAGGTTTGCCACCACTGGGGCAATATCAAGTCTTCCTCTGAGCCAAAATCCCTACCTTCTGCTACTATTGGAGGGAAATATCTGACTTGTTCTTTATAAGACATTCCCTCCCCCTTACCTTCAAATCCTAGTATAATCTTCAAACCTTACCTTCAAACCCTAGTATAATCTCTTCACTGAATGTGTTAGCTTCTAAGGACCTCTATTTTCTACCTGCAAAAATCACTAAAGCAAGAAATTACTAACCATCTAAGTGCCTTGAAGTAGGGAGTAAACTGAGAACAATGCACAAAATATTGATAATATAACACACACATGGAAATATCACAGGATTACAGAAATATGTCCCACTGTACATATTCTAAATCTTGCTTCTTTCACTGAAGAATATGAGACATATTTCTTTGCTAGTATATTTAGATCAACATTCCCTTTTTTAAACTGAGCAGTATAGTATCCCATGATTTATTTAGCCATTTCACACTTAATGGAGATGTCAGTTTTCCTTCAAAACCCCCACAATATCAGTGCTACACTTGTACTCATATCTTTAAGTGCGCATGTGCATAGTTCTATAAAAGAAAACCTCAGAAGTGGAATTACTGGATTACTAGATTGCTAGATTGGTGGCATATGCTCTTTATATTAAATAAATATTGCCAACTTCTAACGATATCAAACTAGTTTATACTTTCATGGGTTCAAAGCACAACAGTTTCTATACCTCCTCACCAATCTTGATCATTATCAGTCACTTTTTTTCTAATCCATTTTGTGGGTGAACAAGTGTTTCACATTATTTTGTTTTATATTTCCTTGATTACTGGAGAAGTTGAGCCTCTTTTGAAACTTATGGCCATGTCTATTTCTTCATGATCTTCTCTTAGCTTTAACCTAGTAGTTAAGAAATAATTCTTTTCTTATGGATTCTAAAGAGAATGATTTTCTGTTTCATGAAATGAAAACTTTGTCTTATGTAAGTTACAGTTTTTTGTTTTTATTCCAGTTTGCCATTTACCTGTCAGCTTTATTTGTGGTCATAATTCTGAGTTACCTGGTAAAAGGTGGGAAAAATCAGTAAATATTTCAAAGCTCCATCAGGTAATTCTAATCAGCTAGGGCTGAGAGCCACCAGTGAAAGAACAAAACACACAGGGGCTGGGAGCCAGAGAAAGGTTCCAGGTGTAGCTGAATTAGTGAGCAACCTCAAATCACTGAAATGTAAGGGTAAGGCCATTTTTATACCAGCCCTACAATTTCCCTAGTTTTGTCTTACTTTCATTTTTAATCACCATACAGAGGCCGAAGGCAATGACAGGTTTCTCTCCAACCAGACACCCTTCAGTGGGACACCATTACCCTTCTAATATAATCTAAACTTCTTCACCTGACTCCATAGGTCTTGCCTGATCTGGTCCATGTCTATTCAACTTCACCCTAAGCCACCACCCCCAACCCCTCCCACCACCCCCATCCCGCATTGCCTTTGCTCACATCAGTCATTTTTTCCTGTTCATGCAGGGTCTTTGCATGTGCTGCACCCTTCTCTCCCCACCCCCTCCCACTCCTCACTGGCAAAGTGAGCTCCTTCTCTTCTCTCCTTCACATCCCAGCAGAGATGTCTAAAAAGATTACCCCTGATTATTCTCCACTCTGCCCATCACAACTTGTCATTATTTAATGCACTTGTTTATTTTGTTTTGGAAGCAAGTATTCCCTCTGACCTATGAACTCCGTTGGGGGTGGGGGGGCATCAGGATATTCCACTGCCTGGCACATTTCTTAGCACATAGAGGTTATTTCATCACTATTTGTTGAGTAATCCAGTTACAGATCAGCCCCACTGGTGTTTTCTCCAATTCCAACCCCTCCCCTTGGCCTAAAACAACAACTGACGAGAAGAGGACAAGGCAGGTCCCTGACACTGTCCTGCCCTGTAGATCATGCCTCTTGGTCTCCCAGGTCACTGGGGAGTCTCAAAACTGGTGGGAGCCAGGGCCCCTGCTACTGTTTGGAAGTATTGCAGCCAGCCATCATTCTCTCTTCCCCTCAGCCCCTGTTCACAGTATCTAGATTCTGCTATCCAGGACAAATAGCTCCTCTTCCAGCTCAAATGGCCTCCTTTTGCCTTCTGCATATCAGAATATGGGGAAGGAGGGGAGGATGAGAATTTTCCCCAGAAGCATTTTGTCACCCTTCTGAAATTTTCTTAAAGCCCCAGTAGAAGCCAGGCATAGTATCTTCTCAATTTTTCCATTTCAACCACTCTTGGGTAAGTGAACTCTAGGCCAATTTTGAGGGTCCAGATGCAAGATCTTTGCTCTTGTCTTTTCAGCAGCCTTAGACTCGTTGAAGGGAGTAATAGGGTGCCTGGTCTCAGAGAGAGACATCCCATGGTGCTTGGTTATGAGGAGAATGTCTGCCCAACATCAGGGTGCAATTGCCCTGTCACTTTAGGTTGTTTAACATGCCAGTCTTGCCTGTGACAAGTTGTCACATCTTTTTACAGTAACACCATGCAATCCATTCATCTGAAAAACAAGAAATTTACATCCAGAAAAATGCTGAGAAAATTGACCACCAAATCCTGCTGGGCACACCAGGTCCAACAGAAATTCTTGGCTGGGAGATGGCATTGGCAGGTAAATCTACACATTGCCTCCAGAGGACCAGAAACAAAGTGGTAGACNGCAATCCATTCATCTGAAAAACAAGAAATTTACATCCAGAAAAATGCTGAGAAAATTGACCACCAAATCCTGCTGGGCACACCAGGTCCAACAGAAATTCTTGGCTGGGAGATGGCATTGGCAGGTAAATCTACACATTGCCTCCAGAGGACCAGAAACAAAGTGGTAGACATGATAATTGGAAATTCGTCCATTGACCTGAGGCTTTTCCTATTAAATTCTGGGTTTTGGGGGGCAGTCCTAAGATGGTGGAGGAATAAGACAGTGAGACCACTTTCTCCCCCGAGAATTCATCAAAAGAACATTTAAATGCTGAGTACATTTCACAAAACAACTTCTGAATGCCGGCAGAGGACATCAGGCACCCAGAAAAATGGCCCCTTGTCTTCGAAAAGAGGTAGGAAAAAATATAAAAGACAAAAAAGAGACAAAAGAGGTAGGAACAGGGCTCTGTCCCAGGAAGGGAGTCTTAAAAAGAGAGAAGTTTCCAAACACCAGGAAACACTCTCACTGTCAAGTCTGTGGTGAGCCTTGGAAGCACAGAGGGGAACATAACAGGGAGGAAAAATAAATAAATAATTAAAACCCACAGATTACGAGCCCAACAGTAACTCCCCCAGAGGAGAAGCAGTGCAGATGCCTGCATCCGCCACTAGCAAGTGGGGGCTAGGCAGGGAGGTGGGGGCTGCATTGCTTAAGTAAGGATCAGGCCTGAATGCCCCAAGGGTAATCAGAGCAAACTAGCTTGGGCTAGCAAACCAGACTGTGGGATAGCTACCCTGTGAAAAGCCCTAACATAAGACACCACTAGGACCACACACAGAACAAAGGACTGAACAGAATTAGCTGCAGATCATCCCCCTCCAGTGACAGGCAGCCAGAGCCAGAAGGGGGCAATCACAACCCTAGAGAGACATGATCTACCAAACTGCAAGCAGACTTCTTTGCTAACTAATACTTCTTGGGGTTCTGGACAGTCATCATCTGCCTGAGAAGGTGCACCGGTTGTACACCCAGAAAACCGAGCAGCAGGGATGGGAGAGGCGATAAGTTGGAGCGACCACGCTTGTCAAACACCTCATCATCTGAGTTGGGAAGGGCAAAAAACGCAAGCCCAATGGAGTCTGCTTCTCTGAAGGCTACCCGAGTGCCTGAACCTGAGCAGCTTAGACCTAGGAGGTACATGCAGCCCAGGGCCGGCCTTGGATTGTTCCTGGCAGAGCAACCTAGAGCCTGAGCTGTGTGGGCAGGGAGGGCACATGCACCATGAGCGAGGGCAGGCCCAGTGTGGCTGAGACACTTCGAGCACATGCCAGTGTTATTTGTTTGCAGCATCCCTCCCTCCCCACAGCACGACTGAACAAGTGAGCCTAAAAAAGTGTCCACCACCACCCACCTTGTGTCGGGGCGGAAATCAGACACTGACGAGACTAGCAAACAGTAGAAGCTAAAACAGAGGGAACCGCCTTGGAAGTGACAGGTGTAATAGATTAAAACCCTGTAGTTAGCACTGACTATATAGGAAGGGGCCTATAAATCTTGAGAAATATAAGTTGGACCAAGGAACTATCCAAAAATGAACTGACCCAACACTGCCCACAATAATACCAGAGAAAGTCCTAGATATACTTTTACTATTTTTACCACCATTCTTTTTTTTTTTTTTGAGTTTTTAAAATTTTGAAGTCCTCTATTACTCCTTTAATTTTCATTTTTATAACCTACTATTACTTTTCAAAACAAAAGACCCTATTTTTTAAAGCAAACTTCATATATAGATATAGATATATAATTATTGTGACTTTGTTTTTCTTCTTCTTCTTCTTTTCTTTAATATTGTATTTTTGAAAATCCAACCTCTATTCTAGGTTTTTAATCTTTGCTTTTTGGTATTTGTTATCAATTTTGTACCTTTAAGAACTCAATCTTCAGTACCCATTTTTACTTGGGAGCGAGATTACTGGCTTGACTGTTCTCTCCTCCTTTGGACTCTCCCTTTTCTCCACCAGGTCGCTTCTGTCTCCTCCCTCCCCCTTCTCTTCTCTACCCAACTCTGTGAATCTCTGTGTGTTCCAGACGGTGGAGAACACTTAGGGAACTGATTACTGACTGGATCTGTCTCTCTCCTTTTCATTCCTCTCTTTTATCCTCCTGGCCACCTCTGTCTCCTTCCTCCCTCTCCTCTTCTCTGTATAACTCTGTGAACATCTCTGAGCAGTCCAGACTGTGGAGCACATATAAGGAAGTGATTACTGGCTAGCTTGCTCTCTCCTCTTTTGATTCCACCTCATCTCATTTGGGTCACCTCTAACTCCCTCCTCCCTCTTCTCTTCTCCCTGGAACTCTGAGAACCTCTCTGGGTGTTCCTCACTGTGGAGAAACTTTTCATCTTTAACCTAGATGTTATATCAATGGTGCGGTATAGAAGGAGAAATCTTGAGACTACTGTAAAAATAAGACTGAAAACCAGAAGCAGGAGGTTTAAGTCCAAATCCTGAGAACATCAGAAAACTCCTGACTCCAGGGAACATTAATCGATAAGAGCTCATCAAACGCCTCCATATCTACACTGAAACTAAGCACCACCAAGGGCCAAAAAGTTCCAGAGCAAGACATACCACGCAATCTCTCCAGCAACACAAGAACACAGCCCTAAGCTTCAATATACAGGCTACTCAAAATTACTCCAAAACCACTGACATCTCAGAACTCATTACTGGACAGGTCATTGCACTCCAGAGAGAAGAAATCCAGCTCCACCTACCAGAATACTGACACAAGCTTCCCTAACCAAGAAACCTTGACAAGCCACTGATACAACCCCACCCACAGTGAGGAAACTCCACAAACTGCCAGAATACAGAAAGGCCACCCCACATGCAGCAATATAAACAAGATGAAGAGACAGAGGAATACCCAGCAGGTAAAGAAATAGGATAAATGCCCAACAAACCAAATAAAAGAGGAAGAGATAGGGAATCTACCTGATAAAGAATTCTGAAAAATGATACTGAAAATGATCAAAAATCTTGAAATCAAAATGGAATCACAGATAAATAGCCTGGAGACAAGGATTGACAAGATGCAAGAAAGGTTTAGCAAGGACCTAGAAGAAATAAAAAAGAGTCAATATATAATGAATCATGCAACAAATGAGATGAAAAACACTCTGGAGGGAATGAACAGTAGAATAACGGAGGCAGAAGATAGGATAAGTGAGGTAGAAGACAGAATGGTAGAATAAATGAGACAGAGAGAGAAAAAGAAAGATGAATTCAGAGAAATGAGGACAATCTCAGAGACCTCCAGGACAATGTTAAACCCTCCAACATTCGAATCATAGGAGTCCCAGAAGAAGAAGGCAAAAAGAAAGACCATAAAAAAATTCTTGAGGATCATAGTCGAAAACTTCCCTAAAATGGGGAAGGAAATAGTCACCCAAGTCCAAAAAACCCAGAGAGTCCCACACAGGATAAACCCAAGGTGAAATACCCCAAGACACATATTAATCAAATTAACAAAGATCAAACACAAAGAACAAATATTAAAAGCAGCAAGTGAAAAACAACAATAACACACAAGGGGATTCCCATAAGAATAACAGCTGATCTTTCAATAGAAACTCTTCAGGCCAGGAGAGAATGGCAAGACATAATTAAAGTGATGAAAGAAAATAACCTACAGCCCAGATTACTGTACCCAGCAAGGATCTCATTCAAATACGAAGGAGAAATCAAAAGCGTTACAGACAAGCAAAAGCTGAGAAAATTCAGCACCACCAAACGAGCTCTCCAATAAATACTAAAGGATCTTCTCTAGACAGGAAACACAAAAAGGATGTATAAACTTGAACTCAAAACAATAAAGTAAATGGCAATGGAATCATACTTATCAATAATTACCTTAAATGTAAATGGGTTGAATGCCCCAACCAAACGACAAAGACTGGCTGAATGGATACAAAAACAAGACTCCTATATATGTTGTCTACAAGCGACCCACCTCAAAACAAGGGACACATACAGACTGAAAGTGAAGGGCTGGAAAAAGATATTCCATGCAAACAGAGAACAAAAGAAAGCAGGAGTAGCAATATTCATATCAGATTAAACAGTCTTTAAACAAAGGCTGTGAAAAGGGACAAAGAAGGACACTACATAATGTTCAAAGGATCAATCAAGAATAAGATATAACAATGATAAATATATATGCACCCGACATAGCAGCACCACAATATGTAAGACAAATGCTAACAAGTATGAAAGGGGAAATTAACAATAACACAATAATAGTGGAAGATTTTAATACCCTACTCACACCTATGGATAGGTCTCTTATACACATCTAGATGTGTATAAGAGACAGGGTAGGGCCTGCTGAGAGCTGGTTCATCAGTGAAGGCCTGAGAGGGATCAGAAGTTTGGACTGAGGCAGGGAGCTGGGCGCCTAAGAGAGAGGGCAGGTGGTCTGTAGGACCTGGCAGCATGGTCGTGCTGAGGTGGGGTGACTTTGGATCATGCAGAACTGGGAAGCTCATTCATTGTAAAAAAAAGTAAAAGACAGATGTTCAATGTCAAAAATTCAAACAAGAAAGTTGAAAGTTCCTGCCTTTCTCTTCCAGCAGTATCTCCTCTCTCCCCAGGATGACCACTATGTACACCACCTCTCTAATCTTTTCTCTGGGTATTTGGAAACATGCAGACTTCTTTCTTCTGAATCAGATGTCACATGAAATGTTACATCCCTTTATTATCATTATTTTAGTCAAATTAAATCTGGATCCAGGCCCCTATCCTCCATTATTACCAGGACTTTCCTACTTCCAGAGTAGCAAAAGCTTCCAGAGCCCTGTTCTGGGCATGGAGTTTACCAGCTGCTGTGTGAGGCCACAGGGTCCCTTGAGGTCTGCTCCCTCTGCTGATATTGGTCCTTGGAGGCAGAGACACTGGCATCTTTGACAACCAGATACCAGTTCCCTAGATTCAGCCCCACAGGGCGAATCAGGTTGCACCCCCACTGAGGTTTGCCACCACTGGGGCAATATCAAGTCTTCCTCTGAGCCAAAATCCCTACCTTCTGCTACTATTGGAGGGAAATATCTGACTTGTTCTTTATAAGACATTCCCTCCCCCTTACCTTCAAATCCTAGTATAATCTTCAAACCTTACCTTCAAACCCTAGTATAATCTCTTCACTGAATGTGTTAGCTTCTAAGGACCTCTATTTTCTACCTGCAAAAATCACTAAAGCAAGAAATTACTAACCATCTAAGTGCCTTGAAGTAGGGAGTAAACTGAGAACAATGCACAAAATATTGATAATATAACACACACATGGAAATATCACAGGATTACAGAAATATGTCCCACTGTACATATTCTAAAGCTTGCTTCTTTCACTGAAGAATATGAGACATATTTCTTTGCTAGTATATTTAGATCAACATTCCCTTTTTTAAACTGAGCAGTATAGTATCCCATGATTTATTTAGCCATTTCACACTTAATGGAGATGTCAGTTTTCCTTCAAAACCCCCACAATATCAGTGCTACACTTGTACTCATATCTTTAAGTGCACATGTGCATAGTTCTGTAAAAGAGAACCTCAGAAGTGGAATTACTGGATTACTAGATTGCTAGATTGGTGGCATATGCTCTTTATATTAAATAAATATTGCCAACTTCTAACGATATCAAACTAGTTTATACTTTCATGGGTTCAAAGCACAACAGTTTCTATACCTCCTCACCAATCTTGATCATTATCAGTCACTTTTTTTCTAATCCATTTTGTGGGTGAACAAGTGTTTCACATTATTTTGTTTTATATTTCCTTGATTACTGGAGAAGTTGAGCCTCTTTTGAAACTTATGGCCATGTCTATTTCTTCATGATCTTCTCTTAGCTTTAACCTAGTAGTTAAGAAATAATTCTTTTCTTATGGATTCTAAAGAGAATGATTTTCTGTTTCATGAAACGAAAACTTTGTCTTATGTAAGTTACAGTTTTTTGTTTTTATTCCAGTTTGCCATTTACCTGTCAGCTTTATTTGTGGTCATAATTCTGAGTTACCTGGTAAAAGGTGGGAAAAATCAGTAAATATTTCAAAGCTCCATCAGGTAATTCTAATCAGCTAGGGCTGAGAGCCACCAGTGAAAGAACAAAACACACAGGGGCTGGGAGCCAGAGAAAGGTTCCAGGTGTAGCTGAATTAGTGAGCAACCTCAAATCACTGAAATGTAAGGGTAAGGCCATTTTTATACCAGCCCTACAATTTCCCTAGTTTTGTCTTACTTTCATTTTTAATCACCATACAGAGGCCGAAGGCAATGACAGGTTTCTCTCCAACCAGACACCCTTCAGTGGGACACCATTACCCTTCTAATATAATCTAAACTTCTTCACCTGACTCCATAGGTCTTGCCTGATCTGGTCCATGTCTATTCAACTTCACCCTAAGCCACCACCCCCAACCCCTCCCACCACCCCCATCCCGCATTGCCTTTGCTCACATCAGTCATTTTTTCCTGTTCATGCAGGGTCTTTGCATGTGCTGCACCCTTCTCTCCCCACCCCCTCCCACTCCTCACTGGCAAAGTGAGCTCCTTCTCTTCTCTCCTTCACATCCCAGCAGAGATGTCTAAAAAGATTACCCCTGATTATTCTCCACTCTGCCCATCACAACTTGTCATTATTTAATGCACTTGTTTATTTTGTTTTGGAAGCAAGTATTCCCTCTGACCTATGAACTCCGTTGGGGGTGGGGGGGCATCAGGATATTCCACTGCCTGGCACATTTCTTAGCACATAGAGGTTATTTCATCACTATTTGTTGAGTAATCCAGTTACAGATCAGCCCCACTGGTGTTTTCTCCAATTCCAACCCCTCCCCTTGGCCTAAAACAACAACTGACGAGAAGAGGACAAGGCAGGTCCCTGACACTGTCCTGCCCTGTAGATCATGCCTCTTGGTCTCCCAGGTCACTGGGGAGTCTCAAAACTGGTGGGAGCCAGGGCCCCTGCTACTGTTTGGAAGTATTGCAGCCAGCCATCATTCTCTCTTCCCCTCAGCCCCTGTTCACAGTATCTAGATTCTGCTATCCAGGACAAATAGCTCCTCTTCCAGCTCAAATGGCCTCCTTTTGCCTTCTGCATATCAGAATATGGGGAAGGAGGGGAGGATGAGAATTTTCCCCAGAAGCATTTTGTCACCCTTCTGAAATTTTCTTAAAGCCCCAGTAGAAGCCAGGCATAGTATCTTCTCAATTTTTCCATTTCAACCACTCTTGGGTAAGTGAACTCTAGGCCAATTTTGAGGGTCCAGATGCAAGATCTTTGCTCTTGTCTTTTCAGCAGCCTTAGACTCGTTGAAGGGAGTAATAGGGTGCCTGGTCTCAGAGAGAGACATCCCATGGTGCTTGGTTATGAGGAGAATGTCTGCCCAACATCAGGGTGCAATTGCCCTGTCACTTTAGGTTGTTTAACATGCCAGTCTTGCCTGTGACAAGTTGTCACATCTTTTTACAGTAACACCATGCAATCCATTCATCTGAAAAACAAGAAATTTACATCCAGAAAAATGCTGAGAAAATTGACCACCAAATCCTGCTGGGCACACCAGGTCCAACAGAAATTCTTGGCTGGGAGATGGCATTGGCAGGTAAATCTACACATTGCCTCCAGAGGACCAGAAACAAAGTGGTAGACGTGATAATTGGAAATTCGTCCATTGACCTGAGGCTTTTCCTATTAAATCCTGGGTTTTGGGGGGCAGTCCTAAGATGGTGGAGGAATAAGACAGTGAGACCACTTTCTCCCCCGAGAATTCATCAAAAGAACATTTAAACGCTGAGTACATTCCACAAAACAACTTCTGAATGCCGGCAGAGGACATCAGGCACCCAGAAAAATGGCCCCTTGTCTTCGAAAAGAGGTAGGAAAAAATATAAAAGACAAAAAAGAGACAAAAGAGGTAGGAACAGGGCTCTGTCCCAGGAAGGGAGTCTTAAAAAGAGAGAAGTTTCCAAACACCAGGAAACACTCTCACTGTCAAGTCTGTGGTGAGCCTTGGAAGCACAGAGGGGAACATAACAGGGAGGAAAAATAAATAAATAATTAAAACCCACAGATTACGAGCCCAACAGTAACTCCCCTAGAGGAGAAGCAGTGCAGATGCCTGCATCCGCCACTAGCAAGTGGGGGCTAGGCAGGGAGGTGGGGGCTGCATTGCTTAAGTAAGGATCAGGCCTGAATGCCCCAAGGGTAATCAGAGCAAACTAGCTTGGGCTAGCAAACCAGACTGTGGGATAGCTACCCTGTGAAAAGCCCTAACATAAGACACCACTAGGACCACACACAGAACAAAGGACTGAACAGAATTAGCTGCAGATCATCCCCCTCCAGTGACAGGCAGCCAGAGCCAGAAGGGGGCAATCACAACCCTAGAGAGACATGATCTACCAAACTGCAAGCAGACTTCTTTGCTAACTAATACTTCTTGGGGTTCTGGACAGTCATCATCTGCCTGAGAAGGTGCACCGGTTGTACACCCAGAAAACCGAGCAGCAGGGATGGGAGAGGCGATAAGTTGGAGCGACCACGCTTGTCAAACACCTCATCATCTGAGTTGGGAAGGGCAAAAAACGCAAGCCCAATGGAGTCTGCTTCTCTGAAGGCTACCCGAGTGCCTGAACCTGAGCAGCTTAGACCTAGGAGGTACATGCAGCCCAGGGCCGGCCTTGGATTGTTCCTGGCAGAGCAACCTAGAGCCTGAGCTGTGTGGGCAGGGAGGGCACATGCACCATGAGCGAGGGCAGGCCCAGTGTGGCTGAGACACTTCGAGCACATGCCAGTGTTATTTGTTTGCAGCATCCCTCCCTCCCCACAGCACGACTGAACAAGTGAGCCTAAAAAAGTGTCCACCACCACCCACCTTGTGTCGGGGCGGAAATCAGACACTGACGAGACTAGCAAACAGTAGAAGCTAAAACAGAGGGAACCGCCTTGGAAGTGACAGGTGTAATAGATTAAAACCCTGTAGTTAGCACTGACTATATAGGAAGGGGCCTATAAATCTTGAGAAATATAAGTTGGACCAAGGAACTATCCAAAAATGAACTGACCCAACACTGCCCACAATAATACCAGAGAAAGTCCTAGATATACTTTTACTATTTTTACCACCATTCTTTTTTTTTTTTTTGAGTTTTTAAAATTTTGAAGTCCTCTATTACTCCTTTAATTTTCATTTTTATAACCTACTATTACTTTTCAAAACAAAAGACCCTATTTTTTAAAGCAAACTTCATATATAGATATAGATATATAATTATTGTGACTTTGTTTTTCTTCTTCTTCTTCTTTTCTTTAATATTGTATTTTTGAAAATCCAACCTCTATTCTAGGTTTTTAATCTTTGCTTTTTGGTATTTGTTATCAATTTTGTACCTTTAAGAACTCAATCTTCAGTACCCATTTTTACTTGGGAGCGAGATTACTGGCTTGACTGNTTTCTTTCTTTTTCTTCTTCATTTTTTTAAACATTTTAAAATTTTTATGTCCTCTATTTCTCCTTTAATTTTCATTTTTATAACCTACTATTACTTTTCAAAAAAAAGACCCTATTTTTAAAGTGAATTTCATATATATTTTTTTCCTTTTTTAATAAATCTTGTGACTTTATTTTTTTTTTTTCTTCTTCTTCTTTTCTTTAATATTGTATTTCTGAAAATCCAACCTCTACTCTAGATTTTTAATCTTTGCTTTTTGGTATTTGTTATCAATTTTGTACCTTCAAAAACCCAATCTTCAGTACCCATTTTTACTTTAGAGCAAGATTACTGTCTAGATTGCTCTCTCCTCCTTTGGACTCTCCTTTTTCTCCACCAGGTCGCCTCTGTCTCTTTTCTCCCCCTTCTCTTCTCTACCCAACTCTGTGAATCTCTGTGTATTCCAGACGGTGGAGAACACTTAGGGAACTGATTACTGACTGGATCTGTCTCTCTCCTTTTCATTCCCCTCTTTTATCCTCCTGGCCACCTCTGTCTCCTTCCTCCCTCTCCTCTTCTCTGTATAACTCTGTGAACATCTCTGAGCATTCCAGACTGTGGAGCTCACATAAGGAAGTGATTACTGGCTAGCTTGCTCTGTTCTCTTTTGATTCCACCTCATCTCATTCGAGTCACCTCTAACTCCCCACTCCCTCTTCTCTTCTCCATGTAACTCTGTGAACTTCTATGGGTGTCCCTTGATGTGGAGAAACTTTTCATCTTTAACCTAGATGTTTTATCAACAGTGCTGTATAGAAGGAGAAGTCTTGAGACTACTGTAAAACTAAAACTGAAAACCAGAAGCAGGAGGCTTAAGTCCAAACCCTGAGAACATCAGAGAACTCCTGAGGCCAGGGAACATTAATTGATAGGAGCTCATCAAACGCCTCCATACCTAGACTGAAACCAAGCACCACCCAAGGGCCAACAAGTTCCAGAGCAAGACACCACACAAATTCTCCAGCAATACAGGAACACAGCCCTGAGCTTCAATATACAGGCAGCTCAAAGTTACTCGAAAACCATTGACACCTCATAACTCATTACTGGACACTTTATTGCACTCCAGAGAGAAGAAATCCAGCTTCACCCACCAGAACACCTACACAAGCTTCCCTAAACAAGAAACCTTGACAAGCCACTGATACAACCCCACCCACAACGAGGAAGCTCCATAATAAAGAGAACTCCAATGCATCACCGACTCGATGGACATGAGTTTGAGTAAGCTCTGGCAGTTGGTGATGGACAGGGAAGCCTGGCCTGCTGCAGTCCATGGGGTCGCAGAGAGTCAGACGTGACTGAACTGAACCTGAACTGAACAGTGGGTAAAAGAATCGGTCTGCAATGCAGGAGATGCAGGAAATGTGGGTTCCAACCCTGGGTAGGGAAGATCCCCTGTAGGAGGGCATGGCTACACACTCCAGTATTCTTGCCTGGAGAATCCCGTGGATGGAGGAACCTGGTGGGTTGCAGTCCATAGGGTCGAAAAGAGTCAGACACGACTGAATGACTGAGCATGGAGTGACTAAGCATGCTCAGTGCCTAGAGAAATGTCTGACTCACAGTAAGTGGTCTTAACTGCTGACTGGCAATCCTACTAGACAAAGCCTGATATAATCAACTGAATCCTGAGATTGACTCTATCAGTAACAAAGCTTATGATCTAAGACTTGGTCTTACCCACCCTAGGATTTAATTTCCCATTATTTACAATGTAAAATCTTTACAGTACTGACTGAATAGCCTAAGATTAAGATTATAAGATCCTGTAAATGAAGACCATGCTCTCTCATAATCCTTTTTACCTTGCCAAAATCTATATTTTTTGACAAAATGCTGGGCCCTAATTAAGTGAAGCAATTTAGGATAAATAACTGAGTGAAACTAGGAGACTATAGAAATATGATATTGCGTTGTTGCTAAGTCGTGTCAAACTCTTTGCCCCCTCATAGACTGGCTCCTCCACTATACCCCAGAGTTTGCTCAAATGCATATCCATTGAGTCAGTTATGCTATCTAACCATCTCATCCTCTGCCTTCCCCTTCTCTGTTTGCCTTCAATTTTTTCCAGCATCAGGTTTTGTCCAATGAGTCAGCTCTTTGCATCAGGTGGCTAAAGCATTGGAGCTTCAGCTTCAGCATCAGTCTTTGCAATGAATATTCAGGGTTGATTTCCTTTAGCATTGACTGGTTTGATCTCCTTGCACCATGGTTGAAAAGCATCAATTATTTGGCGCTCAGTCTTTATGGTCCAACTTTTACATCCGTACATGACTACTGGAAAAGCCATAGCTTTTTAATACTTTGTCTAGGTTTCTCATTGCTTTCCTTCCAAGGAGCAAGCATCTGAATTTCATGTCTGTAGTCTTTGTCCACAGAGTGATTTTGGAGCCCAAGAAAATAAAGTCTGTCACTGTTCCCACTTTTTCCCCTTCTATTTGCCATGAAGTAATGGGACTGGATGCCATGATCTTAGCTTTTTTAAACGTTGAATTTCAAGCCAGCTCTTTCCTCTTTCACTTTCATCAAGAGATTCTTTAGTTCCTCTTCACTTTTTGCCATTACAGTGGTATCATCTGCATATCTGAGATTGTTCATATTTCTTTCAGCAACTGTGTATCCAGCTTGTGATTCACACAGCCCAGGATTTCACATGATGCACTCTGCATATAAGTTAAATAAGCAGGGTGACAATATACAGCCTNCTTTTTGCCATTACAGTGGTATCATCTGCATATCTGAGATTGTTCATATTTCTTTCAGCAACTGTGTATCCAGCTTGTGATTCACACAGCCCAGGATTTCACATGATGCACTCTGCATATAAGTTAAATAAGCAGGGTGACAATATACAGCCTTGTGGTACTCCTTTCTTAATTTGGGTCCAGTCAGTTTTTCTATGTCCAGTTTTAACTGTTGCTTCTTGACCTACATACAGATTTCTCAGGAGACAGGTAAAGTGGTCTGATATTCCCATCTTTTAAAGAATTTTCCAGTTATTGTGATCCACATAGTCAAAGGCTTTAGCATAGTCAATGAAGCAGAAGTAGATGTTATTTCTGGAACTCCTTTGCTTTCTCCATGATTCAATTTGATGATTCAATGCTTACAATTTGATGTCTGGTTCCTCTGCCTCTTCAAAATCCAGGTTGTATATCTGAAAGTTCTTGGTTCACAAGCTGTTGAAGCCTAGCTTGAAGGATTTTGAGCATTACCTTGCTAGCATGTGAATTGAGTGTAATTGTGTGGTAGTTTAGACATTCTTTGGCATTGCCCTTCTTTGGAATTGGAATGAAAACTGAGCTTTTACAGTCCTTTTGAGTTTTCTAAATTTGGTGACATATTGAGTGCAACACTTTACCAACATCATCTTTGAGGATTTTAAGCAGATCAGCTGGAATTCCATTACATTCACTAACTTTGTTCATAGTAATGCTTTCTATGGTCTACTTGACTTCACACTCCAGGATGTCTGGCTCTAAATTAGTGACACACCATTGCAATTTTCTGGATCATTAAGACATTTTTTGTACAGTTCTGTGTATTCTTGCCACCTATTGTTAATCTCTTCTGCTTCTGTTAGGTCTTTACTGTTTCTGTTCTTTTTTGTGCCCATCTTGATATTATGTGGGTAGAGTTAACTGGAATGCAAATACAAGATGAAGTTTTAATTTCTCTCATCCATGTCTAGCAGCTTCATACAATTCCTTCAAGTGGGAATAAAGAGAAATATAATTCACATACCATAGAAATCACCTGTTTAAAATGCATGATTCAATGGTTTTGAGTATATTCACAGAATTGTACAACCATCATAACAATAGAATATTTTATCACTTCAATAAAAAGCCATGTATCTTTTAGCAGTCACTGCTCATTTTATCTTAATTCATTCAGGCATAAGAAAACACTAATATACATTTACTACTTAAGAATTTGCTTATTCCAGACATTTCATGTAAATGAAATCATACAATATGTGATTTTTTGTGTGTGACTGGTTTCTTTCACATAGTGTAACATTTTCAACAGTCTAGTAAATGTCAAGTGGTATTTCACTGTGGCTTTGATTTGTGTTTCCTTAATGGAAAATAATATACAGAGTCCTTTCGTGTGCTTATTGGCCATTTGCTTATCTTAGAGAAATATCTGCTCAGATCCTTGGTTCATTTATTAATTTGATATTTGATATTTTAGTATTGGATTGTAAGAGTTCTTCACGCATTCATTCTACATTCAAGTCCCTTATAAGATACATGGATTGCAAATAATTTATCTAGTTCTAGGGGTTGTATTTTCAAATTGTTGGTTTACTTTGAAGTGGAATCATTTTAATTTTAATGATGCTCAATTATGTGTTTTTAAAAATGTTTTCTGAGCATTTGGTATCATATCAAAGAAACCATGGCCTGTGTAAATTTAGTCTTATGTTTCATTACAAAAGTTTTATAACTTTAGATTCATTTTGAGTTATTTTTGTAGATGGTATATATTTTATATATGGTAAGGGTCTATTTTATTCTTTTAGATGTGGATATTCAGTTTTCCTAACATTATTTGTTTAAATGGAGAAACAATTGAATCTTTTCAGCATTTGTTGAAAATCATTAACCATTCATACAAGGGCTTATTTCTGGGCTCTCTATAATATTTTATAGGCCCTCTATAATATTTCATGGGGCTATACGCCTGTCTATACCACACTATTTTGATGACAGTGACTTTGTAGTAAGTTGTGAAATCAGGAAATGTGAGACTTCGAAGTTTGTTGTAGCCTTTTTTTTTCTTTAATTGAAGTATAATTTACATACAGTAAAACTTCCTCTTTTTAGTGTATAATCCTACTAGTGTGGAAAACACATGAATTTACATCATCACTACAGTAATCAAGATACAGAACATTTGCATGTATTGTGTTTTAGTTGCTAAGTCGTGTCTGACTCTTGTGACCACATGGACTGTAGCCTGCCAGGCTACTCTGTCCATGGGCTTCTCCATGCAAGAATACCGGAGTGGGTTGACATTTTCTTCTCTATGTTCTAGTCTTTTTTTCCAGATGAAATTGTTCCATATAATAGCTGTTCATTTGGTGTTACTGTGGGAAGAGATGATGAGTTCAGGATCTTAATACATCACCATCTTGAACCACAGCCCCTATTTTTTTCTTTTTGATGCTATTCTAAATCACTTTTCTTATCTTCCTTTTCAGATTTTTCATTGTTAGGGTATAAAAATACCAATGATTTTTGTATGTTGATTTTTTTTTATCCTGTAGTTTTACTGAATTTATTAGTCATAATAGTTTTTCTTATATGGAAAATCTTTAGAAATTTTTACATATAGGATCATGTCATCTGCAATAATAAATAGCATTAATTCTTTCTTTCCAATTCAGATACTTTAAATTTCATTTTTATTTTTTAAAAATTATTATTAATTTATTTTCATTGGAGGATAATTACTTTACAATATTATGATGGTTTTTGTCATACATCAACATGAGTCAGCCACAGGTATACATATGTAGTTACCCCATCCTGAAGCCCCCTCCCAACTCCCTCCTCATCCTATCCCTCTGGGTTGTCCCAGAGCATCAACTTTGGGTGCCCTGCTTCATGCATCTAACTCGCACTTGTCATCTATTTTACATATGGTCATTTACATGTTCCAATGCTATTCTCTCAAATCATTCCACCTTCACCTTCTCCCACTGAGTCCAAAAGTCTGTTCTTTATGTCTGTGTCTCTTTTGCTGCCCTGCATGTAGAATCATCGGTACCATCTTTCTAAATTCCATTACTTTGCCAACAAAGGTCCAGGCTATGGTTTTTCCGGTGGTCATGTATGGATGTGAGAGTTGGACTGGTCCAACCAGTCCATCCTAAAGATCAGTCCTGAGTGTTCATTGAAAGGACTGATGTTGAAGCTTAAACTACAATACTCTGGCCACTTGATGTGAAGAATTGACTCATTTGAAAAGACCCTGATACTGGGAGGGATTGGGGGCAGGAGGAGAAGGGAACGACAGAGGATGAGATGGTTGAATGGCACCACCGACTCAGTAGACATGAATTTGGGTAAACTCTGGGAGTTGGTGATGGACAGGGTGGCCAGGTGTGCTGTGGTTCATGGGATTGCAAAGAGTCGGAAATGACTGAGTGACTGAACTGAATTGAACTGAACTGAATGTGTTAATATGCAGTATTTGTCTTTCACTTCTGACTTACTTCACTCTGTATAATGGGCTGTAGGTTCATCCACCTCATTAGAACTGACTCAAATGCATTCCTTTTTGTAGCTGAGTTATATTCCATTGTGTTTATGTACCAGTACTTCCTTATCCATTCATCTGGTGATAGACAATTAGGTTGCTTCCATGTCCTAGCTATTATAAACAGTGCTGCAATGAACATTGGGGGTACATGTGTCTCTTTCACTTCTGGTTTCCTCAGGATATATGCCTAGCAGCGGGACTGATGAGTCATATGACAGTTCTATTCCAAGTTGGTTTTTTTTTTTTTTTTTTTAAGGAATCTCCACACTGTTCTCCATAGTGGCTGTACTAGTTTGCATTCCNAAACAGTGCTGCAATGAACATTGGGGGTACATGTGTCTCTTTCACTTCTGGTTTCCTCAGGATATATGCCTAGCAGCGGGACTGATGAGTCATATGACAGTTCTATTCCAAGTTGGTTTTTTTTTTTTTTTTTTTAAGGAATCTCCACACTGTTCTCCACAGTGGCTGTACCAGTTTGCATTCCTACCAAGAGTGTAAAAATGTTCCCTTTTCTCCACACTTCTCCAGCATTTATTGTTTGTAGACTTTTTGATGGTGGCCATTCTGATCCACGTGAGAAGATACCTCACAGCAGTTTGATTTGCATTTCTCCAATAAAGAGTGATGTTGAGCATCTTTTCATGTGTTTATTCTTTTTCTGTGTATATTCTTTGGAGAAATGTCTGTTTAGGTCTTCTGCCTAATTTTTGATTGGGTTGTTCATTTTTCTGGTATTGAGCACTTGAGCTGCTTGTATATTTTGGAGATTAATTCTTTGTCAGTTGCTGTGTTTGCTATTGTTTTTTCTCCATTCTTAGGACTATCTTTTCACCTTGCTTATAGTTTCTTTCATGGTGCAAAAGCTTTTAAGTTTAATTAGGTCCCATTTGTTTATTTTTGTTTTTATTTCCACTACTCTGGGAGGTGGGTCATAGAGGATCTTGCTGTGATTTATGTCAGAAAGTGTTCTGCCTATGTTTTCCTCTAAGGGTTTTATAGTTTCTGGTCTTACATTTAGATCTTTAATTTATTTTGAGTTTACTTTTGTGTATGGTGTTTGAAAGTGTTCCAGTTTCATTCTTTTACATGTATCTGACCAATTTTCCCAGCACCACTTGTTGAAGAGATTGTCTTTACTCCATTGTATATTTTTGCTTCCTTGATCAAAGATAAGCTGTCCATAGATGCCTGGAATTGCATTTGGGCTTTCTATGTTGTTCCAATGATCTGTATTTCTGTCTTTGTGCCAGTACCATACTGTCTTGATGGCTGTAGCTTTGTGGTATAGTCTGAAGTCCAAAAAGTTGATTCTTTTAGTTCCATTCTTTTTTCTCAAGATTGCTTTGGATATTTAGGGCCTTTTGTGTTTCTATACAAATTGTAAAATTGTTTGTTCTAATTCTGTGAAAAATACCATTGATAGTTTGATAGGGATACTCTTGCCTGGAAAATCCCATGGATGGAGGAGCCTGGTAGGCTGCAGTCCATGGGGTGGCTAGGAGTTGGACATGACTGAGACTTCACTTTCACTTTTCACTTTCATGCATTGGAGAAGGAAATGGCAACCCACTCGGGTTTTCTTGCCTGGAGAGTCCCAGGGACAGGGGAGCCTGGTGGGCTGTCATCTATGGTGTCGTATAGAGTCAGACACGACTGAAGCAACTTAGTTAGCTGCTGCATTGAATCTATAGATTGCTTTGGGTAGTATATTCACTTTCACTATATTGATTCTTTCATTCCAAGAACATGGCATATTTTTTCAACCTATTTGTGTCATCATTGATTTTCATCAGTTATTTATAGCTTTCTATATGTGTCTTTTTTTTCTTTAGTTAAATTTATTCTTAAGTATTTTGTTCTTTTTGTTGCAATGGTGAATGGGATTGTTTCCTTAATTCTCTTTCTGATTTTTCATCGTTAGTGTATAGGAATGCAAGGGGTTTATGTGTATTACTTTTGTGTCCTGAGACTTTACTATATTCATTGATTACTGATAGTAATTTTCTCCTGGCATCTTTAGGGTTTTCTGTGTATAGGATCATGTTATCTTCAAACAGTGAGAGGCTTATTTCTTTTCCAATCTGGATTCCTTTTATTTATTTTTCTTCTCTGATTACTGTGAGTGGAACTTCTAAAGCTATGTTGAATAATACTGGCAAGAGTGGGCACCCTTTTCTTGTTTCTGTTCTCAGGACAAATGCATTCAATTTTACACCATTGAGGATAATGTTTGCTGTGGGTTTGCCATATATGGCCCTTATTATGTTGAGTTATGTTCCTTCTGTGCCTACTTTCTGAAGATTTTTTATGATTGCTGTTGTTGATTAGTCGCTCAGTCATGTCCAACTCTTTGTGACTCCATGGACTGCAGCACACCAGGCTTCCCTGTCCTTCACCATCTTCTGGAACTTGCTCAAACTCATTTCAATTGAGTCAGTGATGCCATCCAACCATCTCATCCTCTGTCATTCTCGTCTCCTCCTGTCTTCAGTCTTTCCCAGCATCAGGCTCCTGTCCAATGAGTCAGCTCTTTACATCAGGTGGCCAAAGCATTGGAGCTTCAGCATCAGTCCTTCCAATGAATATTCAGGACTGATTTCCTTTAGGATTGGCTGGTTTGATCTCCTTTCTGTCCAAGGGACTCTCAAGAGTCTTCTCCAACAGCACAGTTCAAAAGCATCAATTCTTCAGTGCTCAGCCTTCTTTATGATCCAGCTCTCACATACATACATGGCTACTAGAAAAGCCATAGCTTTGACTATACAAATCTTTTCAGCAAAATAATGTTTCTGCTTTTTAATATGCTGTTTAGGTTTGTCATAGACAAACTTTGTTTTTCTTCCAAGGAATAAGTGTCTTTTAACTTCATGGCTGCAGTCACTATCATTAGTGATTTTTAAGACTAAGAAAACAAAGTCTGTCACTGCTTCCATTGTTTTCCCATCTATTTGCCATGATGTAGTGGGACCAGATGCCATAGTCGTCATTGTTTGAATACTGATTTTTAAGCCAGCTTTTTCACTCTCCTCTTTCACCTTCATCAAGAGGCTTTTTAGTTCTTCTTCACTTTCTTCCATAAGGGTAGTGTCATCTGCATATCTGAGATATTTTGATATAAAGATATTTATATTTCTCCTGGCAGTTTTGATTCCAGCTTGTGCTTCATCCAGTCCAGCATTTTGCAGGATGTAATCTGCATATAAGTTAATAAGCAAGGTGACAATATATAGCCTTGATGTACTCCTTTTCCAATTTTGAACCAGTCCATTGTTTCATGTCTGATTCTAACTGTTGCTTCTTCACTTGTATACAGGTTTCTCTGGAGGCAGGTAAAGTGTTCCTTTACTCCCATCTTAAGAATTTCCACAGTTTGTTGTTATTCACACAAAGGCTTTAGTGTAGTCAGTGAAGCAGAAGTAGATGTTTTTCTGGAATCCTCTTGCTTTTTCTGTGATCTAACCTATGTTGTCTATTGTCATCTTCATTATTTTTCATTTCATGCTTTCTTTCCTTCTACTACCTTTGGGTTTTTTTTTTTTTTTTTTGGTAATAGTTATTGTTCTTCTTCTTTATCTAGTCGATTTAAGTGTAAGGTTAAGTTGTTTATTTGATGTCTCTCTTGTTTCTTGATGTAAACTTGTATTGTTATAAACTTTTCAGCATTGGTTTTACTACATCCCAAAGGTTTTGAGTTGTTCTGTTTTCATTTTTATTTGTTTCTAGGCATATTTTATTTCCTTTTTGATATTTAGAAATATATTGGTCATTCTGAAATATATCATTTAACTTCCATGTGTTGGAGATTTTTGTACTCTTTTTCCAGTAGTTGATATCTAATCTTGTAACCTTGTGGTCAGAAACAATGCTTGAAATGTTTTCATTTTTTCCAAAATTTACCAAGCCTTGATTTGTGGCCCAAGATGTGATCTATCCTGGTGAATGTTCCATGTAAACCTGAGAAAAAAGTGAAATCCATTGTTTTTGGATGAAATGTCCTTTAGATATCAATTAGGTCCAACTGGTCCAATGTACCTTTTATAGGTAGTGTTTCCTTATTGATTTCTGTCTGGATAGTCTGTCTTTTGGTGTCAATGTGCTATTAGAATCCCCACTATTATCGTGTTGCTGTTATTTCCCCTTTAAAAGTTGTTATCATTTGCCTAATGTATTGAGGTGCTCTTTCGTTGAGTGCATATATATTTATAATTGCTATATCTTCCTCTTGGATTAATCCCTTGGTCATTATGTAGTGTCCTTCTTTGTCTTCTTTAACTCTTTATTTTAAAGTCTATTTCATCTGATATGAGTATTGCTACTCCTGCTTTCTTTTTGCTTCCATTTGCATGGAATATCTTTTTCCAGCCCCTCACTTTGTCTGTCTGTGTTCCTAGGTCTGAAGTTGGTCTTTTCAAGACAGCATGTATAGGGGTATTGTTTTTATATCCATTCAGTCAATCTGTGTCTTTTCATTGGAGCATTTAATACATTTACATTTAAGGTAATTTTTGACATGTATGGTCCTGTTAGCATGTACTTTATTGTTTGGGGTTTGTTTTTGTAGGCCTTTCTTTTTGTGTTTCCTGTCTAGAGACGTTCCTTTGGCATTTGTTGTAGAGGTAGTTTGGTCGTGCTGAATCATCTTAACTTTCGCTTGTCTGTAAAGCTTTTGATTTCTCCTTCAAATCTGAATGAGATCCTTGCTGGTTAAAGAAATCTTGGTTTTAGATTTTTCCCTTTCATCACTTTAAATCCTGCCATTCACTTCTGGCCTGCACGGTTTCTGGAGAAAAATCAGTCTGGGTGTTGACTATAAAGGGGTAGCAAGAAGGAAATGTTTGTTGGGATGGAATAGTTTTATATGTTTTGTGGTGGTGGTTACATGTGATAAAATGATATAGAACTAAACATTTATATCCAAGGCAGTTTCTTGGTTTTGATATTATATTATATATATTTAAGTAATAATCACTGGGAAATATTGGGTGAAAAGTATACAGAATCTCTTTGTACCAATTTTGCAACTTCCTGTGTTTCAGTAATTATTTTAAAATATTTTAAAACCCTGGTTTTCAATTTTCTGTGTTTTAAAAAATTCTTCCATGACATAATTTGCAGTGCTTATAATACGTTAAATTCTCATAACTGATTCATACTCTCAACCCTCTCCATCACTGCTGAGTTTTCAAGGTTTCCCAATTTGAATAGGTGGTAGTGAGTAGAACATCTTTGTATTTACATTTGTGCTGATATTCAGAATTACTTATGAGCAAACATTTCCCAAGGTTAAATGGCACTTTGCAAGTGCCTGTGTCTTTCAGAGCTTTGAATGAAATGCTGCCAAATGGCTTTCACTGATGTTGCTCCAATATAGGGTCTCATGGGTAATGTGATACAGTGTTCCAGTGAATGCTTCCACTGGGTATCATTAATTACATTGGGTCTGTGCTCATTTCATTAATTAAAATTACTTGATCCTTATTGTTTTATACAGGCTTTAAAAATAGTATTACACAAGAGACAGTACTTTGTTGTAGACAAATAAAAATCAGGATAAGAAGGTTAGAAAGTCACCAGAATTACATGCAACACAGAGATATGATCGAAGTTTAATTTGAGAACATTCATTTCCATTGTATAAATTTTGTGTACATATGTTTATTTCTACAGAAATATAATCATGCCAAATATTTACTTTTTATTACAAAATGATAAATCTTCAGAATTTATGTGCATTTAAATATTTTTTCTGATATTTCCTATTCAGTGACAAAATTTCATTCAAATTAATTAATAAATCCTATTTTCTGTAACTAATTTTTGGTTTTAAAATCATTTCAAATTTTATCATGAACCATCAATATTTATATGTTATCTATATAGCTAGATCTATGTTTCTCTGCTGGATTATTTCCTGAGAAAATCTTCAAAAGTGTTATTTGTTGCCAAAAGACGCTTCACAAAAGGGCTGTTCATGTGTATGCTCCCATCCACAGCATCATAGATTGTCTCCTCAACACAACCCTCATTCAGAACATTTGAATTCTTCACTTTTTGAAAGAAAGAGGTTATCACAGTGTGCCTCTGATGTTTTCTTCAATTCGTTAGAACAAATGTAATTCCTCTGTGGAATATTAAGAAAATGAATATTAGAATATATTTTTTAAAAACAGAAAGCACCTATAAAGCCACTAACCAGAGGTAAATAAGATTATAATGTGGCTAGAGAAATATTTCTCTTTTATTCCATAGAAATTGAGTCACACTGTTGGTATTGTTTCCTAAACAGACTTTCTTGCTATTAACCATTATTGAACATCAACTTTTTTTTAGCTGTGCCATATGACATGCAGTATCTTAGTTCCCTGACCTGAAATTGAACCTGTGTCCCCTGCAGTGAAAGCGTGAAGTCTTAGTAACTGGACCATCAGAGAAGAACCTGAACATCATAACTTCTGATATCTGTACGTTCTTCTATTGCATAGGACAATCTTTATTTTCCTTATCAATCAAATATTATTAAAAGTTTAGTTGGTGTTTTTAGTTTTTTTTTTTTTTTTTTTTTAAGGAATCTCCACACTGTTCTCCACAGTGGCTGTACCAGTTTGCATTCCTACCAAGAGTGTAAAAATGTTCCCTTTTCTCCACACTTCTCCAGCATTTATTGTTTGTAGACTTTTTGATGGTGGCCATTCTGATCCACGTGAGAAGATACCTCACAGCAGTTTGATTTGCATTTCTCCAATAAAGAGTGATGTTGAGCATCTTTTCATGTGTTTATTCTTTTTCTGTGTATATTCTTTGGAGAAATGTCTGTTTAGGTCTTCTGCCTAATTTTTGATTGGGTTGTTCATTTTTCTGGTATTGAGCACTTGAGCTGCTTGTATATTTTGGAGATTAATTCTTTGTCAGTTGCTGTGTTTGCTATTGTTTTTTCTCCATTCTTAGGACTATCTTTTCACCTTGCTTATAGTTTCTTTCATGGTGCAAAAGCTTTTAAGTTTAATTAGGTCCCATTTGTTTATTTTTGTTTTTATTTCCACTACTCTGGGAGGTGGGTCATAGAGGATCTTGCTGTGATTTATGTCAGAAAGTGTTCTGCCTATGTTTTCCTCTAAGGGTTTTATAGTTTCTGGTCTTACATTTAGATCTTTAATTTATTTTGAGTTTACTTTTGTGTATGGTGTTTGAAAGTGTTCCAGTTTCATTCTTTTACATGTATCTGACCAATTTTCCCAGCACCACTTGTTGAAGAGATTGTCTTTACTCCATTGTATATTTTTGCTTCCTTGATCAAAGATAAGCTGTCCATAGATGCCTGGAATTGCATTTGGGCTTTCTATGTTGTTCCAATGATCTGTATTTCTGTCTTTGTGCCAGTACCATACTGTCTTGATGGCTGTAGCTTTGTGGTATAGTCTGAAGTCCAAAAAGTTGATTCTTTTAGTTCCATTCTTTTTTCTCAAGATTGCTTTGGATATTTAGGGCCTTTTGTGTTTCTATACAAATTGTAAAATTGTTTGTTCTAATTCTGTGAAAAATACCATTGATAGTTTGATAGGGATACTCTTGCCTGGAAAATCCCATGGATGGAGGAGCCTGGTAGGCTGCAGTCCATGGGGTGGCTAGGAGTTGGACATGACTGAGACTTCACTTTCACTTTTCACTTTCATGCATTGGAGAAGGAAATGGCAACCCACTCGGGTTTTCTTGCCTGGAGAGTCCCAGGGACAGGGGAGCCTGGTGGGCTGTCATCTATGGTGTCGTATAGAGTCAGACACGACTGAAGCAACTTAGTTAGCTGCTGCATTGAATCTATAGATTGCTTTGGGTAGTATATTCACTTTCACTATATTGATTCTTTCATTCCAAGAACATGGCATATTTTTTCAACCTATTTGTGTCATCATTGATTTTCATCAGTTATTTATAGCTTTCTATATGTGTCTTTTTTTTCTTTAGTTAAATTTATTCTTAAGTATTTTGTTCTTTTTGTTGCAATGGTGAATGGGATTGTTTCCTTAATTCTCTTTCTGATTTTTCATCGTTAGTGTATAGGAATGCAAGGGGTTTATGTGTATTACTTTTGTGTCCTGAGACTTTACTATATTCATTGATTACTGATAGTAATTTTCTCCTGGCATCTTTAGGGTTTTCTGTGTATAGGATCATGTTATCTTCAAACAGTGAGAGGCTTATTTCTTTTCCAATCTGGATTCCTTTTATTTATTTTTCTTCTCTGATTACTGTGAGTGGAACTTCTAAAGCTATGTTGAATAATACTGGCAAGAGTGGGCACCCTTTTCTTGTTTCTGTTCTCAGGACAAATGCATTCAATTTTACACCATTGAGGATAATGTTTGCTGTGGGTTTGCCATATATGGCCCTTATTATGTTGAGTTATGTTCCTTCTGTGCCTACTTTCTGAAGATTTTTTATGATTGCTGTTGTTGATTAGTCGCTCAGTCATGTCCAACTCTTTGTGACTCCATGGACTGCAGCACACCAGGCTTCCCTGTCCTTCACCATCTTCTGGAACTTGCTCAAACTCATTTCAATTGAGTCAGTGATGCCATCCAACCATCTCAT
This sequence comes from Oreotragus oreotragus, assembly GCA_006410675.1. Classification (NCBI taxonomy): domain Eukaryota; kingdom Metazoa; phylum Chordata; class Mammalia; order Artiodactyla; family Bovidae; genus Oreotragus; species Oreotragus oreotragus. Next base: position 650,634 of record SJYX01022317.1, on the reverse strand, counting down.
CCTCTGTCATTCTCGTCTCCTCCTGTCTTCAGTCTTTCCCAGCATCAGGCTCCTGTCCAATGAGTCAGCTCTTTACATCAGGTGGCCAAAGCATTGGAGCTTCAGCATCAGTCCTTCCAATGAATATTCAGGACTGATTTCCTTTAGGATTGGCTGGTTTGATCTCCTTTCTGTCCAAGGGACTCTCAAGAGTCTTCTCCAACAGCACAGTTCAAAAGCATCAATTCTTCAGTGCTCAGCCTTCTTTATGATCCAGCTCTCACATACATACATGGCTACTAGAAAAGCCATAGCTTTGACTATACAAATCTTTTCAGCAAAATAATGTTTCTGCTTTTTAATATGCTGTTTAGGTTTGTCATAGACAAACTTTGTTTTTCTTCCAAGGAATAAGTGTCTTTTAACTTCATGGCTGCAGTCACTATCATTAGTGATTTTTAAGACTAAGAAAACAAAGTCTGTCACTGCTTCCATTGTTTTCCCATCTATTTGCCATGATGTAGTGGGACCAGATGCCATAGTCGTCATTGTTTGAATACTGATTTTTAAGCCAGCTTTTTCACTCTCCTCTTTCACCTTCATCAAGAGGCTTTTTAGTTCTTCTTCACTTTCTTCCATAAGGGTAGTGTCATCTGCATATCTGAGATATTTTGATATAAAGATATTTATATTTCTCCTGGCAGTTTTGATTCCAGCTTGTGCTTCATCCAGTCCAGCATTTTGCAGGATGTAATCTGCATATAAGTTAATAAGCAAGGTGACAATATATAGCCTTGATGTACTCCTTTTCCAATTTTGAACCAGTCCATTGTTTCATGTCTGATTCTAATTCCATAAGGGTAGTGTCATCTGCATATCTGAGATATTTTGATATAAAGATATTTATATTTCTCCTGGCAGTTTTGATTCCAGCTTGTGCTTCATCCAGTCCAGCATTTTGCAGGATGTAATCTGCATATAAGTTAATAAGCAAGGTGACAATATATAGCCTTGATGTACTCCTTTTCCAATTTTGAACCAGTCCATTGTTTCATGTCTGATTCTAACTGTTGCTTCTTCACTTGTATACAGGTTTCTCTGGAGGCAGGTAAAGTGTTCCTTTACTCCCATCTTAAGAATTTCCACAGTTTGTTGTTATTCACACAAAGGCTTTAGTGTAGTCAGTGAAGCAGAAGTAGATGTTTTTCTGGAATCCTCTTGCTTTTTCTGTGATCTAACCTATGTTGTCTATTGTCATCTTCATTATTTTTCATTTCATGCTTTCTTTCCTTCTACTACCTTTGGGTTTTTTTTTTTTTTTTTTGGTAATAGTTATTGTTCTTCTTCTTTATCTAGTCGATTTAAGTGTAAGGTTAAGTTGTTTATTTGATGTCTCTCTTGTTTCTTGATGTAAACTTGTATTGTTATAAACTTTTCAGCATTGGTTTTACTACATCCCAAAGGTTTTGAGTTGTTCTGTTTTCATTTTTATTTGTTTCTAGGCATATTTTATTTCCTTTTTGATATTTAGAAATATATTGGTCATTCTGAAATATATCATTTAACTTCCATGTGTTGGAGATTTTTGTACTCTTTTTCCAGTAGTTGATATCTAATCTTGTAACCTTGTGGTCAGAAACAATGCTTGAAATGTTTTCATTTTTTCCAAAATTTACCAAGCCTTGATTTGTGGCCCAAGATGTGATCTATCCTGGTGAATGTTCCATGTAAACCTGAGAAAAAAGTGAAATCCATTGTTTTTGGATGAAATGTCCTTTAGATATCAATTAGGTCCAACTGGTCCAATGTACCTTTTATAGGTAGTGTTTCCTTATTGATTTCTGTCTGGATAGTCTGTCTTTTGGTGTCAATGTGCTATTAGAATCCCCACTATTATCGTGTTGCTGTTATTTCCCCTTTAAAAGTTGTTATCATTTGCCTAATGTATTGAGGTGCTCTTTCGTTGAGTGCATATATATTTATAATTGCTATATCTTCCTCTTGGATTAATCCCTTGGTCATTATGTAGTGTCCTTCTTTGTCTTCTTTAACTCTTTATTTTAAAGTCTATTTCATCTGATATGAGTATTGCTACTCCTGCTTTCTTTTTGCTTCCATTTGCATGGAATATCTTTTTCCAGCCCCTCACTTTGTCTGTCTGTGTTCCTAGGTCTGAAGTTGGTCTTTTCAAGACAGCATGTATAGGGGTATTGTTTTTATATCCATTCAGTCAATCTGTGTCTTTTCATTGGAGCATTTAATACATTTACATTTAAGGTAATTTTTGACATGTATGGTCCTGTTAGCATGTACTTTATTGTTTGGGGTTTGTTTTTGTAGGCCTTTCTTTTTGTGTTTCCTGTCTAGAGACGTTCCTTTGGCATTTGTTGTAGAGGTAGTTTGGTCGTGCTGAATCATCTTAACTTTCGCTTGTCTGTAAAGCTTTTGATTTCTCCTTCAAATCTGAATGAGATCCTTGCTGGTTAAAGAAATCTTGGTTTTAGATTTTTCCCTTTCATCACTTTAAATCCTGCCATTCACTTCTGGCCTGCACGGTTTCTGGAGAAAAATCAGTCTGGGTGTTGACTATAAAGGGGTAGCAAGAAGGAAATGTTTGTTGGGATGGAATAGTTTTATATGTTTTGTGGTGGTGGTTACATGTGATAAAATGATATAGAACTAAACATTTATATCCAAGGCAGTTTCTTGGTTTTGATATTATATTATATATATTTAAGTAATAATCACTGGGAAATATTGGGTGAAAAGTATACAGAATCTCTTTGTACCAATTTTGCAACTTCCTGTGTTTCAGTAATTATTTTAAAATATTTTAAAACCCTGGTTTTCAATTTTCTGTGTTTTAAAAAATTCTTCCATGACATAATTTGCAGTGCTTATAATACGTTAAATTCTCATAACTGATTCATACTCTCAACCCTCTCCATCACTGCTGAGTTTTCAAGGTTTCCCAATTTGAATAGGTGGTAGTGAGTAGAACATCTTTGTATTTACATTTGTGCTGATATTCAGAATTACTTATGAGCAAACATTTCCCAAGGTTAAATGGCACTTTGCAAGTGCCTGTGTCTTTCAGAGCTTTGAATGAAATGCTGCCAAATGGCTTTCACTGATGTTGCTCCAATATAGGGTCTCATGGGTAATGTGATACAGTGTTCCAGTGAATGCTTCCACTGGGTATCATTAATTACATTGGGTCTGTGCTCATTTCATTAATTAAAATTACTTGATCCTTATTGTTTTATACAGGCTTTAAAAATAGTATTACACAAGAGACAGTACTTTGTTGTAGACAAATAAAAATCAGGATAAGAAGGTTAGAAAGTCACCAGAATTACATGCAACACAGAGATATGATCGAAGTTTAATTTGAGAACATTCATTTCCATTGTATAAATTTTGTGTACATATGTTTATTTCTACAGAAATATAATCATGCCAAATATTTACTTTTTATTACAAAATGATAAATCTTCAGAATTTATGTGCATTTAAATATTTTTTCTGATATTTCCTATTCAGTGACAAAATTTCATTCAAATTAATTAATAAATCCTATTTTCTGTAACTAATTTTTGGTTTTAAAATCATTTCAAATTTTATCATGAACCATCAATATTTATATGTTATCTATATAGCTAGATCTATGTTTCTCTGCTGGATTATTTCCTGAGAAAATCTTCAAAAGTGTTATTTGTTGCCAAAAGACGCTTCACAAAAGGGCTGTTCATGTGTATGCTCCCATCCACAGCATCATAGATTGTCTCCTCAACACAACCCTCATTCAGAACATTTGAATTCTTCACTTTTTGAAAGAAAGAGGTTATCACAGTGTGCCTCTGATGTTTTCTTCAATTCGTTAGAACAAATGTAATTCCTCTGTGGAATATTAAGAAAATGAATATTAGAATATATTTTTTAAAAACAGAAAGCACCTATAAAGCCACTAACCAGAGGTAAATAAGATTATAATGTGGCTAGAGAAATATTTCTCTTTTATTCCATAGAAATTGAGTCACACTGTTGGTATTGTTTCCTAAACAGACTTTCTTGCTATTAACCATTATTGAACATCAACTTTTTTTTAGCTGTGCCATATGACATGCAGTATCTTAGTTCCCTGACCTGAAATTGAACCTGTGTCCCCTGCAGTGAAAGCGTGAAGTCTTAGTAACTGGACCATCAGAGAAGAACCTGAACATCATAACTTCTGATATCTGTACGTTCTTCTATTGCATAGGACAATCTTTATTTTCCTTATCAATCAAATATTATTAAAAGTTTAGTTGGTGTTTTTAGTTGGTTGTAGTTGGTGTTTGTCCTCATTTAAATTAAGCTTGGGATGATACTTTCAAACCAAATGTAAGCTCACATCCAAGAATGTTTTCTCAAAATCCATTCTTAGAAATGAAACTAAAGTGTACAGGACACAAGCATTTACTTAAAATTTTTATGAAGTAATTGATGTAGTCCTATACAACCTACTATCACGTTATATTTCTGTGAGACATGTAAGTACTTCCACTTTTCCTTCTGTATTCTCCTACATGGGTATTGCAACATTTCAATTTTTTTACAATCATAAGCTGACACCAGAGTCTCATTGTTATGGACAGATTCAGCTGCTTTAAGCACTGCATTTTATTTGTCTTGTTTATCTGGATGTTAATTTTTTTCAAGCAAAAGTAGACACTTTAAAATTGTCTGCCTTCTAGTAAGCATTTGTATTAGTTTCCTATAGTTGCTGTAACAAATTATCACAAATTTTGAGGCTTAAAACAACAACAATTTATTATTTTACAATTTTGAAGTTCAAAGGTTCATAATCAATCTCATTGGACTAAAGTAAAAATGTCAGTAGGACTAGTTCTTTCTTGAAGCTTTGAAGGGAGGCTCCATTTCCTTGCTTTTTCAGTTTCCAGAGGCTGTCAGTGTTTCTTGGTTCAGGATCCCTTTCTCACATTACTTCAACCTCTTGCTTCATTTGTCACATCCCCTACTACTAACTAATTCTCCTGCCACCCTCTTATAAAGACTCTTGTCCTAACCTTGGGTCCATCTGAATAATCCAAGATAATTTCCCTAACACAATATCCTTAATTCAATCGATCTGAAAAGTCCATTTTGCCATGTAAAGTAACATATTCACAGGTTTCAGGGATCAGGATGTGGACATCTTTGAGCAGCTATTATTTTGTCTACTGCACCACTATTCATCAATTTGAAAAGAAATATATTTCCATTATTTAAATATACATTTTTACAAGATAATATTGACTCTACTGTTTCACAGATTGCATTTTGTATTTAACAATATATATTAACCATAATTTTGTATTCGTTACTAATAGTCTCTACTCCATCATTTCCAAATATTTTATACCATTTCAATGAATGGAGGGACTCTAATTATATTAACAAGTATAACCAAAATACTTGCAGTGTCTCCAACTTTTATGTATTAAAATAAAAATTGTGTTCTGGTCATGACATTGGATTATATTGTTTTTTTCCCTCATCTTTCCAAAATCCCATTTAAATGACACTAACGATTTACAAAAGTAATAAATTATAAGAGTACTGAATCATGAAGGGCAGCAGAGATTTGGATAAATATCTCAAAGATATATGTACAGGAGAAGGCTTCTATGGGGCAGGAAATATTCTCTCTAGGGGAACTCTAGAGAGCATCCAAGCTCAGAAAGATTTCTGTGTCTGTGCTGAAAGGACTAGGAGTAGAACAGCTGCACCAGACAGCACATAGCTCCATCTTTCCTCCCCAGGAGGGAGAAATTGGCAACAGAGCCAGCTGTAGAGAGCTTCTACAAAGATAATGTCAGCTAAAGATTAGCATACAGATACAAGTTATAATGCCCATACAAAAACTCACCACCATTAGATACTGAGCAGAGCCCAAAAAAAGGCAGAATTTACAACTAAAGAAATAAGCAATAATAGAAAACTGAAAAAAAAATAAGACTGCTTAAAATGTTTAAAAAGATGAAAAGAGGACTGGAATTTATTTTTGGATTTTTTTTTTGGTTCATATTATTTTTATTATTTTTAATATAAATTTATTTATTTTAATTAGAGGTTAATTACTTTACAATATTGGTTTTGCCATACATCAACATGAATCTGCCACAGATATACACGTGTTCACCATCCTGAACACTCCTCCCTCCTCCCTCCTCGTACCATCCCTCTGGGTCGTCTCAGTGCACCAGCCCCAAGCATCCAGTATCANTTTTTTTTTTTTAAGACTCTTATGCATGTCAAACTATCACAACAATACTATTCCTTAGTTTCATAACAAGGCTGTTAATGCATCACCAAGATAATCCTGAACAGCTTTTCCCAACACTGTTTTGTTGCTCAGAAGAGGCTAGACCACTACAACTATCCCACTACAAACTCAAATATAGCCACATGTGGAAGAAAGGTCTGTAAAGTACCATCCCGATCAGCCATGCTGTCGAAGAAGAGCCAGGCAGAGTCGTCTTTCCCGTACTTCACAAAAGCGACATAGTGGCTTGTTTCTATGCACAGGACAGCAAATAACTCCATCTTCTGGCAGGGGATGCAGCCGTGTCTCCAGTCCCAGTCAGGCAGATCTTTGGGAAGTGACACTGGGTTGTATTTATGATTCAGCCTCTTGGGATGAAGGTGGACCTATAACAGAACATGAAAAGAAAGCCATTAAGGAGCCAAACTCAATGTTTGAAGGGAATGGACTCCACTTACTCTAATGGAATATGTCCCTATAAATAGCAACTGAGTACCCCATGGAAATCCATCAAATAAACAAAGAAGCATACCCCTTAATTATGAATTTTTTAAACTTAATTATGATTTTGAAAACTTTCCAAAACCTGAAATCTGGTTCAACTACAAATATTATTTATTAAGAGAATATCCATTAAGTGAAGTCAAACTTACTTGAGCATTGCAGGTTTTACAAAACTGCTTGATTTTGCCAGCTGAGATGTCAGGGTCATCATAGCATTCTCTACACTCATACATCGCAAGCCCTCCACATATCCGGCACTGCCTGGGGGCTGAAAAGGGTGGAGTGTGGAGGAGTTAAGGGGTCTTTTACAATGCATTCTTTTATTTTAAAAGATTAAAAAGAAAAATTAAGTTTTAAAAAGGATAATGCTCATGGACTCAATAAAGTCTATCCCTCCCCACCCCCATAAAGTTTAAATTGGATTTCCTTGGATTCAGAATATTTAAAGACATTTTCTCTGACCAAATGACTTTTAAAAAAATAATACACTCTACAGTGTTCCTCCTGATTATAAAACTTCTACTGATGAATGTGCTAAGACACAAGAGAACATACAGAAGAAAACTGAAAGCATCTACTATTTCAGTTAGCAAGAGATAACCACCCTTGTAATTTCTCTTATAACTTTATATCTGCATACTTAACATAACTCAGTGTGTGTGTGCGTGTGTAGCTCCTCTTGCAGACAATATCAACAAACTTTTTCACTTAACATTACATCATGACCACTTTCATATAACACTGGTCTTCAAAAACATGAATTTGAATAGCAGTACTTAGGCTGTACAGATACACTGTAATTCACTTAACTACTCTCCTCTAGTTAACATATAGAGTGCTTCTAATTTCTTATTCATAAATATATTTGCATATGAAATCTTGATTTACATGTCTGATTTTTTTCAGAACAAATTTCTAGTGTAATATTTCCAAGCTCTTCAGACAGCAAATTGTCTTTAAGAAAACTTGTATCCTGTTAGACTCATTCCAGAGAAGGCAATGGCACCCCACTCTAGTACTCTTGCTTGGAAAATCCCATGGACGGAGGAGCCTGGTAGGCTGCAGTCCATGGAGTTGCTAAGAGTTGGACACGACTAAGCGACTTCACTTTCACTTTTTACCTTCATGCATCGGAGAAGGAAATGGCAACCCACTCCAATGTTCTTGCCTAGAGAATCCCAGTGACGGGGGAGCCTGGTGAGCCGCCGTCTATGGGGTCGCACAGAGTTGGACATGACTGAAGTAACTTAGCAGCAGCAGCAGCAGCAGACGCTTATTCACAATTAATGTGAATGACCTGATAGACTATTGTTGAAAAACTAAAAAATCTTATACTTACTGTCTTCAAGTAAATCTGTTATATTTAGTTCCAGAGAAGGAAAAATTTTTTTAAATAGTTTAAANTCTAGTCACTAGGACCACAGCCTTGTCTGACCTCAGAATGTTACCCTATTTGAAAATTGGGTTGTTGTAGGAGAAGGCAATTGCACCCCACTCCAGTACTCTTGCCTGGGAAATCCCATGGACGGAGGAGCCTGGTGGGCTTCGATCCATGGGGTCACAGAGTCAGACACGACTGAGCGACTTCACTTTCACTTTTCACTTTCCTGCATTAGAGAAGGAAATGGCAACCCACTGCAGTCCAGGAACGGGGGAGGCTGGTGGGCTTCCATCTATGGGGTCGCACAGAGTTGGACACGACTGAAGCAACTTAGCAGCAGCAGATATAATTAAGATGAGATTATACTGGAGTAGAGTGGGCCCCTAATCCAATATGATTGGGCCAAAGGGGAACTTTGGACAAAGAGTCACTCACACCAGGGGAATGCCATGTGAAGATGAAGGCAGAGATAGGAATGATGTGGTGGAACCAGCCAGCAAATGCCAAAGATTGCCTGCAAACCACCAGAAGCTGGAGGAGAGGCATGGAACAGATTCCTCCTAACAGCCCTCGGCAGGAACCAACCCTGTCGACAGCTTGATCTTGGACTTCTAGTCTCCAGATCTCTGAGACAATAAATTCGTCTTGCTTAAGTCAGTCAATCTGTAGTCCTTTGTTGCATACCTAGCAAAGTAATAGGGCTTCCCTGGTGGCTCAGAGGGTAAAGCGTCTGCCTGGAATGCGGGAGACCCGGATTTGACCCCTGGGTTGGGAAGATCCCCTGGAGAAGGAAATGGCAACCACTCCAGTACTCTTGCCTGGAAAATCCCATAAAGGGAGGACCCTGGTAGGCTACAGTCCATGGGGTCGCGAAGAGTCAGACACGACTGAGCGACTTCACTTTAGCAAAGTAATACACAGGGATCGTGTAATTTATAAGGAATCTCAGCCTGGATCTATCTCACATATCCACCCTGGTTATTTCCCAGTTCCTATAAGCACAGTTGTAATGGGTGTATTTGGCACCAGGCAGAATCTTCACATTGACCTATAGAGTGCAAGTTATTGTGGGAAGAAAAGCAAAGGAAAGCCCCTGGAACTCTCCTCCACCAGAACCATAAGTCAAAAGCAATAGTGTATCCCTGAGGGCATGATAAATACTACCACCACTATCAAAGACTTGAGAAATTCCAAAGGTGATCCCTATCTTATCTACATTTAAATTATTTGCAAGACTTGACTTGTAGCTGTTATTTCAGATATAATCACTTTGAAGCAAATCAACACCTGCCCCAGCACCTGAAGCCGTACAGCTATTGACCTGGAATATTATGTTTTTCTCTCACCCAAAGAACAGAGGGGAAGGCAATGGCACCCCACCCCAGTACTCTTGCCTGGAAAATCCAATGGACGGAGTAGCCTGGTGGGCTGCAGTCCATGGGGTCGCTAACAGTCGGACAGACTGAGCGGCTTCACTTTCACGCATTGGAGAAGGAAATGGCAACCCACTCCAGTATTCTTGCCTGGAGAATCCCAGGGATGGGGGAGCCTGGTAGGCTGCCGTCTATGGGGTCACACAGAGTCGGACACGACTGAAGTGACTTAGCAGCAGCAGCAAAGAACAGAAATCATGAAAAGCAGATTAGTTTTACCTGTCAAAGTCAACAGTACTGCTTACTGCCATACCTCTGGGTAGTAGCACCTCTTCAGTTCAGTTCAGTTCAGTCGCTCAGTTGTGTCTGACTCTTTGTGACCCCATGAACTGAAGCACGCCAGGCTTCCCTGTCCATCACCAACTCCTGGAGCTTACTCAAACTCATGTCCATTGAGTCAGTGATGCCATCCAACCATCTCATCCTCCGTTGTCCCCTTTGCCTTCCACCTTCAATCTTTCCCAGGATCAGGGTCTTTTCAAACGAGTCAGCTCTTCGCGTCAGGGGGCCAAAGTATTGGAGTTTCAGCTTCGACGTCAGTCCTTCCAATGAATATTCAGGAGATTTCCTTTAGGATGGACTGGTTGGATCTCCCTGCAGTCCAAGGGACTCTTGAGTCTTCTCCAACACCACAGTTCAAAAGCATCAATTCTTTGGCGCTCAGCTTTCTTTATCGTCCAACTCTCACATCCATACATGACCACTGGAAAAACCATAGCCTTGACTAGATGGACCTTTATTGGCAAAGTAATGTCTCTGCTTTTTAATATGCTATCTAAGCTGTTCATAACTTTCCTTCCAGCTCTGCAGAAATCTAATGGGCAGGCATTTTAATCATTTCACATTTCCCAGAACATCACTCTGTTATGTGATGATGTGTTTTTGGACCTAATAAGCAAGAAGTAGCAGATATCTCCGGGGAAGGCAATGGCACCCCACCCCAGTGCTCTTGCCGGGAAAATCCCATGGACGGAGGAGCCTGGTGGGCTGCAGTCCATGGGGTCGCTAACAATCGGACAGACTGAGCAACTTCACTTTCACTTTTCTCTTTCATGCATTGGAGAAGGAAATGGCAACCCACTCCAGTACTCTTGCCTGGAGAATCCCAGGGATGGGGGAGCCTGGTGGGCTGCCGTCTGTGGGGGTCACACAGAGTCAGACACGACTGATGTGACTTAGCAGCAGCAGCAGCAGCAGATATCTCAGAGAAGGCAATGGCACCTCACTCCAGTACTCTTGCCTGGAAAATCCCATGGACGGAGGAGCCTGGAAGGCTGCAGTCCATGGGGTCGCTGAGGGTCAGACACAACTGAGCAACTTCACTTTCACTTTTCACTTTGATGCATTGAAGAAGGAGATGGCAACCCACTCCAGTGTTCTTGCCTGGAGAATCCCAGGGATGGGGGAGCCTGGTGGGCTGCCATCTATGGGGTCGCACAGAGTCGGACACGACTGAAGCGACTTAGCAGTAGCAGATATCTAAATGCCATGGGAAAACACATGTGTTTTGGAGGATAAGAGATATTTCAGGGCACTTCTACCTCCATGACATTTTTAGGAATCCAGAACAGGAATCTGGAGGAGGGCAGTTTTTTATTTGTTGGTTTTTTAGGTTTGTTGTTGTTTTTTATTTTCGCTGCACTGGGTCTTCCTTGCCATCTCTAGTTGCACCGAATGGGCTTAGTTGCCCCACAGCATGCTGGATCTTCATTCCCCCCAGACCAGGGATTGGATCAAACCCACGTCCCCCACACTAGAAGGCAGATTCTTAGCCACTGGACCACCAAGGAAATCCTAGGTGATCACAATTTATCTAAAGTGAAAGATAAACTGTTGCATTGTACATCGCCTCCCACTAAGAAAAATCCCAAGCATTTGGTGGATTTCTGAGTGTTGGAAGTAGTATACCACGTTTGATTATGCTGCACTGACCCAATTTCCAAGTAACCCATGAGGGGTACTAACTTCAATGGGCCCAGAAAAAGAGAATGGTCGCCAGTTGGTATCGGATGCTTGTGTAAGCAGTTTGAGTTTTATGATCTAGCAGACCCAGTAGTGTGCACATCCCTTGGCAAATGAGGCTACTTTATACACACCGTGGCGAACGTTCATAAGAGAAAAACAGCACAGGGCTTTCAGATTCTGGAGTCAAGCCAGGCTATTTTTGGCAATTCTCCTTTTGAGAAGCTGATGTTGGCTCACAACTGAGCCCTGCTCCAAGCTCTGGAGGGACCAGCTGGGCACTTAATATCAGATCAGCTCCCTCCCATCACAGAGTAGCCAGGGATTCGTCCTCACTGGAAAAGACACTCAAGATACGAATTGTTTCCATATATGCCAAGCTTCAAATATAAAGAAAAAATCCTAAATGAGAAAAAGACCAATTATTATCAAACCAAAGACCTCCCACCCCAATTATTCTAAATTTGATTATTTGTTAACTTTGACAAGCATAGTGGTTAAGAGGATAGAGCCAGGGTCGGAATTCTAACTCCACCATTTACTTAAATAGCTTATGCTCATGCATGTTCAATCACTCAGTTATATCCAGCTCTCTGTAGCCACATGGACTATAGCCCATCAGGCTCCTCTGACCATAGGATTTTCCAGGTAAGAATATCAGAGTGGGTTACCATTTCCTTCTCCAGGGTAGTAGCTTATGACCTTGGGCATATTGTTAACTCTTTCTATCTCCATTTCTTCATTTGGGACTATGAGGATTAAATGAATGCAAATAGCAAAGCCTTGCTTGTAGGCTTCCCAGACGGTGCTAGTGGTCAAGAACCCACCTGCCAATGCAGAAGACAGAAAAGACATGGATTCAGTCCCTGGGTTGGGAAGATCTTCTGGAGGAGGGCATGGCAGCCCACTCCAGTATTCTTGCCTGGAGAATCCCAGGGATGGGGGAGCCTGGTAGGCTGCCGTCTATGGGGTCACACAGAATCGGACACGACTGAAGTGACTTAGCGGCAGCAGCAGCAGCCACCTCTCATCAAGTGAGGCAATGGGCTAAGACCCATGGGATCATCCCAAAGCAGCTGGCCTCACACAACAGTTAAATGGTTTACTAAAGACTCATTTATGGCACTTATTGAAAGACAAGTCCTTGTGAAGGAAGTTCTGTCCTATAGAATGAGGTATGTGTTCTGAAACAGTGATCTACATATAACCCCTTCACGAAAGTTGCTTCTTGCCCCTGTGACTCTGGTCTTTGTTAGTTTAGATGTCTTAATACCCAGAGGAGAAATACTTCCACCAGGGCTAATAATAGTGAGTCCACTGAACTGTAAGTTTTTTGGCAAATCTGGGCTTCTCATCCACTGAACTAATAGCCTAAAAAAGGACAATTGTGTTAGATGGAGTCATTGATCCTGATTATCAAAAGAGATAGGTTTTTTGTAGCTCAGTGAGGGCAGGAAGGATTATGTCTAGAATTTAAAGGGCCCTCTGGGCTACTTCTGGTGGTTTAGTTGCTAAGTCATGTCCAACTCTTGTGACCCCATGGACTGGGGCCTGCCAGGCTCCTCTGTCCATAGGATTTCCTAGGCAAGAATAGTAGAGTGGGTTGTCATTTCCTTCTCCAGGGGATCTTCCTGACCTGGAGACCGAACCCTGATCTCCTGCATTGCAAGCAGCCTCCTCCATTGCAGGCAGATTTCTTACCCGCTGAGCCACCGGGGCTACTTCTAGTACTGCTGTGTTCAGGAGTCAAGGCGAAAAGGCTGTTCCAGTGAGGGCTCAAGTCCCTTAGAAATGAAGACTTGGGTCACCACGCCAGATAAAGAGCCTCGTCCAGCTGAGGCACTGACTGCGGGAAAAGGAACTTCATAAGTAGTAGAGAAAGATATTTATGCATGTAAAGAATTCATGAAAGGTAGAGAAGTGAGGACTATATTAGCATTTCACATTTTTACCTTTCTCTGGCATATATATATATCTATATTTCTAGATATCCACCCATTTCTCTCCCCCCAGCTCGCACCATGCCTAGCATCATCAAGTGTGTTGGTAACTTGATTAGTTAGTCTTTAGGTTACAGCTTTTTTCTCTCTAAGTCGATTTCTGGCTGGGCTGGCTCTTTATTGTTACACACGGGCTTTCTCTAGTTGCAGTGAGCAGGGGTGACACTTCACTGTGGTACGGGGTCTTCTCACTGCAGAGACTTCTCTTGCTGCGAAGCATGGGGTCCAGAGCACGGGGTCAGTAGCTGTGGCACGTGGGCTTCATTGCCCTGCAGCGGGTGGGGTCTTCCCAGACCAGGGATCGAACCTCTTTCCCCTGCTTGACAAGGCAAACTCTTAACCACTGGACCACCAGGGACGCCCTGGGTTACAGATTGACGAGGCAGGATCGTAACAGAGCTAGAATGACTATCACCCAGAGCTGGATACACGACTAACGGAATTCTGGATCTCTCCTTCTAGGAAGGGTGTTTAGACTCCTAAATGGTCAAAGGGTGAATTTGTGTAGATGTGGTGAGTTGGTTGTCAGCATGCATTCCAATCTTTTTCTCATACTGCCAAAGCCACAGAGTTAAATGCTGCACTTCCCAGAATCCCTTGCAGTTAACATTTTACATGCAAATTAGGGTCTATAAATTGCATCCTCTTATATAAGAGCTGGGAGGAGAGAGTAAGGCGAAGGCCATCTCCCAGCTGTGTGGTTGTTGCTTCGTGTTTGTGGCAACCTTGAGTAACTACAGAGCATCCTAATATCCCAGCACTAGCTTCAGGAGGTTGGGACGCAGCGGTGGCAGCAGCAGAGGTAGCTTTCTGACCCCTGATCCTCAGGTTGCAGCCACAGTGCCTTGTGTGTTTGTTAACCATCCTATTTCTCAATGGAGATATTACTCTTCTAATGTGAAATTCACCACTTTATTTATTTATTTATTTTTTGCACAGCATGCAGGATCTTAGTTCCCTGAACAGAGATGGGGACCCAAGGCCCCTGCAGTATAAGCACAGAGGCTTAACTGAACTGCCAAGGAAGGTCTGAAATTCACCATTTTAAAGTGTGCAACTCAGATTTTAAATGTATTCAGAAAGTTGTACAACTATCACTACGAATTCCTGATCATTGACATCACCCCCCAAAGAAGCTTGCTATTAGTCAGTCCCATTCTCCCCCTCTTTCCAGGCCTGGCAACAGCTAGTCTACTCTGTCTATGAATTTGCCTATTCTGGACATTTCATACAATCACATTCGGTGGCTTTTTGTATATGACTTCTTTCACTTGGCATAGGTTTTCAAGGTTCATCCACTCTGTAGCACCTATCAATACTTCATTTCTTTTTTGGCTGAGTAATACTCCATTGGAATCGTAAAGGTATTGTATGGATACACCACATTTTGTTTATCCATTCATCAGTTGATGGACATTTAGTTTGTTTCCACTTTTTGGCTATTGTGTATAATGCTGCTATGAATATGGTTACACAGACATCTGTTCAACCCTGCTCTAGGTTCTTTTAGGTATATACCCCAGAAGTGGAGTTGCTGGATCAGATGGAAATCTATGTTTATTTTTTTGAGGAACCACCATCCTGTTTCCACAGAGGCTATACCATTTTACCCACCAGCAATACAGCAATTTCTCCACATCCTTGTCAACACTTGTTATTGTCTTTTTCATCATAACCATCCTACTGGGCATGAAGTGGTACCTCACTGTGATTTTTATTTACATTTCCCTAATGCAGATGGTGACTGCAGCCATGAAATTAAAAGACGCTTACTCCTTGGAAGAAAAGTTATGACCAACCTAGATAGCATATTCAAAAGCAAAGACATTACTTTGCCAACAAAGGTCTGTCTAGTCAAGGCTATGGTTTTTCCTGTGGTCATGAATGGATGTGAGAGTTGGACTGTGAAGAAGGCTGAGCACCGAAGAATTGATGCTTTTGAACTGTGGTGTTGGAGAAGACTCTTGAGAGTCCCTTGAACTGCAAGGAGATCCAACCAATCCATTCTGAAGGAAATCAGCCCTGGGATTTCTTTGGAAGGAATGATGCTAAAGCTGAAACTCCAGTACTTTGGCCACCTCATGCGAAGAGCTGACTCATTGGAAAAGACTCTGATGCTGGGAGGGATTGGGGGCAGGAGAAGAAGGGGACGAAAGAGGATGAGATGGCTGGATGGCATCACCGACTCGATGGACGTGAGTCTGAGTGAACTCCGGGAGATGGTGATGAACAGGGAGGCCTGGCATGCTGCGATTCACGGGGTCGCAAAGAGTCGGACACGACTGAGCGACTGAACTGAACTGAATGACTAATAATGTTGGCATCTTTTCATGTACTCCTTGGCTATTTGTATAACTTTTTTTGAAGAAATATCTATTCAGGACTTCCCTGGTGGTGCAGTGGATAAGATTCCGCCTGCCAATGCGGTGGGCACCGTTTGACCCCTGATCCAGAAAGATTCCACATGCCTCAGGGCGACTAAGCCTGCTTGCTACGACTCCTGAGCCTGTGCACCCGGAGCCTATGCTCTGCAACAAGAAGCCCCTGAAACGAGAAGCCTGCCCATCGCAACTAGAGAAAGCCTGCACAAAGCAGTGAAGACCCAGCACAGCCAAAGATAAGCATAAATAAATAAAAAGGTTTTTAAAGAAATATCCATTCAAATCCTTTGCTCGTTTTTAATTTGGATTTTTTTTATTATTGATGTATAAAGACTTCTTTATATATTCTGGTTATGAGTCCCTTGATCGATATATGAGTTGCAAATGCTTTCCTTCTGTGGGTTGTCTTTTTACTTGGTGTGTTCTTTAAAGCAAGAATTCTAGAAGCAGCCTCCTGTCTCACCAACTTCCTGATTGCACCGATGGGCAGCTCTTCTGGGGTCTTTTTCTGGGGCTCATTCCTGGAGCCCGCTCCTCCAGCCCTCCCAACTATTTTTTTTAAACATCTGATTCCCTGTATCAAAGCCTTTTCTACTTAAAATAGGTTTGTTTCTGTTTCCTGTATTTGCTCTCTGGTTAATAAATCACACAACTTGAAACCTTCGAGCAGAGTTGTGACATGTCATTTTGTAAGAGCTGATGTGCAGCAAAACTGTAATAATAATACATTCCTGGAAAGTCAAAGTTGGAAACACTTTTGAAGATCGACTGGTCCAAACCCTTCGTTTGTCAAACACTGGAAGGAAATGGAGACACAATGAGGAAGACACAAAAACCTTGATGCTGAGGGCCTGCACCTCTGTCTGCCATTTCCCAGGGCTGGCAGACTTCAGCTGATCTTGCTTCATGAAATCAGTGGGATGTGGGTCACATAAATCCAGTGAGGCTAGGCCTGCCAACCCTACTGCAGCTGATTGGACACGGGATCTGGGCCCGAGCCAGATGCTGCTGTGAACCACTTGGATGTGATGGTGGCCACACATCCGGGAAAGACCGTCTCCTGTAAGAGGCTTCAGTGCCAGGAGTATACCCAGAGTGTCATTATTCCTGTTCTCTGGGGACCTGCTTCGGGGCCCCCTAAGATGACTTCCCCTGACACCCCACTTCCTCTCAATCTGCACCATGGCTCCCATTCCTGAAAACCACCTGAGCAAGCTCAGGAATGTACCCAACCACAGCCGATGATTTTCTGGAGACTGAAGCCTGATCAAAAAAGAGAAAAAGAAGCAAGCCACAAACGCAAATCAGGAATTTCAAATAGCATGCTCTTCCCACTCCGACGTGGCTGTCCCGCGTGCAGACATGAGGAACAGGGCTTCATGAGTGGAGCGTGACAAGGAGAGAAGACGAAGGGTGCTATGTGGCTGAACTGTCATCAGGATGCAGCAAGGGTGGGATAATCAGCCCTCTACTTCTTGTGGGAGGCCGTGTCACACATTTTGTGGGATCTTCGTTCCCCGACCGGAGAATGAACCTGGGCACCCAGGATTGGAAATTCAGAGTCCTAACCACTAGACCACTAGGGAATTTCTCTTCCTCTTACTTCTGAGCATTTGCCTCTGTGAGTGGCTTGGGGCAGAGTTCCAGCTCTGGGTACTGCCTTGTCATTCCTCAGGCACCGGCCTTTGAGGAAACCCACTCTATGCGGATGGCTGCTCTGTTCAGGTTCTGTGTCAAGGCATAGAAATTGACATCCGGAGACACCCCGGCCCTGGAGATGGGAAATCACTGATGAAAAAATGGCCCTTGAAACTATAGCCGGGAATGAAAAGGCAACTGGCCTCCTCTTTTCATAAAACCTAACCAGTGAGTGCAGGAAAGGAGCAACCAGGAAAGGGAGGAGGAGAACCGGGAATGAAGAAAATGATGAAATCCAAGTGGGGTGAGGATTTCAGGAAGGAAAGAAGGGCTGGTTGGGAGACAGGTCAGGCTGGCTGAGGACTGGATTTGTCGTGGGGGAAGTAATTGGTAACTTTAGAAAGAGCAACTTCAGAAGATGGCAGCAAGAGAAAACTGATTGCATTTAGTTGAGGGGTGAATGAAAGAGGAGGAGGTAGAGATGGTTTCCTAAGGAAACAATGATTTCCTAAGAAGAGGAGAGTTTTTTTTTTTTTTTTAAGTAAGAGAGACTCGAGCATGTTTGGAGGTTCAGGAGAAAATAGGGGAGAAACAGAGAGAGTGACAATATCAGAGAGAAGAAGACTTCCCTGGTGGTCCGGTGGTTAGGAATCCGCCTGCCAGTGCAGGGGAGATGGGTTTGACCCGTGATCCAGGAAGATTCCACATGCTGCAGGGCAACCAGGTCCCTCTGCCACAACTCCTGAGCCCGCGTGCTCTGGAGCCTGGGAGCCCAGCGAGTGGGTCCACACACCACAGCTACGGGAGCCCAGATGCGTACAGTGTGTTCTCCACAAGAGGAGGCGCCACCACACCAAGAAGCCTGAGCACTGCAGTGAGGCGTAGCCCCCACTCACCACAACCAGAGAAAGCCCGAAAGCGACGAAGACCCAGCGCAGCCGTAAAGTAAACAAAAACAGAGAGCGAGCTGTTTGGTGATGCTCTGTCTTCAGGAAGATAGAAGAATGGGACCAGGGGCACAGGCACAGGGGCTGGCCATGGACAAGAGAGGAGCCCCTCTGCTCTCAGCTTGGAGGAAGCTGGAGACCACCATGGGATTTAGTTTCCTTCCCCAAAAGGGATCATCTTCACCATGAGAAGATGTGAGATACCCACCACCAAAGAAATGGCTGGTAAATATCAAGCTTTTCCTCCCTTCCCTGGTTGTGCAGTTTCAGTCCTCTGAGGCCCCATATGATGTCATTCTGGGATGTTACTAAGGCTAAGGAACACACCTCTAGCTGGAGAAGTTAAAGGCAGTCAATCCCTATGAATAAAATGTTGCTTCTTTAAAAAAAAAAAAAAAAAGGCAGTCAGTCTCAAGCTTTTCTGGAATTCCAGGGAAACAGAGGATGCTTGCTGCTAAGGTTCCAAATCTGGGAAATTGTAAGCATAGATCTTCCGCTTCATGGACAGGGACAGTCCGATCTTGCCACCAGCACAGAGGAAGGCAGAACTGAGAAATGGAGTGAGCACAAGAGACAGAGACACCAGAAGACACTGGGATTTTTTGGTTATTAGTGTTGCTTGACTGTGCTGTGCGGCTTGCAGGATTTCAGTTCCCCAGCCAGGGACTGAACCTGGGCTATAGTTGTGAAAACTAAATCCTAACCACTAGAGCAGCAGAGGACTCCCTAGATGACATTGTTTTAATGCCAGGATCTAACCATGCTTAAGGCCTCCTGTAATCCAACAAATTCCTTCCTCCTACCCAAAGCCCGTTTCTGTCAAGATTCTGTCACCTACAAGTGAAGTTCTGACTATTATAAGAAGTGGAGTGTTGCTAGTGATGTCCCTGACACGCAGAACTGACCGAGCTGAGGTGAGGTACAGATCAGATTTTCCAACTGTTGGGAATAACCTGGGATTTTCCATTCCCAGGAGGCTAAGAGGTAAGCATTCCTTGTAATGCAGCTGCAAGGCCAAGGGCTCCTGAATCTCAGACCATGTGTTTAATATAGGCAGGAGCTCAGGGGACTTGGTAAAGAGATGTCAGGAGGTTGTGTGTGTTGGCTATTTTCCCAAGCCTTGAGCCAAAGAGATAAAGTCTGCAGAAAGAATAATCAAGAATAAAAGCTAACATTTCTGAAGCATTCATCATGTGCCAGGCTCTAAGTGCTTCACACACATTAACTCATTTAATCTTCATAAGAACACAAAGACATGGGTACCATTGTTATTTCCCATTTTACATTTGAGGAACTGAGGTGCAAAAGAATTTGCCCAAGATCATAAAGCTGGACAGGGCTAGAGCTCTGCCTTGAATCCAGGCAGCCTGATCTCTAAACTTAAGCTCTTACAGCTTTGCTGAGAAAGACAGCCTGTAGCCAGCAATCCAAGCTGATGCAGAGTCTGATGATCACATGCTTTGCAAGACTGAAAAAGCTCATCTATTCATGTCAAAGCTAAAGTGAGTGGGAATAAAGACAGGGAGGCAGGAAACAACCCCTCCCAAGCCCTTCCTACCTGCCTACTAAAAAGACAGTCTCCCTATGTAAAGAGCCTTCCAATGGGATGAAGCCTAGGGATCGGAGCAGCCAGCTGCGCCAAGCCCCATGCCAGCTGTTCACAATGGCTCCAAGGCAGAAATGAAGCTGGAGTCTCTGAGCTGAGGACTGGGAGGTCCTGTTGCTAAGACCCTGTATATACCAAGATCAAAGTCTAGATTCAGGGGCCATAACGTATCATTATTTTTTAAAAATTATTTATTTGGCTGTTTGCTGAGTCATAGTGCCATGCAGAATCTCAACTGTGGCATGCAGACTCCTAGTTATGGCACGTGAGTTCCAGTTGCCTGACCAGGGATCGAACCCCGGCCCCCTGCATTGGGAGCGCATTGTGTTAGCCACTGGACCACCAGGAAAGCCCCTCATCTGACTTGGTTATTAACCCATGGAATTACTCAAATGCGAATAGTCAGAAAACGTATACATCTTTTAAAGGAGGGGTTCTGTGAGAGAAACCCCAGTCCTGGTATAACTGAAAGTGGGGTTTAATTGCTCATGATTCAGAAGCCAATAAAGAGGTAAGGCTGGTGGAAAGGAAAATTTACTTTATTTCAGATTATTACTTTATTTCAGGCTGTCTTTCTCAGCAAAGCCAGCAATGGAGGGAGGGGGAGGGCAGATGCCTGTCCAAAGGCAGAATCCACCCCACTGACAATCGGGGGCAAAAGCTTTTACAGATGGAGGGGGAGCACTACATGTAGAAACAGTACAGTCAGCTCTGACAGTCCTCTTGAAATTGGTCACGTGGTGGTCTCACCAGCGTCATTTTGATTGTTTTAAAGACAACTAATCTTCAGTTCCAGGCTCTCTTTTGTTTCCATTTTCTTGATGCCAAGTCTCGGCGCTGTGGCAGCTTTATGTCATGGCTGCAGTCTTGGCATCATGTAGTTAATTTCTTCCACCTGGTGGGAGTCTCAGTATCTACAAGAAAGGTCCTTGACTTTGCTTAGTGACTATTATCTGGTCTCCCTTGATGGTTTTCCTTTCTTTCATTTTCTCGCTTCTCTGATTAAACTTACTCCTTTTCTAAAACATTTAGATCGTATATAGTTTTATTTTTGTGTCTGACTCTTTTCGAGCCCATGGACTGTAGCCCGCCAGGCTCCTCTGCCCATGGGGATTCTCCAGGCAAGAAGACTGGAGTGGGTTGCCATGCCCTTCTCCAGGGGATCTTCCCAACCCGGGGATCAAACCCAGTTCTCCCGCACTGTGGGCAGATTCTTTACAGGCTTAGCCACCAGGGAAGCCCATTTGTACTTACCTATTTTAATTCATTGGTTTTATTTGATTATGTTTATTAATTTTTCTGTAGTTATATTAAACTCATTCTTGGGCCAAAGTTTTTCCACAGACAAAAGGCAGATGGAGGCCTTGGGGGAAGGAACATGGTGTCCGGCTGCGTTTCACGGTCACGTGGAATCCTGTAATTGATCAATCCCTGAGGCAGTGTCTTGGCTCCAAACAATACCAGAACTGCTCAAAATCCTCGTGAGATGTGTCCGCAGTTATGTTAGCCAGAGAGATCTCTCAGCATGGCAGAGCACCCAGCTGGGATTCTGGCTGCTCTTAATCTGCAGGTTGCCACACCCAGTACACACTATAGACCGGTAGGTGTCTTTGCCTCTCTTCTGTTCAAAATGAGCTTGTTTATTTATAATGACTTTACCCCTTGTCAATCTACCAAGGTGTTAGAGACTGATCAGATTTATTGCTTTTCTGGATGTTAGTTCTAAAAGGTCCTGTACGTATTCATAGAACTGTTCAACTTCAGCTTCTTCAGCGTTACTGGTTGGGGCGTAGGCTTGGATTACTGTGATATTGAATGGTTTGTCTTGGAAACGAACAGAGATCATTCTGTTATTTTTGAGATTTCATCCAAGTTCTGCATTTCGGATTCTTTTCTTGACCATGATGGCTACTCCATTTCTTCTGAGGGATTCCTGCCCACAGTAGTAGATATAATGGTCATCTGAGTTAAATTCGCCCATTCCAGTCCATTTAGTTCTCTGATTCCTAGAATGTCGACAGTCACTCTTGCCATCTCCTGTTTGACCACTTCCAATTTGCCTTGGCAATAAGGAGTTCACGATCTGAGCCACAGTCAGCTCCTGGTCTTGTTTTTGTTGACTGTATAGAGCTTCTCCATCTTTGGTTGCAAAGAAAACAATCAACCTGATTTCGGAGTTGACCATCTGGTGATGTCCATGTGTAGAGTCCTCTCTTGTGTTGTTGGAAGAGGGTATTTGCTATGACCAGTGCATTTTCTTGGCAAAACTCTATTAGTCTTTGCCCTGCTTCATTCCGTATTCCAAGGCCAAATTTGCCTGTTACTCCAGGTGTTTCTTGACTTCCTACTTTTGCATTCTAGTCCCCTATAATGAAGAGGACATCTTTTTTGGGTGTTAGTTCTAAAAGGTCTTCATAGAACCGTTCAACTTCACCTTCTTCAGCCAAAGATGGAGAAGCTCTATACAGTCAGCAAAAACAAGACCAGGAGCTGACTGTGGCTCAGATCATGAACTCTTTATTGCCAAATCCAGACTTAAATTGAAGAAAGTAGGGAAAACCACTAGGCCATTCAGGTATGACCTAAATCAAATCCCTTATGATTATACAGTGGAAGTGAGAAATAGATTTAAGGG
>SJYX01022317.1:536271-625384 GCA_006410675.1 Oreotragus oreotragus | reverse complement strand
AAAAAGCAAAGATTAAAAATCTAGAGTAGATTTTGGAATTTCAAAAATACAATATTAAAGAAAAGAAGAAAAGAAAGAAAGAGGAAAAAAAAGTCACAAAAATTATATATATATATATATATATATATATATATGAAGTTTGCTTTTAAAAAAATAGGGTCTTTTCTTTGCAAAGTAATAGTATGCTATATAAGTGAAAATTAAAGGGGTAATAGAGGACTAAAAAAAATTTTTTTTTTTAAAGAATGATCGTAAAAATAGTAAAAATATATCTAGGACTTTCTCTGGTGGTGTTGTGGGTATTGTGGGGTCAGTTCATTTTTGGATAGTTCCTTGGTCCGGCTTATACTTCTCAAGATCTATAGGCCCTTTCTTATGTAGTCGGTACTAACAACAGGGTTTTAATCTATTGCACCTGTTACTTCCAAGGTGGTTCCCCCTGTTTTAGCTTCTTCTGTTTGCTGGTCTCTTCAGTGTCTGATTTCCACCCTGACACAAAGGGGGCAGTGGTGGACACTTTTTTTAGGCTCACTTGTTCAGTCGCGGTGTGGGGAGAGAGGGACACTGTAAACAAATAACAGTGGCGTGTGCTTGCAGTGCCTCAGCCATACTGGGCCTGCCCTTGCTCACGGCATGTGTACCCTCCCAGCCCACACTGCTCAGGCTCTAGGTTGCTCCACCAGGAACTGTCAGAGGCCAGCCCTGGGCTGCATACACCTCCTGGTCTAAGTCACTCAGGTTCAGGCACTTGGGTAGTCCTCAGAGGTGCAGACTCGGTTGGGCCTGCGTTTTGTGCCCTTGCCAGGTCTGAGCAGCTCAGATGATGAGGCATTTGTCAAGTGCAGTTGCTGCGACTTATCGCTTCCCCTGTCCCTGCCGCTTGGTTTTCTGGGTGTACAACCAGCACACCTTCTCAGGTGAATGATGACAATCCAGAACCCCAGGAAGTCTTAGTTAGCAAAGAAGCCTGCTTGCAGTTTGGTAGTTAATGTCTTTCTGGGGCTGCGATTGCCTCCTTCTGGCTCTGGCTGCCTGTCACCGGAGGGGGATGGTCTGCAGTCGGCTATCTCTGTTCAGTCCTTTGTTCTGTGAACGGGCCTGGCAGTGTCTTAGGTTAGGGCTGGCTTTTCATGTGGTAGTTATCCCACAGTCTGGTTTGCTAGCCCAAGTTAGTGTGATGGACAGGGAGGCCTGGCATGCTGTGATTCATGGGGTCGCAAAGAGTCGGACACGACTGAGAGACCGAACTGAACTGAACTGAATAGTTTGATTCAGGACCTCTGTACACTCTGAAAAATTGAAGACCTGAAAGAGATTTTTGTTGGTGTGGGTTACATTATTGATATTTGTGATGTTAGAAATTAAGAATTTTTTAAAATTATTTATCTGAAAGTAGTAAAATCATTTACCTGAAAATAATAAACACCTCAATGTTAACAAAAATAATACCATTTTCAATGAAAAGTAATTATATTTTGCAAATCAAAAAGATGAGTGAAATGAATGACATTGTTTGACATTTTTGCAAATCTCTTCAATATCTGACTCAATAGAAGGCGGTTAGAATTCCCATATCTGCTTCTTTATTCAATATATTGAGCTGTGTTGTTTTGGTTGAAGTATATAAAAATATTCAGCCTTGTTTGCTTGTCTATTCGTTTGTTGGAGGCTATTTGAGCTTCTCAGGTAACTCAGTGGTAGAGAATACGCCTGCCAGTGCAGGAGATGCAGGAGATGTGGGTTCAACTCCTGGGTCAGGAAGATTTCCTTGAGTAAAAAAATGGCAACCCACTCCAATATTCTTGCCTGGAAAATTCCATGGCTAGAGGAGCCTGGTGGGTTACAGTCCATGGGATTACAAAGAATTGGACACGACTGAGCGACTGAGCACATTTGGGTTTTCAGTTTGGAGTTTTTCAAATAAAGCTGCTATGAACATTAAAAAATGAAATAAAATTCAGCCTCACACAGGTATATAACCGGAGAAAAGAGGAGTATATTAAAAGGATATTCAGATAATTGTGGCTATTCCTCCTTGATTCTATACCTAAACTCGACAAATGACAGTTTTGTAAAATTTAGTTTCCACGTGGAACCTGAAACCATTACTGGTCAGCTTTTCATTACATTAAAGCACATTGGTCTTGGACTTCCCTGGTGGCCTGGGGGTTAAGAATTCTTCAGCCAGTGCAGGGGACAAGGGTTCAGTCCGTGGTCTGGGAAGATCCCTAACGCCAGGGAACAGCTGAGCCCATGCACCACAGCTGCTGAAGCTCGTCCACTCTAGGGCCCGTGTTCCACAGCTTGAGATGTCACGGCAGCAAGAAGTCCATGCACCACCCCCAAAGAGCAGCAGCCCCCAGCTCACCACAACTAGAGAAAGTCCACCCTCCACAAAGAAGACCCAGCACAGCCAAAAATTTTTCAATAAATTTGAAAATGGGGGGAAAAAATGGTCTATCTTGCACTTTGAATTCACCCTTTACTTGTGCATGATTTTGTACCATCACATGATAGTCACTTGCAAAATACTGGTTCACTAAGTTACACAGATCTTCCAAATGTTGATACATTTCGTTTCACAACATAAAAATATCATATACATTAGTGTCACCACTGAAAGTCTTTAAGTATTGGGAAGCTGCTAAGCTCACAGCAGTGGATACAAATTTTCCAAAAATCTAATTTTCACTCAAAAGCTCAAATTTCTTCTTTGACAGCAAATATTGTCAATTTTTTCCTCTTGAATTGACAGCTCTCTTCCTTCATTTTAGAGAAAATGTCTGCAAAAAAACTACATTTGCATAACCATAGTATGTCTTTCAATCCTTCTCTCAAGTAGAAATGGTGCTCATGAAAAAAAGCAGCTAGTTCAGCTTGCAACTCAAACAATTGCACAAGTGCTTTTCCTGGAGGCAACCATGGTACTTAGGCAGACAGCAGAATTCTTCCCATTCTGTCAAAATATTTAAAAGAAATATACTCAAGGGTGGAGAGTTAATAAAGCTAATAATTTTTACTGCTTCATCAAGTCATTCTTAAGTGAATCTGGTATATTTACTTCTGTTGCTGTGCGTGCATGCCAGTTCGAGATACAATGACTACAAGGGTGGCCTGAAGTCCTGCCTTCTTTAGTGCTAAGGGGCCAGTTATTTGACCTGCCATTGCTTTTCCACCATCAAAACCACAAAATAACATCTTAAAATTATTATAAAAATAGTTTTGACTTCACAGACCCCATAACAAGGTCCTGAGGATCCTCAGAGGTTTGCAGGCCACGCTTGGAGAACCACAATCTTAATGCTTTATTCATCAGTTAACAAATATGTATCATGACAGCATATTAAAAAACAGAGACATCACTTTGCCAACAAAGGTCCATCTAGTCAAAGCTATGGTTTTTCCAGTAGTCATGTACAGACTGTGGTACTGAAGAAGACTCTTGAGTCCCTTGGACTGCATGGAGATCTAACCAGTCAATCCTAAAGGAAATCAACCCTGAATATTCATCGGAAGTACTGATGCTGAAGCTGAAGCTCCAATACGTTGGCCACATGATGTGAAGAGCTCATTCATTGGAAAAGACCCTGATGCTGTGAAAGATTGAGGGCAGGAAGAAAAGAGGGTGACAGAGGATGAGACGGTTGGATGGCATCGCTGACTCAATGGAAATGAGTTTGAGCAAACTCAGGGAGATAGTGAAGGACGGGAAAGCCTGGTGTGCTGCAGTCCACGGGGTTGCAAAGAGTCAGACATGACCGAGGGCTGAAAAACACAAATCACGCACCTACATTTCCCTGACATTTCCCTGACACCAGTCCAGGTCTTGAGTTCTTTGTTGTTGTTTGTTTGTTTGCTTTGATTTTTGGCTCTGCGGGGTCTTTGTTGCTATATACGGACTTTCTCTAGTTGCAAAGAGTGGGACTACTCTTCATTGCCATGTGTGGGCCTCTCATTGCAGTGGTTTCTTTCTTTTGTTGCAAAGCACAGGCTTCAGGGTGGACGGACCTTAGTAGCTGGGCGCTGTGGCTTAGTTGCGCCACAGCGCATGGGATCTTCTCAGACTAGGGACTGAACGTGTTCCCTGCATTGGAAAGGAGGATTCCTTTCTTTTTTAAAATTTATTTTAAATTGAGAGGAAATTGCCTTACAATGTTGTGTTGGTTTCTGCCATACACCAATGCAAATTAGCCATAATTACATATATATCACCTGCCTCTTGAGCCTCCCACCTGTCTAGGTAATCACAGAACACCAGGCTGGGCTCCCCGTGTTATTCAGCAACTTGTCACCAGCCTACCTATTTTACACATGAGAGTGTATTTATGTCAATGCTGCCTTCTCCATTCTCCACTCTCTCCTTCCCCCACTGTGGACAGGAGGATTCTTATCCACTGTACCACCAGGGAAGTCCCCAGGCCCTGAATTTTGGGTGGTGAGTTTTATATGAGATACCCGAGGCCTCTGTTCTCATATGGACACATTGTCATAGAAAGAGCAGAAAATAAATCAATAAATGAATAAGGTTATTTCACCTAGAGAAAAGTGCCTTGGAGAAAGTAAAACTCTGTAGTCCTTAAGCTTTATATAGTGATATATGTCAATTATTTCCCATTAAAATTAAGAGAAAAAAGAAAAGAAAACTGGATAGTTTAACAGAAAGAGACTTGGGGGTAATTTACCTTCATGGTTAAATATGGTATCCACAAACCCCCTTGCTTGTTTTAATTTAAATTTTTAATTAAGCAAATTAAATAATTCAGTTTCTCAGTCACAATAGCCACATTTTAAGTGTTTGATAACCATGTGTGGTTAGTGGCCACCATACTGGAGTGGACTGCCATTTTCTCTTCCAGGGAATCTTCTTCACCCAGGGATTCTTTACCGCTGGGCCACCAGGGAAACCCAGTGGCCACCATATTGGACAGTACAGATATGGAGCCTTGCCATGATGGCAAAAAGTTCTACTAGACAGCATTGATTTAGACGGTGAGACAGAGAAAACCTCCCTGAAGATTTGAGGACAGAGTAATAGCAAAGATCTTGAGACAATCTACTTTGGCACCTTGAAAGAAGAAGAGAGAGACTTCTCTGGCAGTCCAGTGGTTAAGACTTCATGATTCCAATGCAAGGTGCAGAAGTTTGATCCCTAGTTGGCGAACTAAGATCCATGTGCCACAGGGCGTGGCCATGTGACTTCAGACAGTGACTGTAGCTATGAAATTAAAAGATGCTTGCTCCTTGGAAAGAAAGCTATACAAACCTAGACAGCATATTGAAAAGCAGAGAAATCACTTTGCCAGCAAAGGTCTGTATAGTCAAAGCTAAGGCTTTTCTAGTAGTCATGTAGAGATGTGAGGGTTGGACCACAAAGAAGGCTGAGTGCTGAAGAATTGATGTTTTCAACCTGTGGTGCTAGAGAAGACTCTTGAGAGTCCCTTGGACAGCAAGGACATCAAACCAGTTAATCCTAAAGGAAATCAACTCTGAATATTCCCTGGAAGGGCTGATGCTGAAGCTGAAGCTCCAATACTCTGACCACCTGATGTGAAGAGCCAACTCACGGGATAAGATCCTAATGCTGGAAAAGATTAAAGGCGAAAGAAGGGGCCATAGAATGAGATGGACAGATAGCATCACCAACTCAATGGACCTGAATGTGAACAAACTCGGGAAGATAACAGAGGTCAGAGGAACTTGGCATGCTGCAGTCCCTGGGGTCACAAAAGAGTCAGACAAGACTTAGCAAGTGAACAACAACAACAAAGCTGGAAAGACAGGAGAAGGGGGTCACAGTGCTGAGACACAGGTCTTAGAGTCAGTATGGTGATTGAAAATGACAAGGTCAAGGGTTTGACCTTAGAATGGGGAGTTGAAAACTAGACTTAGAGGTCCAAATCCAGGAGAGGGAAATCAACTAAAAGACCAGGGCTTCCCTGGTGGTTCAGTGGTAAAGAATCTGCCTGCCAATTCAGGAGACACGGGTTTGATCCTTGGTCAGGGAGGATCGTGCCATGGGGCAACTGAGGCCCTGCGCCAAAACTGTCGAGGCTGTGCTCCAGAGCCAGTGAGTCGCAGTTACTGAAGCCAGCACACCCTAGAGCCCAAACTCCGCAACAAGAGAAGCCGCCACCATAAGAAGCCGGTGCACTGCCCCCACCCTCTGTAACTAGAGACATGCCCTTGCCACAGCGGAAACCCGACAAGATGTGTATAAGAGACAGGAGTTAAATTCGCCCATTCCAGTCCATTTAGTTCTCTGATTCCTAGAATGTCGACAGTCACTCTTGCCATCTCCTGTTTGACCACTTCCAATTTGCCTTGGCAATAAGGAGTTCACGATCTGAGCCACAGTCAGCTCCTGGTCTTGTTTTTGTTGACTGTATAGAGCTTCTCCATCTTTGGTTGCAAAGAAAACAATCAACCTGATTTCGGAGTTGACCATCTGGTGATGTCCATGTGCTGTCTCTTATACACTACACAGCCCAAAATGAATAAATAAATACAATCATGTATAAACAAAAGAGACGAAGAACAGCCACAGCAGTAGGAGGAAAATCTGAAGGGTGCAGAGTCACAGAAGCATGTTTTAAGCAAGACGTAGTAGTGACCTCGGTTAACTATTGCTGAGACATCTAAGGTAAGAACAGAAAAGTGACTGCTGGATTTGGCAACATGGAAAGCACACATATCCGCAGCAGGAGCTGGTTCAGTAGAGTGCTGAAGTTACAAGCCCACAGAGAATGAATGGCTTGAAGAGTGATGAGATTTGAAAAAGTAGGAAGGGAGTGGAAAAACGAGTGGTAACTGGAGGGCAGGTAGAGTCCAGGAAGGTTTTGCTTTGTCTTGGTTTAAGAGGGAGAAACACAGCAGTTTGGGCATTGATTGGAGTGATCCATTGATAAGGAGAGAGTTCAGTCTTGGAAAGGAGCAAAAATGGTCTTCCCTACTGGCCCAGCAGTGAAGAAGCCATCTGCCGATGCAGGGGACCTGGGTTCGATCCCTGGTCTGGGAAGATTCCACAAGCCACGGGGCAACTTAAGGGAGTGGAAAAACGAGTGGTAACTGGAGGGCAGGTAGAGTCCAGGAAGGTTTTGCTTTGTCTTGGTTTAAGAGGGAGAAACACAGCAGTTTGGGCATTGATTGGAGTGATCCATTGATAAGGAGAGAGTTCAGTCTTGGAAAGGAGCAAAAATGGTCTTCCCTACTGGCCCAGCAGTGAAGAAGCCATCTGCCGATGCAGGGGACCTGGGTTCGATCCCTGGTCTGGGAAGATTCCACAAGCCACGGGGCAACTGAGCACCTGAGCCCCAGCTACTGAAGCCCATCCGCCCCGGAGCCTGTGCTCCACAGCATGGGAAGCCACCGCAAGGAGAGGCCCACGCGACGCAATGTCTCTGCAACTAGAGAGGAGCCCCAGCTCTCTGCAACTAGAGAAAGCTCAAGTGTAGCAACCAAGACTCAGCTCATCCAACATAAAATACACAAATAAAATATTTTTTAAAAAGAAAGGAGCAAGAAGACTTCATTTATGATAATGGGGAAGAAGGCAGAGAGTGTGGGTTCCTATTCTGGATGTAGTGCTATAATTATGAGAAAAGCTGCTCCGAACATTCAAGTACAATTTTTTTGTGTGAATATATGTCTTTATGTCTCTTGAGTACGTACATAGGTTTTGCAAAATACCTGGACCATTTTACATTCCCACCAGCAGTACCTGAAGGTTCCAATGTCTCCACGACCTCAATTTTCTTATTATAGATTTTATCTGAAGTCTTCTACTGACCAATGATAATGAGTATCTTCATGTGCTTATTGGCCATGTGTATACCTTCTATTCAGGCTTCTCAGATGGCTCAGTGGTAAAGAATCTGCCTGCAAATGCAGGATACACACGTTCAATCCCTGGGTCAGGAAGATTTCCTGGAGGAGGAAATGGCAACCCACTCCTGTATTCTTGCCTGGAGAAGCCCATGGACAGAGGAGCCTGGCGAGCTCCTCATGAGGTCACAAAGAGTTGACACTAAGCACACACACACACACGCAAACCTTCATTAGAGAAACGTCTCTTTGGATCCCTTGCCTACATTTCGGTTGCCTGTTTTTGCTGTTGAGTTGTTAATAGTTCTTTAGTATGTTAATAGTATGCTGGATGCTAGACCCTTATCAGTCATATGCTTGGCAAATATTTCCTCTCAGTCAGTGGGTTGGCTTTCTTGATAATGTCCTTTGAAGTACAGAAGTTTTAAAGTTTGATGAAGTCAAACTTATCTATCTTTTCTTTGTGCTTTTGGTGTCCTATCTAAGAAACCATTCTTAATCCAAGGTCACAAAGACTTACACCTGTTTTCTTCTAAGAGTTTCGTTGCTTTAGCACTGATCTTTAGGTCTTCGATTCATTTTGAGTTAACTTTTGCATGTGGTATAAGGTAAGAGTCCGATTTTATTTGTACGTGGATACACAGTTGTCCCAGCTTTATTTGCTGAAAACACATTTTTGTCTACCTTGAATCATCTTGGTACTCTTGTTAAAAATTAGCCAACCATGTGTATTTTTATTTCTGTTTTATTTTTAGCGTCTTTATTTTTGGTCTCCCAGTTCTATTCCATTGAATTATTATGTCTTATGCCAGTACTATATTGTGTTGATTACTCTAGCTTTATATAATAGTAAAATTTGAAATTGAAATATGTGATTTCTCCAACTTGTTTCTTTTTCAAGATATTTTGGCTTATTCTAGACTTCTGCATTTCCATATGAATTTTAGGATCAGCTTTTCAATTTCTGCAAAAAAAAAAAAAAAGCGGCAACTTTGATTTTGAGAGAGATTGCAATGAATCTGTAGATCAGTTTGGAGAGAATTACTATCCTAATAATAGTAAGTCTTACAATCCATAAATGCGGGAAGTTTTTCCATTTATTTGTCTTAATTAATTTCTTTTATGTTACTGATTTTAAGCAGAAGAGTGACATGGTCAGGCTTCCCTGGTAGCTCAGTGGTAAAGAATCTGCCTGCCAATGCAGGAGACACGGGTTCGATCCCTGGTCAGGGAGGATCCCACATGCCGAGCAGCAACTAAGCCCTGCGGGCCACAACTACTGAGCCGGTGCTCTAGAGCCTGGGAGCTGCAACCACTGAGCCCAAGTGCTGCAGCTACTGAAGCCCGCGCAAGCTGGAGCCCAAGCTTCGAAACAGGAGAAGCCACTGCAATGAGAAGCCCACCCACCACAACTGGAGAGTGGCCCCCCGCTTGCTACAACTAGAGAAAAAAAGCCCAACAGCAACAGAGACCCAGCACAGCCAAAAATACCATAAATAAGTAAAATCTACCAAGAAAAAAAACAAAAAAAAACCAGACTGGATCTTTCCAAATCCTAAAAAAATAAAGAAGAGTGATATGATCTGATTCATACTTTAGGAAGATTACTCAGTAGTGTGAAAACCAGTCAGAGGGAAGAAATGCTGCATGGCAGAGACGAGAAGGAAGCACTAGCTGCAGAAACATCTATGCTGTGACTTGGCGGGACCTGACAACTGACTCACACAGAAAGACAGGAAGCAGCAGAGACTCCCAGGCTTGTGGCTTGCATACACTGTGATGCCTCCTAATGAAATGGAAAACACAAGAAGCAGTTTGGGGGGAAAGTTGGTACATGTTCAGCATGAGGTGACTGGACACCCAGGCAGAGAGGTAAAATCACTGGATATTTAAGTCTGATCCTCAAGGAAGCTCTCTAGCCTGGGAAAATCATCAAATAAAAGCGGAGCCATGAGACTACATGAAATAACCAAGGGGGCCCATAAAGGAAGCAGAATGGATACAAAAGAACACCATTTAAGAGTTGAGCTGATGACAAAAAGTCCAAATCGGAGACTGAGAAGGAATAGCCAGAGGTAGGAGGAAATCCAGGAAGGAGGTGCGTAACAAGGGTATGGAGAGAGCGACTGATAACAGTAAGTTAGGGACTGAAATGTTTCACTGGGTTCAGTGTGGCCGGCAGTCACTGGTGACCTAGATGAGGGCTGTTCCAGTGGAGGGCCGAATTGCAGCGCTGTGGACTGAGGAGGAGATGGGAGTCGACAAGATGGAAACAGCATGTACAGATAATTCATTCCAGAAGCTTGGAGAGGTAGGGAAAGTTAAAAAGCAGTGACTAGAAATGTAAAGGGAGCCAAGGGAACGTGTGTTTTTTTAGGATAGAAGAGACTTGAGTATGTTTATTGGCTGATGGGAAAGACTCGGCAGAAATGAAGAGGGTAAGAGATGAAGTGTGGCCCATGTGGAGCTGGAGGAGTGACTGAGAGAAGGAATAAGGCGAGTGGATTCAGAACAGTGCTTTTCAAATTTTCACATGCATCCGAACCATAAATCTTAATTCTCCCCTCTTCTCTCCATCTTCACAGCCACCATCCTGGTCCAAATCCAAGTCTCTTATACTTCGCATTTCTCACCGGGACAGCTGAGCTGGCCTTTAGATGCTCAACTTCATGATGTAAGTTTGGTGTGAAGAGCCCAGGAGGGGGTTAACTGAACAGAAGAAAGCAGAATGAGCCAGTGGCCTCTGGGAGGTCAGAGTACAAGGCCATGGGAGTCAAAAGACAGATTCGCTGCAAGAGAGGCTTTTGTGGGATGCTCGAGGCTGGGATTTCAAAAGGGGCCATTCAAAACCTGAACCCGGAGAGAATAACTGGGGTCATGATGAAGGTCAAGAGAGGGTAGTAGAGGGTCCTTCATGTGGATGAGCAGAACATGAGGAATGATTGCCAGACCTAGATCTTGAAACCCAAGTCCTTGACAGACAGAAGTAGGTGACGCTGAGGGCAACAGACCAAGGCAATGAGAAGGGGTGGCAGAGTAGAGTCAGGTGGCAGGAGTCGCAGAGAAGCAGAAAACGACAGAGGCTCTTAGGAAAACATCCTCCAACACGTGAACCACGGTTATCTGTGGGGGCGGAGAGCATGATGAGCAGCTCCAATTGTTTCTTCATACTTTCCTGTTTTTTCCTCTAAGTTTTCTACAATAAGCTTTTTAAAAAATCTCCAGTGGTTAGGACTCCACACATCCAGTGTGGGGAGGGCGGAGTGGGGGGCGGCTGATGTTTGATCCCTGGTTGGGGAATTAAGATCCCACACGAACTCGGGATGGTCTAAAAATAAATGACTACATAGATAAAATAAACAGAAAGGTAAAAGCTGGAAAAAAATACAAAGAACAACAAATCCCTCATTCACACCACGTAGCCTTGGTCATTGTAAACATGCTTAAGTCCCCTTCAACACCTGCTCCTCTCAGACAAGCTTGATGACTTGGCTTTTTGTTGTGTCTCTGTGTGTGTGTATACACACACAAAACTGCATAAGGTAGGGTGTGTGTGATCGTTCTACTTACAGGCGGAACTGTTCTAATAATCAGGGAGGGAACAGCCTTGCTAAGGTGAAGAGGACTCACTCAGGGACTGGAAGCCTGAACCCCTTCCCAGCTGAGCAGCCCTATGGGGAGGACCCAGAGTCCGATTTGAGCGTACTAGGTCACCTGGTTGTTAAACGCTCTAGGAAGAGAGAGAATCTCTATTTTTATTTCTAGGTTTCAACCCACTCTCATATCTCTCAAGTCATTTTATCCCTCAGAAGTCTGAGAAGGCTGTCACTATCTCCATTTGACAGATAGGAAAACCGAGGCTTGGAGAAGGACAGTGAGCTCCCAGAGTGTCACAGCGAGTTGGTGGAGCACAGGGGGCTAGTTCTCTAGTCTAGGCTTCTTCCCAGAACCCCAGAAACCTAGGCCAGTGTGCAGAAAGATGGGGCACAGGCAAGGGACACTGGGCAACTCAGATGAATGGACTTTGGCCACTTGGCAATAAGGAAGAGAAGTGGTGATAATTTCAGGCGGCTAAGGCTGGGCCGTGGCCAGGAAACTGGGTCAGAGGAGCGA
This sequence comes from Oreotragus oreotragus, assembly GCA_006410675.1. Taxonomy (NCBI): domain Eukaryota; kingdom Metazoa; phylum Chordata; class Mammalia; order Artiodactyla; family Bovidae; genus Oreotragus; species Oreotragus oreotragus. Next base: position 613,450 of record SJYX01022317.1, on the reverse strand, counting down.
AAGGTGGGTGGTTCCCTCCTCAGAGGCCCCAGAGAGCAGGCCTACTCTCTGGAGACTATGCCCTCTCGTTCCCCACTTCACTCAGAAGCAGGCTTCAGAGTTACATAGATCTGGATTCAAGTTTCAGTTCTACCATTGATACCCACTGTGTGCTATTTGAAAAGCCTATTTACCTTTCTAGGCTTCAATGTTCTCATCTGTAAAATGGAGTAATAATATTTAACTCTCAGTATTGTTCTAAGGTTAGAAAGAGAGAACTCTCTTTCATTCGTTTGTAAGCAATGACATTTAAAATGTCTGGGTTCCCAGCCTCATTCCAGACTGCCCCAAATGGGCTCAGCATCAAGGGGACTGCCTGATATGGATAGGGAAGCCACATACACGCACACAAGTGAGATCTGACATTGGCTTTGCAGTGACCACATGCACTCTCCAGGGCAGCCCCTGGGAGATGGACTTGATCACCTGTAAATTGGGTGCTCCGCACACAAGGCACAGGCATCAGAGGACAGCTGGTGTTAGATGCATCAAGCCAGCTCCTGCCCTCAAGGCCACTGAGCAGTGGGGTGCGGGGTGCAGACTGTGAACTGATGCTGCCTGGAGACCATAAAAGTGCCTCCCAGAGGCCTGCCCGAGGGCCGAGAGCACAGGCAGGCAGCCACAGCCCCGCCACATTAGAGGATATGAGGACAGAGACCCTCTACTCCACCACTTTCCCTGGACACTCTTGCTTGAGTCCATTTCTATATGTTGAGGATGAAACAAAGGAGGACTCGGGTCACGCTGGTACATGGAGAGGCACAGTAACCAGCAGCCAGGAATAGTACAGCTGCTATTATGTGCTCCTGCTGGCTCTGCACTTTGTCTGTAAACATTCTCTGGAGGGTTTGCAAAGCGCTTTCTCACCCCTTTTTTTGTACTTCACCACAACTCGGGGCTTCCCTGGTGGCTCCCACGGTAAAGAATCTGCCTGCAGTGCAGGAGACCCGAGTTTGATCACTGGGTAGGGAAGATCCCTTGGAGAAAGGAATGGCTACCCACTCCAGTACTCTTGCCTGGAAAACTCCATGGGCAGAGGAGCCTGGCCGACTGCACTCCATCAGGTCACAAAGAATCGGACATGACTGAGCGACTTTCACTTCACTTTCACGACTTTAGGGGACAAGAATTATTATCCCGGATTTTCTGAGAGAAAAGGACAGAGACCGTCTCCAACCACACCCCACAAGTAAAGTGGCTTGGTCAGTGTGGGGCACAGAGGGATCCTAGGCCGGGGCAGCAGGAAATGTGGTTTACCTGCCGGCACGCAGCAGGTCGAGGTCAGTCCCCGATTCTCTAGGTAGCTCTCTTTCATCACTCACAGTGGCATTTCCCCACGCTATAGAAAGAAGTGGATTCCCAGCCTTCACCCAGGGACTTTCCTGTCCATGTGCCCACACGCACCAGGCCCCCATCTCACTCCCTGGCTTGGACGATCGCAACTCCTCTAGGCCTCAGTTTCCATCTGTAAAATGGGCATCCCTGGAATGGGGTGGGCTAGAAGAGTCGGTGGCCGGGCGCTGGGGCACCCGAGGCCGGCGCAGGTGGGTGGGACCAGCGTTGTGAGTCAGCCGGGCGGGCCTTGGAAGGGCCGTCCAGCCGGTCGGACCGGCCCAGGATGTAAATGAGCCGCCAGGGCTCTCCCGGGGCCGGGTCGCCCGGGGGGTGACGGGAAGGGAGGCCGGCCAGGCGCCGGGAGCTCGGGGCTCCCGGCGGGAAGTGGGTGCGGCGCGGGCTCTGCAGGGCGCGCGGCGTCTGCGGCCCGGGATGGAGCCCCGCTGAAGCCGCCGCGTAGACGCGGCGCCGGAGCCAAGATGTGTCTGCGCCTGGGTGAGCGCCGGAGGTGGGGGTAGGGGTAGGGGTCGGGGGATGGCCCGGGAGGCCCGACCCCGCAACCAAGTTCTCCCGCAGGGGCGGAGCACTATAGTGGGCGCCCGGAACCCTCGAGGTCCAGGCCACCTTCTCTGCGGGTCACTTTCTGCTCTGGGCCTCAGTTTCCCCGCACTGAGCTGGCGAGAGGCGGGCTCTTGGTATCTCCCGAGGTGGAGTCGCACCTTGCCCGCTTGCACTTTCCTTTCTTGCGGAGGAGGGACCCCCTAGATGGAAGAAAAGCAGCGCCCTCTCCCCAGAAGCCAGAGCGGAGAGAGGGGTATCCAGAGCCCAGGGAGTTCTGAGCCTGAGGCTGCCTGCCCTTGGCTCCCTTAGCCTCGCAAAGGGCTCCGGTTTCCCTACCCTCTGCTCCCCAGATCCAGACAGAGGAGTGAGACAGACCGGTCCCCTACCCTCACTGCCTGGACACAGTGATGCTGCTCGTGGGCACAGGACAGATCTGGGGAATCCCTACTCTCTAACCGAGAGAACTTTCGAGCTTCAGTTTCCTCATCTGTAAAGTGGTGAGGGTATCACCCCTCCTAGGACCTTCCTGAACAGAAGGACTGCCCCGAGATTCTGTCCAGTGCTCCAAGCACAGCCCCATGCTGGCACTCTACCTCCAATTTGACCAAGTCTTGGTCCTGGGATCCTGTTGCTCATGAGCCCAGTTGGTGTGTTTGCGTGGCCAGGGAGGTGGGTGGACCGGGTGAAGTGGGTCAGGCTCCTGAGACAAGGCTGCCATGCCCCTTCCTGTTTGACCAGCACTTAATCTTCATGACGCCATCCAGTCCTGTGGTAGCTGTCCCGCCCGTTGTCTGCCCTCTGCTTCTCCTAGATCTGGTATAGTTTCAGAGTGTCCTGCAGGCTGCAGGGGTCTCAGAGACCGGCTAGGCCAACCCCTTCCCATTCTACCTCTGGGGAAAGAAACTGGGGCCCAGAAAGGAGAGAGGCTGGGGGGAGTTCATGAAGAGGGGCTGTGACTGAGTATCTCCAGCCCTCCCTGCTCCCTGGGGGCCTCCTCTTGGCATAGGGCCCCCAAGAACATCCAATTTAGGGATTCCTTCCTTCCTACCCACAGTCCCTTCCTTTTTTCTTTCTTTCTTGCTGCAAAACCCCTATATATGAAACATGATCCAGTCTTCCTTTCTGCCACCGATGGGGACACTGAGGTCTGGAAAGGGACTCAGAGGCTCCACAAGGAGCAGCTAAAGGAAGAAGAGGGGCTTGTTTAGTTCTAGGGCCCAGGCCAGTCTTTCGGTCTTGCAGAGCTGGCTAGAGTGAAGGGGCTGGTGGGTCCAGGGGCCATCATATGCAGAGCCAGGCACCACAGGGCACATTCCAGCTATCTGGAACAGCCAGGAGGAGGACTCCTTGGTCCTGGGGGGTGTGCAGATGGGAGCTGAGCAGCCACCTGTGGACACTCAAATAGGATTTGCTTGCAAATCTTTTGACCCCAGCCTCCCCACCTTGCTGTGTCCCTGCCCAGTGCCTCTGCACCCAGGGTATGCCCTCCTTTCCTGTCTATCTTCTCATGAGGACCCTCTTTCCCCACTGAGAAACAAGGGTTATTCTTCCCATTTTTCAGATGGGGAAATGGAGACTCAGAAGCTTGAGTTTCTTGCCCTGAGTCTGTTCAGCAATTGTGAGCTGAGTCCCTATTGTGTGCCAGGTCCTACCCATCAAACAGTCCTGCATAGGACTTCCTTCTGTCCAACAGTGCCTTGGGGTCTCAGAAACCAGCTAGGCCAACCCCACTGATCTCTGCCCAGTGAACTGGGGGCTCCCTGGCGTTTAGACCAGGGACCATCAAGCTGTCTATGGTGCCTCAGGGCCTGGCATGGAACAGGCACTCAGTGAACACTGATGTAACAAATGTATGGATGAAAAAAATCAGGGGATGCAAAGCTTAGAGGATTATGGGTCTAGAGCTGGAGACCTGGGTTCAAATCCTGACTGTGCCACTCATGACCCTGAACACTAACAAAGACTATTACCCCTTATTATTAAGTACCACCTGTATGCTTTTCCAACCTTAGAGATCCAAGGACTCCCATGAAAGTAACGTGAACCCCCTTCCCTGATAAGGAAACTGAAACTCAGAGAAGATGAGTTACTGGCCCAGAATCATCCACAAATAGATTTAGAACCTAATGTCCATCACTCCTGCTGGGGCCTCAGTTTCCTCCTCTGCCCAGTGGAGTGAGTCCCACCCATGGCCCTGATGTGACTGTCCCTCCCAGGTGGCCTGAGCGTGGGTGACTTCCGGAAGGTACTGATGAAGACAGGGCTGGTGCTGGCCGTGCTGGGCCACGTGAGCTTCATCGCAGCTGCTCTCCTCCACGGCACCGTGCTGCGCTACGTGGCTGCCCCCAGTGACGCTGTGGCTCTGCAGTACTGCGTGGTCGACATCCTCTCTGTCACTTCTGCCATCGTGGTATGGCCAGGCTGGGAGGATGACTGGCAGGAGGGGGCTGGCAGGGTCTTTGATGAGTCCCCACCCACAGCCTGGGGTGGGCAGGCAGAGAGCCCTGAGCACTCACCCCTATTCCACCACTACCAACCAGACCAGTCACGCAAGCTCTCTTTGCCTCAGCTTCCTCGTCTATAAAATGGGGATGGTAACCTGTCCATCTGAGAGGGTCCTGATGAGTACTGAATGCGATCATCCACATAAAGTGCTGAGCACAGTGCCTGGTACATAGTTACCTCTCACTACTGCAAGCAAGGATTATTATTGCAATAGGGAAATAGTCAAGGCACTGTTGGACAGAAGGAAGGAAGGAGCATCAGCTCAGCTTGGGAGTATTCACAGAGGTGGAGGCCCCTGAGGTGGGTCTTGATGGATGAATACGAACTCAAAGATGATATGCTACAGTTACCATAAAGCGGATAGGAAGCCTGCTGGGGCCAGCAGGTAGGAAAGGAAACTGGGATGGCATTTCAAGTATAGAGGATGGCAGATGCAAAGGTGTGGAGATGGGAATGGATACGGTCTCCTCTGGAGACACTGAAAAAGCCAGTTTGGCAGGAGCTTTAGCATTAGGCCTGGACAATCATAAAATGGGCTTCCCTGGTGGCTCAGACAGTAAAGAATCTGCCTGCAATACAGGAGACCTGAGTTCGATCCCTGGATTGGGAAAATACCCTGAAGAAGAGAATAGCTACCCACTCCTTCATAATGAAGTGAAAATGAAGGTGTTAGTCTCGCTCAGTAGTGTCTGACTCTTTGTGACCCTGCAGATTGTAGCCTGACAGGTCCTCTGTCCATGGGATTCTCCAGGCAAGCATACTGGAGTGGGTTGCCATTCCCTTCTCCAGAGGATCTTCCCGACCCAGGGATTGAACCCAGGTCTCCGGAACTGCAGACAGATTCTGCAGGCATAGCCATCAGGGAAGCCCTGGACTATAATACAGGCTCAATAAATAGAAGCCATGGTTATGACTGGATGTCAGTACCTGGTTGATGAATATAAGAATGAAGGGGTCTGGTAATCTCAAGTTCACAAAACCCTTTCCCAGCTGTCAGCAGCCTTTGGGGAACATTGTCACATCAGTGTCTGAGTTCCATCCCTGCCACCTCCTGGCTGAGGGACTTCTTTCTCCCTCTAAGCCTGCTCCCTCCCCTGCAAAGTGAAGCTCAGACAGCTTGCTGGCCCCACACCTTGGTTAAGCGAGGATCAGAGGCGCCAGCAAGTAGAGGAGCCTCTGTCAGTGGGATAGAGCTAGGCTGTGCAGCTAAGTGTAGTGTTGTTATTGTACTTTGTTCCTCTGACCAGCCTTGTGAGGAAGGCAGTGAGCCCAGGGTTGAAGGTCCACCAGAGATGGGCTCTGGGGTGGACCCCTTCAGCTGTGCTCTTATTTCCTCAAGTAATCCCCACAGCTCCTTGCAAGACGGGGCTGCTCTTACCCTCACTTTACAGATGAGGAAACTGAGACTCAGGGGCTCACTCAACCTCCTGCTGATACAAAGAAGCCACCCTAGATGTGAAACTACGTGACCGACACCAAAGTCAGTGTGATTCTGACTGTCAAATGGGCTCTTTCTGCTGAGCAGGCTTAGTTCGCCCAGAGAGTCTGAGGCACTTACTTGTGTCTGCACAGCAAATTATAGGCATGACTGGGCCCTCCAGAGTCTAAGCTGCCTCATGTGGGTCCAGCCCTGGCCTGATAAAGTGAGGGGACTGAAGGAGGGACTCTGGCTGAGTGGAACCCAAAAGATCCAGAAGGCAGCTGGTGGGCTTAACAGTGGAGCTGCCCCGCCTACTGGGACCAGGGCTGTTTAGGGAGGCCTGCAGGAGGAAGAACCCAAGCAGGTAAAGAGGCGCCGGAAGGACGTTCCTGAGAAGGCGCTGTGTAGCTGGCATCAAGGCCAGGCCCTGCGTGGGTGTCCACATCCAGAGTGATGAGGGAAGAGCCTGGCCCAGGGTGGACTGAGAAACTGATGGGACAGGGCCAGGTCACTGAGAGCCTGGGAGCATTCAGCATACTCCTAGGAATTTGGAATTCCACTCTGTAAAGTGTCCTAGTCTATTTTAAAATAACAGTGTTGTTTAGTTCCTTGCCAGTCGAGTTACTTAGTTTCTTCCAAAATCTTTTCCACTCCAGGGAGACATGTCATGTATATCCTGTGACATGGCTCTACGACCCTCGGGATATGGAGGTTTGAGACACATAGCTGTAGGCAGCAGGGAGTCAGGGAAGGTTGTAGGCAGGGCGTGACTGTGTTAGAATCGTCACTTCGGGGCTGGACCATGAAGAGACAGCACCCCTGAACAGATGAAGTGAGATCAAAGCTAATCAGGGGTAAGGGTTTGAAGGGCTAGAGTTGGCGATGAGGGACTCTTTACTGGAGAGCGGCCGGCCCCCCTGCCCATTCTCCCCCAGAGAGGGGAGGGAGCAGAGCTGACCTGAGTCTCCCCCACAGGTCCTCACCTCAGGCATTGCAGTCATTGTGTTGTCACGCTGCCTCCCCAGCATCCCCCTGGTACGTGGTACCTCCTGGGATGGGTCTGCAGGGCTTGGGACAGCAGCTGCCTCCAAGGGTCTGGCCTGCTTGGAGGGCGTAACCCCACGGGGGCTAGAGCTGCCCAGGGGGCCAGGCCAGATGTCCACTGACCAGTGGTCTTCTCCACCTAGCGCTGGACAGTGTTTAGCTTGAGTGTGGCCTGTGCCCTTCTCTCTCTGACCTGTGCTCTCGGCCTCTTGGCTTCGATCGCTGTGACCTTTGCCACCCAGGGCCGGGCACTGCTGGCCGCCTGCACTTTTGGTGGCCCCGAACGCCTGGCACTGGCACCCGACTGTCCCTTCGACCCTACGCGCATTTACGTAAGTGCTTAGGCCTGGGCTGGGGGAAGGGAGGGGGGCAACCAGGGGCTCATCAGAGGTGGGAAGGGTCCCTGGAGTCCCGCCCTTCACTCCCCAACCCCAGGTGACCATCTCTGCCCCTCCCCCCGCCCTCGCAGAGCTCCAGCCTGTGTCTCTGGGGCATCTCGTTACTGTTGTGTGTCGCAGAGAGTGTGTTTGCTGTCCGCAGCGCCCAGCTCGCCCACCAGGTGCTGGAACTGAGGCCCTGGTTGGGGAAAAGCAGCCATCGCATGGTAAGGCGTGCTACCCAGCGCCCCCCCCCCTTGCGCCTGGGTGAGCGCCGGAGGTGGGGGTAGGGGTAGGGGTCGGGGGATGGCCCGGGAGGCCCGACCCCGCAACCAAGTTCTCCCGCAGGGGCGGAGCACTATAGTGGGCGCCCGGAACCCTCGAGGTCCAGGCCACCTTCTCTGCGGGTCACTTTCTGCTCTGGGCCTCAGTTTCCCCGCACTGAGCTGGCGAGAGGCGGGCTCTTGGTATCTCCCGAGGTGGAGTCGCACCTTGCCCGCTTGCACTTTCCTTTCTTGCGGAGGAGGGACCCCCTAGATGGAAGAAAAGCAGCGCCCTCTCCCCAGAAGCCAGAGCGGAGAGAGGGGTATCCAGAGCCCAGGGAGTTCTGAGCCTGAGGCTGCCTGCCCTTGGCTCCCTTAGCCTCGCAAAGGGCTCCGGTTTCCCTACCCTCTGCTCCCCAGATCCAGACAGAGGAGTGAGACAGACCGGTCCCCTACCCTCACTGCCTGGACACAGTGATGCTGCTCGTGGGCACAGGACAGATCTGGGGAATCCCTACTCTCTAACCGAGAGAACTTTCGAGCTTCAGTTTCCTCATCTGTAAAGTGGTGAGGGTATCACCCCTCCTAGGACCTTCCTGAACAGAAGGACTGCCCCGAGATTCTGTCCAGTGCTCCAAGCACAGCCCCATGCTGGCACTCTACCTCCAATTTGACCAAGTCTTGGTCCTGGGATCCTGTTGCTCATGAGCCCAGTTGGTGTGTTTGCGTGGCCAGGGAGGTGGGTGGACCGGGTGAAGTGGGTCAGGCTCCTGAGACAAGGCTGCCATGCCCCTTCCTGTTTGACCAGCACTTAATCTTCATGACGCCATCCAGTCCTGTGGTAGCTGTCCCGCCCGTTGTCTGCCCTCTGCTTCTCCTAGATCTGGTATAGTTTCAGAGTGTCCTGCAGGCTGCAGGGGTCTCAGAGACCGGCTAGGCCAACCCCTTCCCATTCTACCTCTGGGGAAAGAAACTGGGGCCCAGAAAGGAGAGAGGCTGGGGGGAGTTCATGAAGAGGGGCTGTGACTGAGTATCTCCAGCCCTCCCTGCTCCCTGGGGGCCTCCTCTTGGCATAGGGCCCCCAAGAACATCCAATTTAGGGATTCCTTCCTTCCTACCCACAGTCCCTTCCTTTTTTCTTTCTTTCTTGCTGCAAAACCCCTATATATGAAACATGATCCAGTCTTCCTTTCTGCCACCGATGGGGACACTGAGGTCTGGAAAGGGACTCAGAGGCTCCACAAGGAGCAGCTAAAGGAAGAAGAGGGGCTTGTTTAGTTCTAGGGCCCAGGCCAGTCTTTCGGTCTTGCAGAGCTGGCTAGAGTGAAGGGGCTGGTGGGTCCAGGGGCCATCATATGCAGAGCCAGGCACCACAGGGCACATTCCAGCTATCTGGAACAGCCAGGAGGAGGACTCCTTGGTCCTGGGGGGTGTGCAGATGGGAGCTGAGCAGCCACCTGTGGACACTCAAATAGGATTTGCTTGCAAATCTTTTGACCCCAGCCTCCCCACCTTGCTGTGTCCCTGCCCAGTGCCTCTGCACCCAGGGTATGCCCTCCTTTCCTGTCTATCTTCTCATGAGGACCCTCTTTCCCCACTGAGAAACAAGGGTTATTCTTCCCATTTTTCAGATGGGGAAATGGAGACTCAGAAGCTTGAGTTTCTTGCCCTGAGTCTGTTCAGCAATTGTGAGCTGAGTCCCTATTGTGTGCCAGGTCCTACCCATCAAACAGTCCTGCATAGGACTTCCTTCTGTCCAACAGTGCCTTGGGGTCTCAGAAACCAGCTAGGCCAACCCCACTGATCTCTGCCCAGTGAACTGGGGGCTCCCTGGCGTTTAGACCAGGGACCATCAAGCTGTCTATGGTGCCTCAGGGCCTGGCATGGAACAGGCACTCAGTGAACACTGATGTAACAAATGTATGGATGAAAAAAATCAGGGGATGCAAAGCTTAGAGGATTATGGGTCTAGAGCTGGAGACCTGGGTTCAAATCCTGACTGTGCCACTCATGACCCTGAACACTAACAAAGACTATTACCCCTTATTATTAAGTACCACCTGTATGCTTTTCCAACCTTAGAGATCCAAGGACTCCCATGAAAGTAACGTGAACCCCCTTCCCTGATAAGGAAACTGAAACTCAGAGAAGATGAGTTACTGGCCCAGAATCATCCACAAATAGATTTAGAACCTAATGTCCATCACTCCTGCTGGGGCCTCAGTTTCCTCCTCTGCCCAGTGGAGTGAGTCCCACCCATGGCCCTGATGTGACTGTCCCTCCCAGGTGGCCTGAGCGTGGGTGACTTCCGGAAGGTACTGATGAAGACAGGGCTGGTGCTGGCCGTGCTGGGCCACGTGAGCTTCATCGCAGCTGCTCTCCTCCACGGCACCGTGCTGCGCTACGTGGCTGCCCCCAGTGACGCTGTGGCTCTGCAGTACTGCGTGGTCGACATCCTCTCTGTCACTTCTGCCATCGTGGTATGGCCAGGCTGGGAGGATGACTGGCAGGAGGGGGCTGGCAGGGTCTTTGATGAGTCCCCACCCACAGCCTGGGGTGGGCAGGCAGAGAGCCCTGAGCACTCACCCCTATTCCACCACTACCAACCAGACCAGTCACGCAAGCTCTCTTTGCCTCAGCTTCCTCGTCTATAAAATGGGGATGGTAACCTGTCCATCTGAGAGGGTCCTGATGAGTACTGAATGCGATCATCCACATAAAGTGCTGAGCACAGTGCCTGGTACATAGTTACCTCTCACTACTGCAAGCAAGGATTATTATTGCAATAGGGAAATAGTCAAGGCACTGTTGGACAGAAGGAAGGAAGGAGCATCAGCTCAGCTTGGGAGTATTCACAGAGGTGGAGGCCCCTGAGGTGGGTCTTGATGGATGAATACGAACTCAAAGATGATATGCTACAGTTACCATAAAGCGGATAGGAAGCCTGCTGGGGCCAGCAGGTAGGAAAGGAAACTGGGATGGCATTTCAAGTATAGAGGATGGCAGATGCAAAGGTGTGGAGATGGGAATGGATACGGTCTCCTCTGGAGACACTGAAAAAGCCAGTTTGGCAGGAGCTTTAGCATTAGGCCTGGACAATCATAAAATGGGCTTCCCTGGTGGCTCAGACAGTAAAGAATCTGCCTGCAATACAGGAGACCTGAGTTCGATCCCTGGATTGGGAAAATACCCTGAAGAAGAGAATAGCTACCCACTCCTTCATAATGAAGTGAAAATGAAGGTGTTAGTCTCGCTCAGTAGTGTCTGACTCTTTGTGACCCTGCAGATTGTAGCCTGACAGGTCCTCTGTCCATGGGATTCTCCAGGCAAGCATACTGGAGTGGGTTGCCATTCCCTTCTCCAGAGGATCTNTAGCTACCCACTCCTTCATAATGAAGTGAAAATGAAGGTGTTAGTCTCGCTCAGTAGTGTCTGACTCTTTGTGACCCTGCAGATTGTAGCCTGACAGGTCCTCTGTCCATGGGATTCTCCAGGCAAGCATACTGGAGTGGGTTGCCATTCCCTTCTCCAGAGGATCTTCCCGACCCAGGGATTGAACCCAGGTCTCCGGAACTGCAGACAGATTCTGCAGGCATAGCCATCAGGGAAGCCCTGGACTATAATACAGGCTCAATAAATAGAAGCCATGGTTATGACTGGATGTCAGTACCTGGTTGATGAATATAAGAATGAAGGGGTCTGGTAATCTCAAGTTCACAAAACCCTTTCCCAGCTGTCAGCAGCCTTTGGGGAACATTGTCACATCAGTGTCTGAGTTCCATCCCTGCCACCTCCTGGCTGAGGGACTTCTTTCTCCCTCTAAGCCTGCTCCCTCCCCTGCAAAGTGAAGCTCAGACAGCTTGCTGGCCCCACACCTTGGTTAAGCGAGGATCAGAGGCGCCAGCAAGTAGAGGAGCCTCTGTCAGTGGGATAGAGCTAGGCTGTGCAGCTAAGTGTAGTGTTGTTATTGTACTTTGTTCCTCTGACCAGCCTTGTGAGGAAGGCAGTGAGCCCAGGGTTGAAGGTCCACCAGAGATGGGCTCTGGGGTGGACCCCTTCAGCTGTGCTCTTATTTCCTCAAGTAATCCCCACAGCTCCTTGCAAGACGGGGCTGCTCTTACCCTCACTTTACAGATGAGGAAACTGAGACTCAGGGGCTCACTCAACCTCCTGCTGATACAAAGAAGCCACCCTAGATGTGAAACTACGTGACCGACACCAAAGTCAGTGTGATTCTGACTGTCAAATGGGCTCTTTCTGCTGAGCAGGCTTAGTTCGCCCAGAGAGTCTGAGGCACTTACTTGTGTCTGCACAGCAAATTATAGGCATGACTGGGCCCTCCAGAGTCTAAGCTGCCTCATGTGGGTCCAGCCCTGGCCTGATAAAGTGAGGGGACTGAAGGAGGGACTCTGGCTGAGTGGAACCCAAAAGATCCAGAAGGCAGCTGGTGGGCTTAACAGTGGAGCTGCCCCGCCTACTGGGACCAGGGCTGTTTAGGGAGGCCTGCAGGAGGAAGAACCCAAGCAGGTAAAGAGGCGCCGGAAGGACGTTCCTGAGAAGGCGCTGTGTAGCTGGCATCAAGGCCAGGCCCTGCGTGGGTGTCCACATCCAGAGTGATGAGGGAAGAGCCTGGCCCAGGGTGGACTGAGAAACTGATGGGACAGGGCCAGGTCACTGAGAGCCTGGGAGCATTCAGCATACTCCTAGGAATTTGGAATTCCACTCTGTAAAGTGTCCTAGTCTATTTTAAAATAACAGTGTTGTTTAGTTCCTTGCCAGTCGAGTTACTTAGTTTCTTCCAAAATCTTTTCCACTCCAGGGAGACATGTCATGTATATCCTGTGACATGGCTCTACGACCCTCGGGATATGGAGGTTTGAGACACATAGCTGTAGGCAGCAGGGAGTCAGGGAAGGTTGTAGGCAGGGCGTGACTGTGTTAGAATCGTCACTTCGGGGCTGGACCATGAAGAGACAGCACCCCTGAACAGATGAAGTGAGATCAAAGCTAATCAGGGGTAAGGGTTTGAAGGGCTAGAGTTGGCGATGAGGGACTCTTTACTGGAGAGCGGCCGGCCCCCCTGCCCATTCTCCCCCAGAGAGGGGAGGGAGCAGAGCTGACCTGAGTCTCCCCCACAGGTCCTCACCTCAGGCATTGCAGTCATTGTGTTGTCACGCTGCCTCCCCAGCATCCCCCTGGTACGTGGTACCTCCTGGGATGGGTCTGCAGGGCTTGGGACAGCAGCTGCCTCCAAGGGTCTGGCCTGCTTGGAGGGCGTAACCCCACGGGGGCTAGAGCTGCCCAGGGGGCCAGGCCAGATGTCCACTGACCAGTGGTCTTCTCCACCTAGCGCTGGACAGTGTTTAGCTTGAGTGTGGCCTGTGCCCTTCTCTCTCTGACCTGTGCTCTCGGCCTCTTGGCTTCGATCGCTGTGACCTTTGCCACCCAGGGCCGGGCACTGCTGGCCGCCTGCACTTTTGGTGGCCCCGAACGCCTGGCACTGGCACCCGACTGTCCCTTCGACCCTACGCGCATTTACGTAAGTGCTTAGGCCTGGGCTGGGGGAAGGGAGGGGGGCAACCAGGGGCTCATCAGAGGTGGGAAGGGTCCCTGGAGTCCCGCCCTTCACTCCCCAACCCCAGGTGACCATCTCTGCCCCTCCCCCCGCCCTCGCAGAGCTCCAGCCTGTGTCTCTGGGGCATCTCGTTACTGTTGTGTGTCGCAGAGAGTGTGTTTGCTGTCCGCAGCGCCCAGCTCGCCCACCAGGTGCTGGAACTGAGGCCCTGGTTGGGGAAAAGCAGCCATCGCATGGTAAGGCGTGCTACCCAGCGCCCCCCCCCCAAGCCCTAAAAATTCCCCCATAGCCCCTGGGAGCCCCTGCTGGGGGCTCAAGCTGATCTGCCCCCACCACTCTGTAAAGGNCCCAGCTCGCCCACCAGGTGCTGGAACTGAGGCCCTGGTTGGGGAAAAGCAGCCATCGCATGGTAAGGCGTGCTACCCAGCGCCCCCCCCCCAAGCCCTAAAAATTCCCCCATAGCCCCTGGGAGCCCCTGCTGGGGGCTCAAGCTGATCTGCCCCCACCACTCTGTAAAGGGCCCCTACCTTGAAAACTGGGGCAACAGTCTTCTCCCCCAGGACAAAAGGGAGAACACAGAGGCTCGGAGAACTCAGCTCTCCCAGGTAAGTCACACAGCTGAATCTTGGCTCTCCTGAGCCCCAGGATGAGTCTTGAGCAGGAGGAGAGATATCTGGACTGGAGCTGGGGGCACTGCAGGCATATGGCCTTGCTCTTGCATAGTAGAGAATAATGGTATCCTTTCACCCCAAAGATCCTCCCAGGCCTCCCCTCCTCCCACTTCCTGGATGTCCCAGTGGGCCTGGCAGCCTCTGGTGTCTCCACAGATGCAGGAGAGTCCAGAGCCCGTGGAGGACCCTGACCTGCCAAGCCGCGCTAGCTCCGGTCCCATGACCCTCTGACAGCTGATGCCTCATCCAGGCCCCGTGGCCACTGGGGCCCTGCTATCAAGTCCGCACTGTGATCAGGCCAGTATTCCTGGAGCCAGCCAAGAGGGCTCAATGGCCCCTCCAGGACCCGGGGGAGGTTTTCACCCCTCTCCTCCGGCCACCCAGCCCGCTGCACTGAAAGGAGACTTTATTCTGAAGTCATTAAAAAGAACAGAGATGCTCCACGTGGGTGCATGCAGCGGGGGAGGGTACGGCCAGGGGGGTCTGTTCTTCTTTTCCATACAGGACGCTTTGAGGTGGGGGGGGTGGGGGAGGCTCCAGTTGTGTCTGCCCGTCTGTCTGTGGGTCTGTGTGTGTATCTGAGAGATACAAAGAGGGGTCCGTGGGTCTGTGTTCATCAGAATGCCAAAACGCAGGCGTGGGATCCTGGGCCTCACAGCTGGGGGGCCGGAAACAGGAGGTTTCCCTCTTGCACAGGGGCCTCCAGGCCAGCAAGGGCAGGAGCAGGCGGGGTTAAGGCCCTCCTGCCAGGAAGGATGGCTCAAAGATGGTTTCTCCTCAAGCCTCTAGGCCTCTGGAATCCTTCTCTCCCCTCCAAATAAAAAGACAAGCTCCTTACCTGGTGTGATTTCCAGCTCCACCAAGGCTGAGATCTACAAGGGTGGGGGTGGAGGTGGGGGAGCTTGCCCCATGGTTGGGGGAGGCAAGTCTGGCCTCATGGCTAGGGGGTGGGGGATACAGGGAAGGGGATTGTGATGTTAGGCAAGCCACTTCACCTCTCTGAGCCTCATGGGGTTGTTGTAAAGATGTACTGAGCTTATGAGTATAAGGATTTCACTCAGTACTAGACTCTCAGTGGGCTCTCAATCAATTAGTTGGAAGATGGCTGGGTATCCAGATGGAATGTGGGCGACCAAGCCAGGTGGCCCATTCACAGTCTGTGTGATCTCAAGCAAATGTCTTTACCTCTCTGAGCATCCGTTTCCTCCTGAGTAAGTTGGGATCAATGAAACACAACTGGCCTGTACTCTGCAGAAATGTCAAGTCTTGAAAGACAAAGGAAGGCTGAGGAACTGTTAAAATCAAAGTGGCCTAAAGAGATAGGATGACTAAATGCAATGTGTGATCTTGGGGCAGAGGAAAAAAATGCTATAAAGAACATTATTGAGATAGCTGGCAGAATTCAATGTGGTCTGTAAGTTAGATAATAACATTGTTTCTATGTTAAACATCCTGACTTTGATAATCATATTATGGGTTATGTAAGAGAATGTCCTTGTTCTTAGGAAATCTATCCTGATGTATTCAGGGGTAGAGAGTCATGTTTAGAACAACAGAACATCTCACACACACACACACACACATAATGATAAAGCAAATGTGATAAAATGTTCATAGGTGAGGTTGGGTAAAGGGTAAAGTTTTCCCAACTTTTCTTTAAACCAGAAATTACTTCCTATTAAAGACTTTTTAAAATAGGCCATAAGAAGAGCACCTGCCACTCGCCTACCCACAAGGACTGTCGGGAGGGTTAAGAGGGTTGGCGGATGCAAGCTGCTGGGACCTGCGCCTGGCATTCTGAGGGGTCCAGGGGCCCACCTGCACGATCTCCAGCATCTCCTCGCGGCTGATGTAGCCGTTGCCGTCCAAGTCGTACATGCTGAAGGCCCACATGAGCTTCTGCTCCAGGCGGCCCCGCGAGGTCACGCTCAGCGCGATGATGAACTCCCGGAAGTCGATGGTGCCGTCGCTGTTGGTGTCGAAGGTGCGGAAGACATGCTCCGCGAACTTGGAGGCGTCACCGTAAGGGAAGAAGTTGGCATAGATCTTCTTGAACTCGTCCACGTTGAGGATGCCCGTGGGGCAGTCCTTGAGGAAGCCCTTGTACCACTCCTGCAGCTCCAACTCGGAGAACTCGGTGTTCTCCCGCAGGTCCTGCAGCATCTCCGGCCGCAGCTTGCTGTTTTGCTTGCCCATGGCCACCGAGCCAAGTCCCACCTGGGTCCCCCAGGGGGGTCAAAGGACAAAGAGGAGCAGTCAGGCCCTCCTTGCCCTTTGACAACACTCCAAGAAAGCCCCGAGCCACCCCAGGCTCCTGTCTCTTATACACATCTAGATGTGTATAAGAGACAGAGTCTGGCCTCATGGCTAGGGGGTGGGGGATACAGGGAAGGGGAGAGTGGCTTAAGTCCGGATATCTAGGTAAGGGAGGGCTGACTCTGAGGGGCAGACCAGGCCAGAACCCTTGTCTCGATCATTGAGGAAGGCTGATATTGCCTCTTGGATGGATGGGGTGGGGGGGTGGGGCGAGGGTGCTAACCACTTGCTGGCTTGGGCCTTGGAGGGGACAGCAGGATTCCATTCCCCATAGCCCCCCCCCGCAGAGTGCAGACCCTGGGGGTGGCCATCTGCCCCCCAGCCTGGATAGACACAAGGGCGAGTAAGCTGAGAGCCGGGAGAGGGTCAGTGAAGGCAGGGAGGGGAAACCTGGCTCCTCTGGCTCAGAACTGGGAGGCGCTGCTGGGGTCGCACTGCAGCAGACGCACGATGGACGGGTCGCTTTTGGCCCCGCGGATGAACTCCTCCAGGGACAGCTTGCCTGCGGGGCGAGGTGGGGGGGCAATGTTGGGGGGAGAAGGCAACAGCAGCTAGGGGTGGCCGAGCAGAGCTGCGGCATAGGAAGGGGGGTGTGCCCGCCGCGCCCGCCCCTGCCTCCTCACCGTCGTTGTTTGTGTCCATTTGGCGGAAGATTTTCTCGGTCCTCTTTTCCGGGGTCGACTCGTCCTCGGGCATCTTCATCACGGACGAAACCATCTTGTAAATGGCCTAGGGGGCGGGTGGGGAAGGCAGAGCGTGAGGGGAGCCTGCCTGAGCCCTCCACCCCCAGCTATGTCCAAAGACGCCCGTGGGTGCGCTGACGGTCACCGCTCCGAACGAAGTGAGGCGAAGAGGGGCCGGCGGAGGCGTGGGGAGCTGGGGAGTTCTGGAAGGAGTGACCGGGAAGGCTTCCCGGAAGAGGGGGCTATTGGAGCGGTCGGTCCCTGACCAAGTTCCTCTGGAGGGTTCGGTGGGAAACGAATCGCTGGCAGAGGAATTTTCATGCACAAAGGCCTCGCAGAGGGCAGCTCTAAGTGGGCACTGGGGCTGGCTGAAAGCAGAGGGTCAGGAGCGATGTTGGAGGACATCAGGGCCCAGATAGCGAAGGGTCCGGGACTCTCAGTTAAGGAGTTTGTGCCAGACGCCGAAGGTTCCCAGTTAAGCACCAGGTTAGAAGAGCCGCATCTCAGAAACTTCGGGGCTCCGGGTGGCCAGCCCTCGATGATCGACAGGGAGCGCTGGGCAGGAGTGGGTGGCACTGGACTGCGATGCCACTGTAGCGGGCAGGGGGCGCAGGGCCGCCCTAAGGGCTGGAGGGCGGGGAGGCAACTAGGTCCACAGGGGGCGGGGCATGTTATGCAAATAAACGCATGGACCATCAGTCGGGGGCGGGGACCGCTTGGGCTGTGGCTGGGCGGAGGACCGCAGCCGCCAGGTGCAGGAGCTAAGGAGGCGACTGGAAGGAGGGGTTTTGCGCTAAATGTACACAGCGCACGAAGGACGGCCTGTGAGCTGGGTCCCACAGTCCCGGAGCTCAGGGACCCAGATTGGTCGCCTTAGTCTGCCAGCTTTTTGCTACTGACACCTCCTCCGAAAAGCCTTCCTTCTCCCAGACCACAAACTTCCCTAGCTTCAGATCCAGCTTTGGCCTCCGCACTGGTCTCTTCCGGCCTCTCTCGGGTCTGTTCCCAGGGCCACCTCTGAGAGCTCTTTCCAAACACAGATCTCCACTGCCACGTCCCCAGCCCAGGGCCGCCTCCTCCTTCCTGTGATACACAGGCCTCCCTCCAGGCCTGCCGTGCACCCAGCTCCTTCTGGATGCTGCCCCACGCTCCTTCTGCTGCCTCCCACTCCTCCTTGGGGCTCAGCTTACATGGTGGTTTCTTAGGGAGGCCTTTTCTGATGCAGGCTGGGTCAGGGCCCATATGCGGCCCTAGTGCCTCCATTGGGGACCCCTCTCCAGAAGTAATTTTATGCCTTTGCTCCTTGCGCCCATCATACAGATAAGAACAAAGTACCCAGACCTGCAGAATTTAGCAGGGTGCCTGGCATCTGGCAGGGACTCCCCTGTTTAAAAGCCACTGGCACCTCCCACTGCCCTGTTACCAAGTCCAAACATTTGTCCCTTGGCATTCAAGGCACTTCACACTCCGGTCCCTGTTCTCCACCATCTGGCTTCCCCTACCAGATTATTTTGCCATATCCAAATACCCCTCCACCTTTGGTTTTATAGCCTCTGCCTGGAACAATAATACTAGCTACCATTTACAGACACCCATTATGTGCAAGGTACTTTTACATACATTATTCTCAACCTTGCAATAGCCCTGAAAAGCAAGTACTGAGATCCCCATTTTCCAGACAAGAAATTCAGGCTCAGAAAGGAAACTGATGGGAGAGACCAGATTAGAACCCTCTCCCTCTTAGTCATTGGATAGACGGTTTTGGAGTGCTAACGACCCCTCCAAACAGGGTGTCTGAAGTAAGGTTGATCAGGAATAGCATCTTGGTTCCACTAATCACTTGCTCTGTAGCCTTGGACAAGTATATAACCTCAGTTTCCTCATCTGTAAAACAGGGAGTAATCATATCTCCCTCGTTTGTACCGTCCAGAGTATTAAATGAGATAATATATATAGTTGGCTACAGTAAGTGGTCAGTAAACAGCAGCTTATACTATTATCATTACTCATCCACTACAGCCTCAGGTCTTCCCTGCCCTTCACTCCCCTGGACTCTCACCTGTCATCTTTGTACCCCTGTCACTGAGCTGGTCAGTGTGGCCTGCACAGTTGTCTCTCCCAGCAGAACGGGAGCTCCAAGAGACTGAGGCAAGATCTCTTCCCCTCTAGTATGCCCACCACCTGGCTCAGGGCTGGGTCCTGAGAAGGACTGAGTGAGTGACTTAGAGAGTGACTGCTCCCCTGTGACTGGCCTTCTCCTAGGCTTCCTAATTAATTGTCTGGAATTACTGCTCATTCATTGTTTCACTGGAGCCAACCTGTAATTAATCAGTCACTAGGGTTTGCAGAGTTCCGTCTGCACTGGTTGTCTGGGGCCCCTGGGCTGCTGTAAAAGAAACCAGGGTCTGTCTAAATAGCAGAGGCCAGTCTGGAAGGGATCCTGAGGATGTCCAGAGAATGGTGCTGGCTTGACCAGTGCCCTGGGCTTGGAGCTTCCAGCAAGGTTGACATTTACCAGTGTATGCCGGTGCAACCACACTCTGTAGCAAAACATGGACATTCATGTGGATTGGTTGGTATTGAGCTGCTGCCCAGTCCCTGAGAGATCGTCCACCACCCTGGCTACCCCGGCCCTTCCACCAGGACCCCGAGAACTCCCCATTGTTCATCAACTAGAGAGTTATTGCCTGGCCCAGGGGAGTTACTGACAATCGTTAAGGCTTTTCCCTAGTAATAGACATAGGGAAGACACCACATCCCAAGGTAGCCCATCCTGTCCTAGCTGGAGAGAGCAGGCCCAGAAGCCCAAGAGTCCAGTAGAGGCTGGACGAGTTGGGAGGGGGCAGTCAGCAGTGCTGAGGGACCAGAGGGGGAGGGATTCAGAGAGACAGAAGGAAAAAGAGCAAGAGCCTGTACTAAGTAGCTCATTCTGAGGATGTCAGAAAGGCCATTCCGTCTGGAGTGGAGAGTGTGCAGAAGAGAAAACACCAACTGACAATTACTAACATTTACCGAGAGCCAGATATCTGCCGGGCCCTCTGCTAGCGTTCCCACCTTGCTTTATACCCACAATAGCCTTGGGAGTAGGGGTTAACACCCTCACTTTACAGGTGAAGAAACGGAGGCTCAGGAAAAAAGTGAACAAGGAATTGACTAGGTAAAATAGAACCAGATCTCTGATGGACCTCAACGTGCTGAGGGGATGGGCACTCTAGATTTTTGACATAAAGCTAACATGCTATACTTAAATTTGTACTAAGGACATTCCCGCTGCTGCTGCTGCTGCTAAGTCACATCAGTCGTGTCCGACTCTGTGTGACCCCAGAGATGGCAGCTCACCAGGCTCCTCTGTCCTTGGGATTCTCCAGGCAAGAACACTGGAGTGGGTTGCCATTGCCTTCTCCTAGGACATTCCTAACAGGTCCTTAAGTCGCCCTGTGAGATATGCCTCGCCATCCCCGTTTAAAGAGGCAGCTCTGAGTGTTGGCCAACTTGAACCTGACTCCACTTATATGCTGTGTGATGTTAGGCAAGCCACTTCACCTCTCTGAGCCTCATGGGGTTGTTGTAAAGATGTACTGAGCTTATGAGTATAAGGATTTCACTCAGTACTAGACTCTCAGTGGGCTCTCAATCAATTAGTTGGAAGATGGCTGGGTATCCAGATGGAATGTGGGCGACCAAGCCAGGTGGCCCATTCACAGTCTGTGTGATCTCAAGCAAATGTCTTTACCTCTCTGAGCATCCGTTTCCTCCTGAGTAAGTTGGGATCAATGAAACACAACTGGCCTGTACTCTGCAGAAATGTCAAGTCTTGAAAGACAAAGGAAGGCTGAGGAACTGTTAAAATCAAAGTGGCCTAAAGAGATAGGATGACTAAATGCAATGTGTGATCTTGGGGCAGAGGAAAAAAATGCTATAAAGAACATTATTGAGATAGCTGGCAGAATTCAATGTGGTCTGTAAGTTAGATAATAACATTGTTTCTATGTTAAACATCCTGACTTTGATAATCATATTATGGGTTATGTAAGAGAATGTCCTTGTTCTTAGGAAATCTATCCTGATGTATTCAGGGGTAGAGAGTCATGTTTAGAACAACAGAACATCTCACACACACACACACACACATAATGATAAAGCAAATGTGATAAAATGTTCATAGGTGAGGTTGGGTAAAGGGTAAAGTTTTCCCAACTTTTCTTTAAACCAGAAATTACTTCCTATTAAAGACTTTTTAAAATAGGCCATAAGAAGAGCACCTGCCACTCGCCTACCCACAAGGACTGTCGGGAGGGTTAAGAGGGTTGGCGGATGCAAGCTGCTGGGACCTGCGCCTGGCATTCTGAGGGGTCCAGGGGCCCACCTGCACGATCTCCAGCATCTCCTCGCGGCTGATGTAGCCGTTGCCGTCCAAGTCGTACATGCTGAAGGCCCACATGAGCTTCTGCTCCAGGCGGCCCCGCGAGGTCACGCTCAGCGCGATGATGAACTCCCGGAAGTCGATGGTGCCGTCGCTGTTGGTGTCGAAGGTGCGGAAGACATGCTCCGCGAACTTGGAGGCGTCACCGTAAGGGAAGAAGTTGGCATAGATCTTCTTGAACTCGTCCACGTTGAGGATGCCCGTGGGGCAGTCCTTGAGGAAGCCCTTGTACCACTCCTGCAGCTCCAACTCGGAGAACTCGGTGTTCTCCCGCAGGTCCTGCAGCATCTCCGGCCGCAGCTTGCTGTTTTGCTTGCCCATGGCCACCGAGCCAAGTCCCACCTGGGTCCCCCAGGGGGGTCAAAGGACAAAGAGGAGCAGTCAGGCCCTCCTTGCCCTTTGACAACACTCCAAGAAAGCCCCGAGCCACCCCAGGCTCTCCTTTGACCCAGTGAGAGACAGAGGAGCTGGCCCAAGATCGCACAGCCTGCCAAGCACCCCGCCACTCTGTCGGCCCCACACCATTTCCCCAGACCTTCTACTTCCGCAGGGAACAGACCCGGAGAGAGAGGAAGAGAAGGGGCTCACCTTTCCTGAAGCCCTTCTCAGTGCCAGCTACCAAGCCTTCCCAAGAGTACACCACTTCTCTCTCACAAAGTGAAGCCTAGCGATTAGCCCATTTTACAGATGAAAAGGTAGGCTCAAGGAAGTGAGGTGACCTGGTTCAGGTCACATAGCCATGGAGACACAGTGCTAACTCCCAGAGTTGCCAGCCAGGTGCAAAAAGGCCCTCTGGTCTTCCTCCCTCCTGCCCACTGCACCCCTATGGTGTCACATACACCTGCTCACATAAAATACACCTGCAACCCAAACACTGACCTGTTCTCCCTCCCACACATGTGTGCTTGACAAGAGGCAGAGCAAGATAGTATTAGCCTGAGCTCCAGAGCCGGACCACGTGGGTTTGAATTCCAGCTCTGCTT
This sequence comes from Oreotragus oreotragus, assembly GCA_006410675.1. Lineage (NCBI taxonomy): Eukaryota > Metazoa > Chordata > Mammalia > Artiodactyla > Bovidae > Oreotragus > Oreotragus oreotragus. The sequence continues at coordinate 591,255 of SJYX01022317.1, read as the reverse complement.
CTTACCACCTATATGTGACCTTGAGCAACTTCCTTAAACTCTGCCTTGTCTGTGAAGTGGGGGTAATAGTACCTACCTCATTACTGTTGTGAGGATTAAATTAGTTAATACATATGAAGAACTTAGATGCCTGCACATATAAGTTCTACCTAAGTGTTAAACAAATAAAAGAGATTTACAGGTAACCAGATGCCAACAGTAAACAAATGAATACATACTGATGTCTATTATGCCAAACAGCTCACCAAATCCACACAGATTCCCCTGCCACTCACATGCCAGCACCCAGCACACACACACCCAGGGTCACCATGCCTCCACACACAGAAACATTCCCTCTGCTCCACAGCTCATACATACTGACACAGCACCACACACACACAACTCCCATACCCTGTGCATCAAGACACACCAGCCCACGACCCCACATGTCTCATGAATGCATCATAAGCCAGCTCCCATGCCGACAACTCTCACATGGCCAGCTGCACGTGGGACCCTCAGACACTCTTGCCATCTTTATTTCTTTACCCAAGTTGCCAGGTGCCAGGAGAGGGAGCTGCATCCCTTCTCAGACCTGTGGAGGTCCCCTCTTCCAGGGAGACCCCTAGCCAGTCAACCATCCCCCAACACTCAACCTTTCATCTAGTTCAGAAAGGCTCCCTCAGTGCAAGAGGTTAGACTGTGGAGGGCTAAGGGGAAGGTATTGGAGAGGAGGCAGCCACGCAGTTCTGGGCAGGGATGTAGGGGTGTATGCAGGTGAATCTCGCCGCCCCCCCCTCCCCCGCAGCCTGGGGCTGTGAGAGCAAGGAGGAGGGGGATTCCTTGTGTGTGCCTGTGCACTTATGTATGAGCGTGTGTGAGTGCATGTGCTCATGCATGCGTGTCTGTCCCTGGCTTCTGCATTGCATTTGTCTCCCTGCATGTTTCAGTTCATATCTGTGCATGTGCATATATGTGCATGTGACTAGGTGTGCACCATCACAGTGTGAGGAGGATGTGCCTGTGTGGCCATTTGGAGGACCTATGTGTGTCCTCAGCAGTGTGTCACACGCATGTTTCTGTAAGTTGGTGGCCCTCTTTTCTAAATCAGCCTTTCCTGCCCCAGGCTGTGGACCCACTGAACAAGTGTGTGGGAGGATACTGAGGAAATGCTGGGGGCCAGGGCGGCCAAGTGTGTCCCTTGGTCCCCTCCTCAAGGTCCAAGGAACTGGGTCATCTGGGCGGGGGCAGAGAGATGCGTTGGGCAGGAAAGATCTTCCAGTGCCCCCTCCTCCCTGCCACCCTCAGAGTTGCCCCCCTCCCAGTTGGAAGACTTGGAAACGAGGGTGGCAGAAGGTTCTGCGGTCTCCGCGAAGACCCCAGTCCCCAAAATGGGAAGGACCTAAGCTGAGTCTAAGAAACCCGCCTCGGAGACCCTCTCCAAACCTCTCCCCAGTTCTTGCCCTGGCCCTCGCCTCAATCCTTTCAGCTCTGGGAGAGCGCCCGGCGCGTGGCCCCTCCTAGAGGGGGCGTCCCGAGGCGGCCGAAACGCCGCTCCCAGGCTGGCCGCTCGGCGGTCAGGACCCTGGAGAGCGCCGCGCGTTGCCCTGGGGCAGCCCCACTCCCTGGGTCCCCAGAGGGAAAATTCCTGGGAGGTCCGGGAGCAGCAGGATTGGGGAGTCCAGGACGTGGCCCTCCGCCTCCGGGATGCCCCTTCCTCGCACCCCCTAGCCCCGGCCGAGCGGCCCCCACTCACCCAGCGACGCGGAGACACCGACTGCGCAGGGAAGGCGGCGCTGCTGCGGCGCGCGGCGGCAGAGGCGGCCGGAGGGGCGGGCGGGGGGCGGGGGGCGGGCCTGCGAGGGAGACGCCCCGCAGCGTTCGCCCCGGGCCCCTCCCCTGGGGGGGGACCCCGTTCCTCCCCTTTCCCTCCAGCCCTGAGAGCGCGGGCAGCATTGGTCTAGGCTCCGCCCCTGCAGGGGAGAGGGAAGGGGGCGCCCTCTCGAGGAAGCACCCGGCCGGGGGACGAAGACAAGAGGTCTCCATCTCAGCATCTGGACTCAGGTAGCCTGAATCGGGTGGGGATTGCGGGGAACTGGGGAGGGGGGCGGGCGGTCAGTGCCCAGAGACCTCTTTCTTCAGCTGAGAACAAGCCCCCACAGCCCCGCCCCTTGCCTCCCCGGTCCCTACCTGGCGTCCTGGGCGGTTCGTTGGGTACTCTCCCTGTCCCTAAGCCTCAACTCTGGAACTAACGGAGCTCTTCAGAGAAGGGGCAGAGCCCACTCCTCCAGTCTTTGAGGTCTGGGCTGGTGGGTGGGGTGGGGAGGGGGGAGCAGACACGCCCCCTACCTCACCTCTGCCTTAGAGAGCACCGCCCCATTTCCTGCCTGCCACACCCGATCTCCTGCCCAGGACCCCATTCAGAATGAATCCCACCTCCTAACATCCGATCTAAATTGCCCCTCCCATTCCCCCCAAGAAATCCTCTCCCTCCCTCCCCAGCCAGTGCCTGCACTGGATTACAATAACTGAAGGCTAGGGAGCATCTCCAGCCTGGGGAATTCTGAGGTGTGTAGGCCCCCTGCCTGAAGACAGGAAAGCCCCTTTCCAGAGTCGCTGACCCCTATCATAGCTTCTCCTGCCAAAACGGTGGCTGCATCCTCCTTCCCCCAGCCTGGGCAACAATCCAACATCTTGGGCTCAAATTTTGCTTTTTCAGTATTTCCGGGGAAGGGGTGGTGATCCTTATTGTCCCACTTCACAGATGAGAAAACTGAGGTTCACAGAGGTTAAATGATATTTTCCAGTGTCTGACAGCGAACGAGTGGGCTTGGACTTGAATCCACGTGCCCTCATCCATTCATTGCACCAATATTTATCAAGCATTAGTTCTATGCCCAGCACTGTTCTAGGCAGTGGGATCACAGGAGTGGATGGTAAGGCATGGATATTATATACAAGTCAATTCTATAGTGTATTAGATAAATGTTCTGGGGAAAGTTGAGATCAGTATGTGGAGGTTGGGACAGTGGCGGTGCAAGGACTTTAGGTGAGATGAGGAGCTTGGGGTTTTGAGCAGATTGGGAGGGTCTGAGCTTACTCAGGCATTCTGTCCTCAACTGACTTTGAGGAGTGGGGGCCAGGGTGGGATCAGCATGCCCTCGCAGGGTGAAAGATGACCAGGGTGGCAGAGATGGGTCTGCTTTCTGGACCTACTTTGAAGGTGAGCTGACGTCATTTGTCATCTGACCTCCGTGGCAGCAGCTGGGACCCTTCCGGCTCCCCGGGGCTCAGACCAAGGCTCTCGGGTCATCCAAGTCCAGCCTTGGTCTCTCCTGCTGGAGGATGAATGAACAGAGTCTCAGCCTCTCACCTGGAGGGGCTGGGGAGCCAGGCTGTGGGGGTTGTGGGTAGCTGGGCCCTTCAGAACATCAGCTCCTCCTCCATGTGCCTTGGCTCTGGTGTTGGGACCCCCGCGGAGGTGCCAGACATGCGTGGCTGGTTCCCAGATGCCTCCTGCCGGCGGACCTGGGGGTGGGGAGAGTCTTGCCACTCAGGATCCTTGAGTGACAAGCTCCCACCCCTCTCCCCACCCGGTCTGGAATCCTGGCTCTGCTTTAGGCTGGGAGAGGAGCCTGCCCTTGGCTCCTCCTCTCTTTCCTCCTCTTTCCCCTCTCCCCTGCCTGAACCCTGAGAATCTTCCCAGCCAGATCTGGATCCTCCTCTCCAGTGGGGTCTCAGTTTTCCCTCACCAGTGGCTGCCCTGTCACTCTGCTTCCTCCCACTCCCCCACCCCAGCTTCACCTCTTGTGGGCTGACTTTTTGGCTCAGCCTCTTGGGAGCCTACTTCCCCCACCCACTGTTTTTCTTATCTGTGCAGGTGACTCTGACGCCCTGCCCTCAGGACCTCCAGTCTGCAGCCTGACTCCCGAATAGATTGGGCTATGTGTTTTCCTCACCTTGGGTACCCCACATCCCTCTAACTTTCCAGTACCTCAAATGAGTAGGGTGGATGGTAGGGGGAGGGGGCAGAGTCTGGGCTCTAGTAGGCTCTGCTGATTGCTTCCCATTAGCCACCGCTCCCCTCCTGGGGTCCTAAGAAGTACTGGGAGACCCCTGAGCCAAAGGGAAGACTTGGGGTTCCCCACACTGTCTACCAAGGCCCCTGGCCCAGGACCTAGTGCCCCAAGATATAGTCTGGAAAAGGGGGGCAGAGGGGCAGCTGTCAGAAGGCCTGGGTCCCTCACTTTGGATGCCCTGGAGCAAGTCTCTTCCCTTTTGTGAGCAGAAAGGTGAAGTGACCTGCGTACGTTGACATCTTCCATCAAAAACCCTAACCAGAGTACAAACAAGACCGGCTTGAGTGGGTGATTCTGGACATGAGCTTAACACAGATGAGGCTCCAGCAACCCTGAAACCCTGTGGATTGGAAGGCTTCCACGAAGGCTTTTGGCAGGGGTGGAGGTGAGGGGTGTCCTTGCTGATGATACTCAGCCCCCTTCTATCCCAGACTGAGGCATCCAGGAGAGCGGACAATGCAGGAGGGAGTCATTGAGAGAATTAAGTGAGGGATGAGTGAAAAGGGGACCTCATATCTCCTGAGCACCTACTGTATGCAGAGTGCTTTGCATACGTCCTTTGATCCAAATGGGTTTCCCTGGTGGCTCAGATGGTTGAGAATCTGCCTGCAATGCAGGAGATGGCGGTTCAGTCCCTGGGTCAGGAAGATCCCCTGGAGAAGGGAATGGCTACCCACTCCAGTATCCTTGTCTGGAGAATTCCATGGACAGAAGAGCCTGGTGGGCTAACAGTCCATGGGATCACAGAGAGTTGGACATGACTGAGCGGCTAACATTGATCCAAATTAATGCTGAGGAGTCAGTAATGTGACTGTCATTTTACAGATGTGAAGACTGAGGCTAGGACAAGTGAAGTCACCCGCCTGAGGTAAAACAGCAAAAAAGTGACAAAGCCAGAGTTTGAACCCAGTTCCATGTGATTCGGGGGCCCAGGTCCCTCTCTGGAACCTCTCAGTGAGGCAGGTGTAGGGAGCTCCTCCCTAGCCCCCCTCAGAGGCACAGCCCCCACCCTCTCCTCTTGGGTCCCAAATGGTTTGGAAAATCCTGATGGGAGCAGATGGTGGGGACAGATGGAGGGAAAAGCATCTCAAGGGCTGAATTACACAAACAAACATTGATAAAGTGATTAAAACCTCAAGCCACCCCTTTCCAAATGGCCCTGCCCACCCTAGTCTAGGGCACGGTGGACCTCAGGGTGGGAGCCTGGGGGGGGCGGGTGGTCTCTGGATACCTTGCATCTCAGCCCATCTGATCCCAGCTTCTGCCTGCCCGCCTCACTGCCGGGGACCACCCCCGGACCAGAGCCCAGGGTGGCAGAGCTGCCAGGAGCACAGCCCGGGAGGGGGAGGGGGTGGGCCTGGCTGTTCCCAGGGAGCTGGGCAAGCTGGGCTGAGAGGAACAGAAAACAGGGAGGGTGGGGGTGATGGGGAAGTCCTGCAACACAGACCTGAAGTCAGCGGTGGGCATAGGGGATTGTGGCGGGACAGAAGGCTCTCACTTTACAGGTGGGGCTCAGTTCCCATGGAGCAGGGCCAAACCTTATCCCACCACCCACCCCCACGGTGGAGGGGGGCCAGGCCCTTCACCTCTGGCAGGTTTTTTAAAATTAATTAATTAATTTTAATTGGAGGATAATTACTTTACAGTATTGTGGGTTTTGCCATACATCACATGAATCCGCCACGGGTCTGATGGGTTTCTTCATCTGTAAGATGGAAACAATAATATTAGCCCTTCCCTGGAAGGGGCCTATGAGGATTGAATGAGATGGAGCCTGTAAAGTTCAGGGCACTGAGCCTGCACACAGGCGGCCTCCAGGCTGCTAATAGGGCCTCGCTGACGGATGATCTGGAAGGCTGGGGCTGGTCGCAGACAGTCCCTCCCCAGAGCAGCAGGCAGAGCCCCTGAGGCTGCCGGCCTCTGAAGCAGAGGCTCCTCATGGATAAGGCTGATCTCTCTACCAAGCCCAGAATCCAGGACCCCCAGGGAGAGGGAAGGGCTGTGTCTCTGCTGGGCCCTCACTATGAAGGGACATACCCTAACTATGAAGGAGGGCAATAGACCCAGGCTCAGAGCTCGATGTGGCCACTTCCCAGCCTTGATAGGTTGAGCAAAAACAACTCCTCTGACCCTCTGGCTCCTTTTTTGTAAAACCTGCATTTCCAGCTGCTTTCTGGACTTGCTCCCAGAAACCCATAGACATACCTCAGACTCAAGCCAACCAGTATCCAGTTCATCACCTCCCACACCAGCCTGCCCTGTGCCTGGGTCCCCCTCCATCACCACACCAGGACCCCTTCCTGCTCTTAACTCCCACACTTGATTCCTTCCCAAGTCAGCCTGTCTACTAGGGACATCTCTCGGGCCTGTCCTCCTCTCTCCTTGCCACTTCCTCTGCCCCCCACCCTCGTCAGATTGGCCCTGTACGCCGGCTCTGGCTCTCTTACAGTTCCTGCCTTCGGTTCCTCTAAATCTAATCCCCTTCCTCTCTGCTTAATAACCTTCCATGGCTTCCCACCGCCTACCAGAGTAGGTGGACATTTCAGGCCAAGACCCCTGTCTTGGCTGTTCTTCTCCACCTTCCTTCCACAGCTCCCCACCAGCCAGCTCCTCCTCTACCAGACGGTCAGGATCTCCTTGACACCTAGAGAAAGGATCTAAAGCCAAGGCAGGGGGAAAGGGGCTCCCTGACCCCATATCCTGCATGTGACTTTAACCTAGTTAGAGGTGGGGTTAGAGGTAAAGCAGTGACCTTGGGGTCAGGCCCCAGCCAACCCTTGCCTGCACAATAATCCCTCTGCTGGTTTAAGCACCTCTTAGCTGGAAGGGCTTCCGACTCTGCCAAGAAGGGACGGTGCCTTACCCGAGGTCACCTTGCCAGGCGCACCCTTTTGTCCCTTCCCCAAGTCATAAGGGACCCCTTCTGTGACAGCTTTCCTGATAGATAAGCACTCAGATCTTTCTTAGGCATTTTCATTTCTGGCAGGTTTGCCCCTCCCGGTCCATCTCTGACTATCTGAAAATTGTTCCTGGGTTCACAGCAAATGGAATGGTCACTCTTGAAAGTGAAACGATGGGTAGGAGGCTGAGTGTCCACTTGTGACTTCAGAAGCAATTCTGCCTGGATGTATTAAAACCTGCAGGTAGAACACTTGAGATTTGAGTCAAAATTAGAGTCAAGATTTTAAAAAGATGGTTCTTCCACTGGGACCTGCCTTCCAGAAGCCTTCTGGCAGCCCAGCTCTGCCCCAGGGGGTTGCCCAAGCTGAAATCTGCATGCAGTACTCACGGCCAGTGTGACTCTCCTTCTGGGGGACCTGGGGACAGCAGACCTGACCCCACCCGTGGCCAGTGGTGTCTTCCTGGAGCCGCAGTTCCACTTCTGGGAACAGCCTTCATCCCAGAGTTGCTAGGAGGCGCCCACGCGACCCTGGGAGGGTCGTGTACGTGAAGGAGGCTGCTCTGCGGCATCCAGGGTTCTGCGGTGTACACTCACACAGCTTTGAAGCCCAGGGTCCCCAGCAAGAGAAAAGGTAACATCCCAGCTCAAGGCTTCTGCTGGCATGTGTGGTTATTCCTATTTTACGGAAGAGGAAACAAAGAGACCACGTTCCCTGCCTGAACCTGGGCACAGGGGTAGAGCCACATCCAAGAAGGGACTCAGCTCTGTTTCCTAAGCTCTTTCCAGAAGGCTGGAATGCTGTGGAGAAGTGAGAGCTTCTAGAGGGTTCAAAAGAATGCAGAGTCCCAGAAGCCAACCAACCCCCAGAGGCTGAGGTTGCCAAATCCCGAGGGCATCATGCTCTGGCTCTGTCTTTCTGGGAAGACAGGGTCAGCTCTCATTTCTGGTATCTTAGGCTCTTCCCGAGGCTGGGGATTGCCTCTTTGTTTCCATGGTAACAGCTCACAGAGGGGCCTCCCGAATCAGTGCAGGGGTACTGCACGGGTACCCGCAGGTAGGCATGTGCCCTGGGAACCCCTGGGATGGAGAGCCTGATGTACACGCACACATACCCATGCACATCCTTGCATATGCATGCACGCCCAGTGCACGTGTGTGCAGGCCCACACCCCCTGCACATTAAGTTACACGTACAATGTGCCCGCTAGCTGAGAAGTGAGTCAGGACACCACCCTGCCAGACATGATCCACTCTGACAGCCACACTGACCCACTCAGGCTCAGGGAGGGACTTGGAGAAATGAAGGCTTTCCACTTTGTAATGATATTTTGGGAAGACCCCTTGGGTCAGGAAATGGCAACCCACTCCAGTAATCTTGCCTGGAGAATTCCATGGACAGTGGAGCCTGGTAGGCTACAGTCCAAGGGGCTGCAAAGAGTCAGGCATGACTGAGCGACTTTCACTCACTTACACTGTTTACTATGCGCCCAGTACTGCGTTTTCCTTTTCACATGTAACATCTCCTATACTCCCCACAACACCACTCTGAGAGGTGCCTGGTAAGAAAACAGGCTCAGGGCAGTAGAACGATGTGCCTGCGGTCACACAGTAGCCAGGATTTAGCCCAGGACTGTGTGGCTCCTGCTCTCACCACTAGATCCCTTGGTGCCAGACCCAAGAGGACTCACACTGGGACCCACAAACACAGATGGGGTGCCTGGCAGCAGGTGGGATCGGAGCTGAGGCCTCCCACCTGGGATGCCAGGCTTCCTGAACTTACAGCTCTGAATCCGCATTCCAGCCTCCAGCCGTGGAGTGAAGGGAGGCCCAAAGGACTGCCAGGACTTGCCTTCTACTGATTTCTCCCAGTCAGTAGAAAAGGAACTCTGAACAGCCAGAGCAAGACCCACTGGGAATCTCCTGCTGGCAAAGCCACCTGGGTTCACTTGTCGGCTCCCTGCCCTTCCTGAGGAGGCAAGAATCCAGCTGCCAGCATCCTGGTTCCCCAACCTCTTGGGCCTCTCAGGCAGAACTTGGGAAAACAAGGGGGCTTGAGGCCAGAGGCTAAGCCAGCCGAGTCCTGATAGGGAGCTGGGAGGAGGGCTGTCTTCCAGGAGGCAGCTTTCAGCAAAACGATGCTGTGACTGTGAGAACGGGCTGCTGGGGAGGGAGTGAGCTCCCCGCCACTGGAGGCATCCCAGGCTGATAGGCACCGGATGCTCCCTGGTTAGGAAATTCAGGGACAGCATCATTCTCATCGTCACTGTCGTCATAGCACCAACGACTGGATACCCTTTGTGTCAGTCACTTTAAGATACAATAAGACTGCTACCACTGTTAATAAAAATAGCAGCTCCTGTGTATTCAGCCCTTATGTGGTTGATCATCACTGAATCCTGTGAGGCAAGCACTATTATTAGGCCCATTTACAGAGGAGGAAACTGAGGTTCCTCAGAGAGGTACAACAGCAAGATTCAGGTTCTGCTTGGCTGGAGTCTGCGAGCGGGCCTCTTGGCACCCGGGCAGAGGAGCAAAGCAGGAGGCAGGGCGGCCTTCCCAGCTGGGGCTCTGGGTCCCCAGAGCTGTTCTGTTCTGGGCCAACACTGGCTTCACTGCGGCCCTGACTGGCACCCTCTGCTGGCCATGCTCTACTTCTGCAGAGTCGCGCTTTTTTTTTTTCCCCCAGGCTGAGGGAGACTCTGTGATGTGGGAGGTGAGTGGGCTCTTGAACCTAGATTCTCACTTTAGATGGTGATGCCTAAGGTCACCCAGCCAGTCAAGGGGCTGAGCTAAGGTCTGAGCCTAAGAGCTGTCTTATTCTCAGGCTCTCGCCCTTCCACCCCTCCCTGATGGAGAAGGAGGCTTACTCCTGGAGCCTTTGCTTCCCACCCCCTGCCACATCTGGGACCCAGGAAATAGAGCCTCCAGCCCCACTAGTCCTCAGGGGTCTCCGTGACTGTGGCTTGTAAGCTGAGAATCTGTCTCCAAAGGCAAATCTGGGATCCAGGATTTGAGGTAATTTGAGGCATGAAGATGATACTGACTAGCTGTGTGTCGCTGGGCAAGATTCTCAACCTCTCTGAGCACTGTCAGATGGGAGTAGGTTCCTTTGTGACTCTGAAGAACTGAAGAAATCTTTTTAAAAGGAGGTCTCTTTTACCCAATTCAAGGGCCTTCACTCAGACTTTTCCAGCTCCTCCCTTTTCCCCCTTGTCCTTCCTGCTCCCCCGCCTTCCCTCTTCTTTATCTCTTTCTCCTCTTCTCCCTGCCCCCCACTATCTCTTCCACCATTCTGCGGTGTGGATATTACCTTTCTTTTCAAGAGGAGACATTTGAGACTCAGAGAGGCAGAGTAACTGGCCCAGCAACACCCAGCCAGATGTTTCGGCTTAGACTCCAGACTTTGACAAGCTGCCCCCTGCCCCGTTCCCTCTCCATCTCCTCTCTCCTCACTCATCAGAGCTCATCCATCAGCTTCTCCTACAAGGAGTGTCCCCAAATCCTCCATCAGCTCCTCTCCTTGTCCCTTGCCAAGACCCATCCAAGACCCATCATGATGGCTTGGCGACTGCAACAGCTTCCCTGCTTCCTCACAGGTCAGTGACTGTATGATGGTGGACTTCAGGATCATTTCCTACGTGGGTGAGCTGGTCACACAATTTTAAAAGCAGTAAGTGGGGCTTCTGAAGAACTCCCAGGAGTGGATGATTGGTGGAAGCCCCGGGACCTCCCTCTCTGGAGCCAAGAGCAGGACCCACAGCTGGAAGAACAATGGTAATTAAGGTAAACCTCCCAGGGGCCACCAAGGAAGATGGTTTCAGACACAAACACTGAACTTCTGCTCCGTCCCAGCGTGACCGTGAGGAACACAGTCTTGGTCCTGCCTTCTAGGATTTACAACCCAACCAGAGGCAAGCCCTGCTATGCCTGCTGTTGACATGCCTCATGCCTTCCTCATGCAGGGACCTGGAGGGAAGCACCACTCTCCCATCTTAAAGGACAGGCTCAGGTGAAATACCCCCTCACAGCTACAGAGTTAGCCAGGGGCCCAGTCACGATGAAGACGCAGAGCTCCAACATCAAAGCTTGCTGCCGTATCCACTAATGCGTGTGTGTGTGTGTGTGTGTGTGTGTGTGTGGGTGCACGCGCGCACTTGGTCACTCAGTTATGTCTGACTCTTTACGAACTTTTGGACTGTTGTCTGCCAGGCTCCTCTATCCGTGGGATTTCCCAGGCAATCAAGCTGGAGCGGGTTGCCATGCGCTCTTCCAAGGGATCTTCCTGACTCAGGGATCAAACTCGCGTCTCCTGTGTCTCCTGCATTGCAGGGGGATTCTGCACCCACTGAGCCGTCGGGGAAGTCCAGCCACTACATGGCCTCATCCAAATCTAAGGCAAAGCGCTACCAGATGATTTAAAAATCACCATCCCACGGTGGTTTGGCCCTCACACCGTCTGTCAGGCAGAGACCTGAATGTTCAGCAGGGCGAGGACCCGTCTGTCACACGAGAAAGTAACACTTTAAAAATGTCAATCAGATCACATCACATTTCTTTTAGAAGCTTTCCACTGCAGGCAGGATAAATCTAAGCTCTATTCCTTACCCTTGGTCCCTGTGCTACTGGTTCTAGCCACCTTCATCTCTTCCTTCCCCCTCATGAAGCCCCAGTCTCACCGGCTTCTGTAAGTTTCCTGATGGTGCCAAACCCATAATGTCTATTGTGCCTGCTTGCTTTTTCCTTCTTGGTTCAGATGTCACAGTCTCAGACCACACCCTGTAACATCCCCCACCCACTTTCGCACCCCAAATCGTGCACCGCCACTTTCGCTACAGCTGTGTGGGTCTCTGAAGGCGTTTTACTTAGTCACTGGTACTGTCGTTCAGTCCCAAGTCGTGTCCGACTCTTTGCGGCCCCATGGACTGCAGCCTGCCAGGCTTCCCTGTCCATCACCAACTCCTGGAGCTTGCTCACACTCATGCCCATCGAGCTGGTGATGCCATTCAACCATCTCATGCTCTGTCGTCCCCTTCTCCTCCTACTTTCAACCTTCCCCAGCATCAGGGTCTTTTCCATTGAGTCAGTTCTTCACATCAGGTGGTCAAAGTATTAGAGCTTCAGCTGCAGTATCAGTCCTTCCAATGAATATTCAGGGTTGATTTTCTTAAGGATTGACTGGTTTGATCTCCTTGCTGAGAGTCTAAGGGAATCTCAAGTCATTATCTCACTTGTTTGTTGCCTGTCTCTCCCACTGGAACATGAGATTCATGGGGCACAGGGACGTAGTCCTCCCTTCATAGCTGTGTCCTCAGGACCTAGCACGGGGCCTGGCACTCAACAGGAGCACAATATATGTTTGTTGAATGCAGAAAGCCCTCCCCAGCCCCGACTTTTCTTGCAAGCTCAGAGCAGTCTTTCACACCAATCCTGTTTTTCCTGCTGCCTCTGTCACAGCCCAGAGCTTATAGCGACCCCTCCCTGCCACCCTACTCTGCCTCCGTGTTTCCCCTCCACATAGATGCTGTCTCCCAGGCCTCTGGGCCAATGCTTCCTTTTTCCCCTCGGCCTCTTTCCCCTCATTTGACTAATTCCCACCTGACTGTCAGTACTCATTAAGACGCCCTCCCTGCTTTCCTTTTAAGTTTTGTTTGTTTTTGGCTTTGCTGTGAGGCTTGTGGGGTCTTAGTTTCCCAACCGAGGATCAAACCCATACCTCTTGTGATGGAAGCACTGAATCCTAAGCACTGGACCACCAGGGAATCCCATCCTTTTACGTTAATACTCTCTCCTGGCTCCTATAGATCTATGGTACCTCTTGGTCCAGAAGTCAGTCCTCTCTTTGTCTTTTATGAGTGTCTGTCTCTTTAAGGAGTTCCTCAAGAACTTGGACCAATCTGGTCTTTGGCACCCAGCCCCAGGCTGGCCTGGTACAGACATTCAAGAAACATTAAGCTGGGTTGGCCTCATCATTGCTGCGATGGGGACTTTGGGTGATTAGACGGGCCAGACCATTGTCTCCCAGAAGTATGACCCGTGGCAAGCTACCTCCTCTCCTTAAGACTCAGTTTCTACATCCGTAAATGAGTATAACATTCCCAGCGTCTCAGGGTGGTAAGGACTCAGGAGAAGCTTCTAGAGTGTGTGTAATGTACCAGCACATAGAAACTGTTGGGTCAGTGGTGGGTCCCTTTCCCAGTATGATCTTGGGCCTGGACTTGGCAACTGCCTCTGTAAGCAATCAGCCTCCTCAAGCCCTCCAGGGAATGAAAATGTATACTTGCTGGTGGGACCTGGGCCCAGGACCCTTGAGGAGCACCCAGAGCTGAAGGAAGGATATAGGCAGACTAGATCAAGCCCTGAACTGAAAGTCACATCACTGAATTTGAGCCATGGCTCCATAATTTACTGGCTGTGCAACCCAGAGTGAGTCCTCACACCTCTCTGAGCTTCAGTTTCCTGATCTGGAACAGCAGCTAATAACACTTACCAGTCTAAGACTCAGAATAACATGGACAGCCTTTTTGCCTCTGCAGCCACCATGGCGCCTGTGAAAAAGCTTGGGGTGAAGGTGGGCAAGAAAGAAAGAAGCAGGTCCTGAAGCTTCCTCTTGACTGTACCCATCCTGAGAAGACGGACTCATGGACGCTGCCAGTTTTGAGCAGTTTCTTCAAGAGACAAAAACAAATGGAAAAGCTGGGAATCTTGGGGAAGTGGCAGTGACAACCGAAAGAAGCGAAAGCAAGATGACTGCAACTTCCATGGTGCTTTTTTCTAAAAGGTATTTGAAATATCTCACCAAAAAATATCTGAAGAAGAATGGTCTGTGTGATTGGTTGCGTGGAGTTGCTAACAGCAAAGAAAGTTACCAGTTGCACTACTTCCACATTAATCAGGATGAAGAAGAGGAGGAAGAGGAGGATGAAAACTCAGTTGTCCTGGGGTGAGGGGCTTTCTTGGTGGCTCAGTGGTAAAGAATCCACCTTCCAATGCAGGGGATATGAGTTCAACCCCTGGTCCCAGAAGGTCTCACATGCCTCGGAGCAACTACTGAAGCCCACACACCGAGACCCCATGCTCCAAAAGCAGCCTGTGCAACAAAAGGAGGCACCTCAATGAGAAGGCCATGCAGCAACTGGAGAGGAGCCCCCACGCACCGCAACTAGAGAAAAGCCCGTGCCCCCACAAAGACCCAGCACAGCCATAAACAAACAGATACAATTTTAAAACCCTCCAAACTCAGTTATCTGGGATATTTTGTATAGGTTCTTGAATAAAACTCAGGAACCAAAATAAATAAATAACATGGACAAAAAGCCAAGTTCTGGGTAGGTGCTTGATTACCCTCAAAGCAATCTCCTGTCCTTCTCCTAATTCTTCCTGTGATTTGGAGAGTGTGTATTCATGAGGCGCCTTAGACAGGGCTATGACCATTCTAGGTGGCAAAGAGGAGACTTCCCATCCTAAACGCTTCCCTGCAGCCTGGGTTAGGCACCGGGACACTGGAGAACTCTGGGCACTCAGGAAGATCCAAGGGCTCATGACCTCACTAGGTGCGCCAATGTGTAAGTGATCAGTCAGCCCCCCAGGAGCTTTCTGTGGCATCTCCTCCAAATGGAGATCTGTGCAGCTTTGGCGGACAGAGGTACACCCCTCTCCCCCTCCCACCCACATCCCCATTCATGCATTCATTCTTCCACTGCTATATTTCTAGAATGTTGCACAGAGCCTGGGACATGAGTCTCCGTAAATAAATATTAGAAGAACAAGTTTTCACATGCAACACACCCTTATTGATTGTCTACTGCTCTTAGCCCTGTGCTAAGAGATTGTGTATAGATGGTGCACATACAGGAACTGGTCCTGACAGCTCTCTCCCAAGATCACCCAGGGGGTCTCTAAATGCTCCCAACTCTTCCCACCCCAGACCCAGCTTCCACTGGCTGCCACGCTTCAGGCATCAGGACTTTCCCCAGAACTGAGGTAATGCCCAACCACCCCACGCATCATGGAATCCGGGAAGGCAGCATGCCCACAGCTACAATTCTTCAAATTCTGTCTTTCATGCCCTATCCATCCTCCAGCCACACTTCCCCGTCGTCTCAAGCCCTCAAACACAGCCATCTCCCCCCTCCCAATGCCCTACATCTACCTGGGGTTATACCCTACGCGGGCAGCAGGTGGCGCTGAGGCACCCTTTTCCCCTTCGCTGGCCTGGACTCCGGACCCACCAGGACCCTGTCCCTCCCCTCCTCTTGTCCCCAGCAGGGACAGGTGTGGACTCTGTGACCTCTAACTGACCCCTCTCCTTCCTGCTGGCTCCTGCGATGAGGCCTGAGGAGACTCCAGTTGCTCCTGCAGGCCCCGGGTTGTCTTTTCCTGCCTGGTGAGTGAGGAGGGTCCCTAAGGGGCCAAGCTGCAGCTGGTGGGGCGGGGCTGGGCGGGGTTGGGCTGAAAGCAGCTGCCAGGGAGAAAGAGAAAGAAGAAAGGAGAGAGAGAAAAAAGAGAGAGAAGAGGGAAAGGAGAGGAAGGGTGAGGTGCTCTGGTTCCCGGCTCCTATCCCAAACAGGTGGAGATCCCAGCTGAGGCTCACCCCAGGATAAGGTATGTGGTTGAGGAAACAGAGGGACGGGGTGTCAGCCAGCCAAGCAGAGCAGGCCTGGGGGTACTGAGGGGCTAGTGCTCACCCAGAACCCTTGAGCCCCCTCCCATCTCAGCCCTTCCAAGGTGACCAAATAGAGACTTGGGGGCAGTAAAGGGAGCTATGGGGTGGGCATTAGAAGATGAGGGCTCTATTGCTGGTCTACACTTGCTCTGTGAATTTGCACCAAGCTCTTCTCCTCTCTGAACCCGAGGTTCAGAGAAACACAGGCAGGGGGAATCCTGAATGTGTTGTGGGATAACTTTGCAAGGTGTTCCCTTTTCAAAAAGAATTAGGTCTTCCAGGGGCTTCTGAGACCAGGAGGCTTTTAAGACCCAAATGGATGCCCCCTCATAGTGGGATTTCAAACAATGGGGGAGGGGGCTCATTGAGAGAGAAGGGTGGTCCCTCCCTGTCAGGGGCCCTAAGGCCCTGGTCTGTTCGCTGCTCAACCTTGTTTCTCTGACTGGGACTCAGCGTGAAGAGTGACACAGGGTGGGGGGTGGGGGGCTTCCCCAGGAGTCTGGGGCTCTAGAGATGCTCTCATTATTAGGGAGAGGGTGGTGGGTGCAGCGTGAGGGCGTTTCTCTGCCACTCCAAGATCAGAAGAGTGGATGAGACCGAAGGATGTGTGGGCTGAGGCAGGGACAGTGGTAGGCATATGGATGTCCCCAGGGTGATGACGGAGGGGTACTCAAGCCCTTTCTGAACTGTGGCTGCACTTTATAGAGTCATTAGCTCATTCACTGCATTCAACCGGGGCCTGAAGGGAGGGGGTAGGGGGGTTGCTGGAACAACTCCTCCCTCATCCCTGCTCTTGAGAAGAGATTGTTCTAGATTGTTCTCTCACTGGGAAGCAGCTGGCGCAGGCAAGTTCTAGGATCTCAGGGATCCCAAGCAGGGAGACAGTCCAGTCAGGCACAGGACTGGGAGTCAGATGGGCCTGTGTTCCCATCCTGCCTCTGCTGTGGATCCTTGGGCAAGACCAAGCTGCCGGCTCCTCCTGTACAAAATGGGGATAGCAGAGCGGGCCCTGACAGAGTGGCAGGCCCCCGCGTGCATCTGGCACCTCGGGGATGCTCACTGTGGAGAGAAAAACGGAGGCGCAAGAAGGGGAAGGACTGGCCTGGGGTCTCAGGCCCTGGCCCTCACCCTCTCTCTTCCCAGCCCCAGTGTAAACACTGAGCACCCTAGCACCTACTGAGCACGCTATGGAGTCACCCTCATCCCTACTGGGATTGCTCCCCGCTGCTCCCTCCTGCCCCAGTCTGCAAAGCCTGCTTGTTCTGGGGCAGGGGCAGCGTGAGGGTGGGGACCCCGAGGCGAGGGGGCACAGAGGAGAGTCTCGTGGCACTCGCCCTTCCTTTCTCCCCGCTCCCCGGCCCCCGACAAAGGGCAGCGGTGGCGGCCGGGTCAGGGCTGCGCGCGGCGGGCACAGGCGCTGCGAGGCCGGGGCTCACTCAGCACGGCGGGGCGCCGAGAGCCCGGCTCGCGCTCGGGCGCAGGAGGGAGGCTGGAAGCGCCAGCGAGCGCAGCCCCGCGGGCCGGGTCGCGGGCCCTCGGGGTGGGGCCGGCTGGGGGGCGCCCTCCGGCCCTCACCCCGCCCCCGCGCCTCTCCCCGCAGCGGGGGCGCCCCGCCCCACCGGGCGCCCAACGTGGACGCGGTCGCCGCCGCCGCCGTGCGGGAGTCGCTGTCCGCGGAGCCGACATGCAGGCGGCGCGGGGCGGCGCAGGGCGGCCGGGCCAGGAGGGCCGCGGGCCGGAGCGCCAGCGCGAGCGGCCGCCGGGCGCCGGAGCCGCGTCCCCCTGCGCCGCCCCGGGCCGGCCGGCTGGAGCCGCCGCCATGCACCCCGGGCCGCCCCGCGCCGCGCTCCGCCTGTGGCTGGGCTGCGTCTGCCTCGCGCTGGTGCAGGCGGGTAAGGGGGCCCCGGGCGGGGGTACGGGTGGGCGTCCTCCGGTCCCTTCCGGGCTCCCTGGGGACCCCGTCTCTGGCCCGCTCACTGATGCCCCTTTGCCACACCTCCAGCCCCTTTCCTGCCTACTTGACCCCCGACCCGACCTCCAGCTCTCAAACCCCCTCCTGCCACTCCTGGCCCTGGGATCTAGGATCTTGGGATCCGCAGCCCCCTTCTCTGTTGCCCTGACCCCAGGCCTTTCCTTCAGGAGCCCCGGCTCCTTTCTCTGGCCCCGGGAGCAGCTGAGGACACGGTCCCCGCACCTCAGGCCTCTCTCCCTGTCCCCAAAGCCTTGCAGGCCAACTCTGCAGGTCGGGGCAGCCTGGGTCCTGTGGGGGAGAGGACTGGCACCTGAGAGCACCGGGATGGGGGTTGGGGGGGTGCGATGGACCCTGAGCCTGAAGGCCGGCTGCCCCCTGGGGCCCGGCCTCCTGGGCACCCTGCCTCTCCTGATGCCCTGTGCCAGCCCCTTCTGGCTGCTGCCGCCTTGCTAGTCTCTGTTCCTGGCCCCTCTCCCTGGCCCAGTGCTGTCTCCCTGCTTCCGTCCCGTGTCTGTCCCTCGTCCCCCCTTACCTCCTCTCGGGTGCAGTGGCTGCTGCCCCTGTCTGTGTATCTCTGTCTCTCTTGGACTCCACATCTGGCTTTGTGTCCCCAGGCCCCAGGCCTACGGGGTGAGGGGGGGCAGCTCTAGGCTTAGGTCTTCCCCTTTCAGCGCCTGCCCCTGTTAGATACAGAAGCTTCAGTGACTCTGCTGCCCGTCTCTTGGAAGGTCCTTGCTTCTCTAACCCTCACTCTCGTCTCCTCTGATCCCCTTTGTTCTGTCCCCACTTCCAGAAGGCCCTACCCTGTTCCCTTGACTCTGCTGTAGGGGCCCTGCTCTCAGTGACCCCGTCTTCCTCTGCTGCCTCCCCACCTGCCTCCTAGGGTTGGCAGGGTCTGGAGAAGGCCCTTCCCTGGGCTTCTCCTGCCTGTTCCTCCACAATCCTGGGGCTTGCTCTCTCAAGCCTCAATCCCATCCCAGGGCTCACCCAGCTAGACTCTTCTCGACCTCTGGGTCTTTCTCCTTCCCTCAAGGTCACTCACTTGACAGTGCCATTTTGTAGCAAGAGCCCTGGACTGGGAGGCCTTCTGACCACTTTCACCAGACTCACCTTCAGCTCCTGCAACCCCGGCCACCTGTGTCTCCTCCGTGCCTGTCCTCCACCCCACTCCCCTCCTCCTACTGACCCTCCATGAGCCCTGGCCCTGGCCCAGGCTCATCAATTTTAGTTGGACTCTAGTGGGGCCAGTTGTGGTCAGCACGGGCCCCTGCCCTGGATCCAAGGAGCCTGGGGCTTCTCAGGCTTGGCTCTTCAACCCCTAAGAAACTGAGACCACCCTTGGGAGCCAGTCCCACCAGAGGCCTGGATTTCTTCCTTGTCACTGCATAGCCACCTCAGGTTCCCCTTTCATGCTTATGAGACAGTGGATCTGCGCCTCACAGCAGAGGTGCTCAGACTCAGGTGCCTCCCCACCCCCAGACAGCCCCTCGGCCCCAGTGAATGTCACCGTCAGGCACCTCAAGGCCAACTCTGCGGTGGTAAGCTGGGACGTCTTGGAGGACGAGGTTGTCATCGGATTTGCCATCTCTCAGCAGGTAACCCTCAAGGGTCCCTGGGAGGGAAGAACACATCCAGATACAAGTGATGGGTGGGAGGGGAGGGAAGCAGAAAGACAGAGGAACAAAGAGCAAGAGAGATGGGCAGAAAGCTGCACAGGGGGCTGGGAAAGGAGGCCCCAGAAGGGAAACCTGTGGTTGGAACCTGGGAATTAGGGGCAGGGTTTTGATCATAAACAGACGTGAGTTTAGGACCTGGTTCCAGTCCATGGGGTGGCAGAGAGTCGGACACGACTGAGCAACTACCAGCCCAGTTCTCTGGGGTTTCCCTCGTGGCTAAGTGGCAAACAGTCCGCCTGCCAGTGCAGGCGACTCGGGTCCCATGCCTGGGTTGGGAGAAACCCTGGAGAGGGAAATGGCAACCCACCCCGGTATTCCTGTCTGGGAAATCCCATGGACAGAGGAGCCTGGTGGGCCACAGTCCACGGGGTCACAAAGAGCCGGGCATGGTTTAGTGACTAAAGAAAACAGCCACCACCAGTTCCCTCAAGATACATGTCCTTGGGCAGCTTCTGAAACCTCTCTGACCCTGTCTTCTGCCCTGTAAAATGGAGAGGTGGATACCCACCTGCAGAGGTGACGGGAGGCTTGAGTCAGATTGTGGCTGTGGGGGGTTTAGCACGGTAGCCAGGGTGAGGCCTCATCACTGCTGGAGAGGTGGGCAGATGTGGCACAGGCGCCTGGGCACTGAAGCCCGGGGCCCGGCTTTGCTCTCGGCAGAAGAAGGACGTGCGGATGCTGCGCTTCATCCAGGAGGTGAACACCACCACCCGCTCGTGCGCGCTCTGGGACCTGGAGGAGGACACGGAGTACATCGTGCACGTGCAGGCCATATCCATCCAGGGCCAGAGTCCGGCCAGTGAGCCCGTGCTCTTCAAGACGCCGCGTGAGGCTGAGAAGATGGCCTCGAAGAACAAAGGCAGGCCTGGGCCGCCGTCAGCACGGGATGGGGTGTGGGGAGGGGTGGTCCGGGCTGGAGCGGTGCATGGCTGACAGAAAGCACGAAACTCGCCCCCCATCCCTCCCCAGGGCCCTGCCACCTAGTCAGGCAGCCCCCTGAAAGAGGAAGGTCCTCTCTGGTCCCCCAAACAATGGGACACAAACTCGCAGCTTTAAGTCCAGTTACTGCCCCCTAAGGAGCCATCAGTATGTTCTCGTTGGGGCACAAGTAGAAATAAGCCTTGATGCTGGGAAAGCTTGAAGGCAGGAGGAGAGGGGACAACAGAGGATGAGGTGGTTGGATGGCATCACCGACTCAATGGCATGAGTTTGAGTAAACTCCGGGGAGTTGGTGATGGACAGGGAGGCCTGGCATGCGGCAGTCCATGGAGTCACAAAGAGTCGGACACGACTGAGCAACTGAACTGAGAAATAGCCCTTAATATTGGGGCTTGGCCCTAGACGGGTGGCTGTTGGAGGGGCAGGGAGCCCCAGACCTAGCGTCTCTCTCCACACAGATGAGGTGACCATGAAGGAGATGGGGAGGAGCCAACAGCTGCGGACGGGCGAGGTGCTGATCATCGTAGTGGTCCTGTTCATGTGGGCTGGTGAGTCGGGCCGAGCCCCCTTTCACTTTGCCTGGCTGGGGGGCGGGGGGGGGGGGATGCCTTCTAAGGTGGGAGGGATTAGGTGAGTGGTGGGGTCCAGGCCCTGGGGCGTGGCCAGGGGCAGCCTCGCGATACCTGGTGGGGGCCCCCACGTTCCAGGGTGCNGGGGGGGGGGGGGCGGGGGGGGGGAATGGGGGACCCTGACCAGACCCTTTTCTCATGGAAATGAAGGACGAGGGGCTTAGAGACAGTGAGAGAGGAGGATTTAGGAACCTAAATTCTGCTCTGGTGGGTCAGATCTGATCCTTTCTGTAACTCACCCCTCACCAAAAAAAAAAAAAAGCAATTCAGTAGCTGCCTGGGTGGGATTGGCCAAAAAGTTCATTTGGTTTTTTTCCGTGACGTCGTATAGAAAACCCCAAACGAACATTTTGGCCAACCCAACAGGATTCTGTGAGTGCTTCCCCTCCCCCGCCCTCAAAGCAGCCTCTCCTTCCGAGCAGCTCAGGCTTGGGCCACCCTCTTATCCCACTCATCTGTCTAGACACAGCTCTGAGACCGCCTGCATGAAGCCTCCCAATCCGTGCGTTAGAATGTTTCTCCTGCCTCTGTGCTCCCAGGGCACACTGTGTGCTCCTCTCTGAACGTAGCTCTCCCTAGCTAAGTTAGTTGGGCTCCTCCATCTCTCTTCTCCCACTTGTCTGTGAGCTCCCCGAGGATAGAGACCATGGTCTCTGTTTTCAGCCCAACCAGAATTTACTGAACAGCCACTCCATTCCAGAGAGAAGTGCTACAGCTGGGACTAAGAAGAGCCAGGTGCTTGTAAGGATCTCAGCCTGGGAGATGCCAGGCTCATATTCAACTATAATTCGATGTGATGAGTGCTGTCAGAGCACCACGCGTGGTTGCAGAGGGCAGGGACTTCATTCTGGGGCTTGGAGTAGAAATCAAGAAAAACCCAGAGAGGAGGTAAATGGGGATTGTGTTTTGAAGCATGACTAGGAGTTCACCAAGCAGCCAAAAAAAGGAAAGGTATTCTGGGCATAGAGTGTGTAAGAAACGAATTAAGCTTAGTCTGGCTCAGTGCAGCTGTGACCCTAGAGAGAAGGTAGAGAGTGAGGAGGGAAGGACGGTGAGGCGGTCAAGTGGACTGAAGTCCTTTTGAAGGAATTAAACACCATGTCAAAGTTATATTAACATCCATGGTTGAGAGGGCATCCATGGTTGTTGAGGCATATGGAAAAATATGTTCTATAGACGCAAAGGAAAACAGACGCTTGAAAGAGAAAGGAAAAACAAAGGATTGTACAAAAGGGAAGCTTTGCTTATGTGGCGTGCTATTAGACTTGGCACAGATAGTATTCACATAATTGAAACAATATAAAATAGTGAATTAACCCCCAATTGTGGCGTAATTTTGCTAGAATGATGGGGAAGGAAGTTGAGGGGGTTGTTGGGCTTTGTCTCCCATGGAGGGGACATCAACAGATAATCTATAAAACAGATCAAGAAGTAGCTCTCTATTAGAGTTCCCTGGTTGCCTAATGGTTAGGATTCTGGGCTTTCACTGCTGTGACCTGGGTTCAGTCCCTGGTCAGGGAACTAAGATCCACAAGCCATATACTATATATATAGTATATATAGTATAGTCAATCTAGTATAGAGGTGAAAACGGGGAAGGCCTCTACGAGAGCGGGAGGTGGTTGCCTTAATATTACACTAATGGCCTTTCAAAAAATAAAAAAAATATTAGTTTAACAGTGTTAAACATTTAGGAGAGTGCAGGCCCTGGAGTGCACACCCCAGCTGCACCCTGTGATGGTGAGTGAGTCATCTGAGCTCTGCCTCAGTTCCTCCTTGATAACCTGGGGAGGGTAATAACTGGTGCCCCCCGAGAGCTGTGAGGGTTCAGCGAGGTGTACTGTCAGGCCCTGGCACATGCTAGATGGATGCTCTCGTTGCTCTTTGCTTTAAAGGAAAAGGAAACCCTCTGAGGTTTAGAAAAGGGAAGGGAGGAGACAGGGTCAGAAGGGTGTTGGGGGAAGGCCGGTGAGGTGAAGGGGTTTCGGGGCTAGGGACAGGTGGACATGGGAGCCAGAGGCAGCCTCCTGCATCAGAGCTGGTGAGAGGCCACCTGGAGCCTAGACCCCCAGGAGCTCAGCCGGGTCTAGGGGAATGAAGCAGAGGGGTGGAGACCGGGGCTCTGGCCTCTAACTCCTCCCCCTTGTCCCCTGCAGGCGTCATTGCCCTCTTCTGCCGTCAGTATGACATCATCAAGGACAATGAACCTAACAACAACAAGGAAAAAACCAAGAGTGCGTCAGAAACCAGCACACCAGAGCACCAAGGCGGGGGGCTTCTCCGTAGCAAGGTGAGGGCGAGATCGGAGCCCCGGGGCTGGCTCCCTGGTAGTCCCTGGGCTGCTGAGGGGTCAGCTTGGGGCCTGGCGTGGCTGCCGCAGGACAGAGCCAAGCTTGGCCGCTGCCTGTGTGACTCAGGGCACGCTGCAGATTGATTTTTGGACCCTCTCCTTTTGCAGGGTGCCAGGGGCCAGGAAGGGTTTAACCAGAGGGCAGCAAATGAGGGGGCAGAGTTCCTGCTTGACGCGGGATGACGAGATTCGGGGTTCTGGGCTCCTTCCGCTCCTGCTCTGCTGTGTGACCTTGGGCAGGTGCTTCACCTCTTTGTACCTTCATTTCCTCTCCTGTAAAACAGATATGAAAACAAAACCTTTCAGTGCTTGCTCTGGGCAGCTCAGAAGGAAGACGTAGAGAATGGGAGAGAGTCTCATGGTTCTGACGATGGTTGTCCAACAAACATCTGGTCCTCTCCACATTTCCTCCCCTCTCCGTCTCCTTACACCCTCTGGCTTCCTGTCCTCTCTCTCGGCTTCTATCTGGCGCTTTCCTGAAGCCTCTTATTAACCCCCATCTCCAGAAGCACCTCAGCAATGTCAGTGGCTGAGGCTGTGCTCAAGAGGCATATCTGCAGGAGGTGAGAGGACCGGCCGGCGGGGCGGCTCTGCTAGGGCCCAGGACCCTGTCCTGGCCGTTCAGCTCAGCGAGGCTGGAGGCTGGGCGTGAGAAGGCAGAGAGACCAGGCACCCAGGCGGGGCTCCTGCTGCCTTCTACCTGAGACAAGAGCCTGGCTTTTAGGCTGCAGCCCTGCTGCTCCCTTCCTTCTGGTGTCTTCTCCCTGTTCCCAAATCTTGCAAGAACTCTGTTCAATTCAGCCCTGGCCGCTTCTCTCATTTCTTCCCTCCCAGTTTCCAAACAAGCCCTCAGTGAACATCATCGAAGCATGACTGCCTGTCTGCAGGAAGAAGGATTTGATTTTTCTTCTCTGCTTGTCCCTGGGTCCGTGGGCTCAGGGAGAGAGGGGACTGCCGAGGCTGGAGACGGGGAGGCCCCGCTAGTTGCAGTCTCCCTCTGCACTCCCATCCTGGTCTGGTGATGAAGGCTAAACTACAGACCCCAACTCTGCAAAAAATAAAACAAGCCACCAAACTAAAAGGCCTGGCCCCATTCTGGAAAAGGCAAAGCTGCATGAGACACAGCCTTCTTTCTGCCTCTTCGCCTCTCCTGGATTGGCCTCCTCTCTGAGAAAATGCACAAAGCTCCTGGGAGCTGACACGCGCCTGGACTGACAGAAGCTGTGTCTTTCAGGGAAGCTGTGGGGCTGCCTGCCGGGCAGAGTCCTGGCTGCCATCAAGCCTTCGCTGGATCCAGCCGTCAAGGACTTGTTTGTGGAGCGATGCACAACCTTGCGAGTGTGTAAGATGCTTTCTGTTCTGTTTCTTTTGGAAAACACAATTGAAGGGCTTTACTCCAGAGGGCAGAGGGATTCCCCGACTTGTGGCCTGTATCCTCTACCTTCTTTGATCCTTGTTTTTTGTTTGACTGTAAGATCATCAGTCTGGGGTCTGAAGAAGACAGAATGGGAAAGAAACCTTTGAAAGTATGGGCTCCATTTCTTTAGAAAAAAATCTCTTGGAGTTGCAACAGTGCTGGCTTGCACAACTGAAAAGATACGTCCACATGGAATACCCTGGGGGCTGCTCATCAGCCCCTCTGGGTTAGACTCTGCTGGAAGGCAGGCCCAAGCCATTCACCATGGACAGTCAGCAGTCCCGGCCTCTGGGGTCTCCATATCTTGCCATCTCACCCAGGGTTCTGCAAAAGCTCCCCGGGGTCCTCATGTCCTTCCCTAGAGCCTGAGTGGTGTGAGGTGACGGGTCCCTCCCTCCACTGCCTCTTTCTGGTTTAAAACACAAATGGTGCTTGCTAAGGGAGGGCAGAGCCTTCCCTGGGACTGACAAGTTACGGCTGCGGAGTGCCTGCGTGGGAAGAGACGGACCTCTGCATCTTCCATCAGTGACTGAGGACGAACGTGTGGGAGACTGCGCCTGGCACAAGCCGGGCACACCATAGGCGCCAGTGCATACCTGTTGAACTGAACGATGAGAGCAATGGCCCCCAAGCCAGAGAGCTGAAAGCCATTACCCCATGACCGCCCCTTCCTTCCGGTCTATAAGAGCTCTCATGGCTGGGGCAGCTGCCACTCTGCTTTGCCCGAGTGTGGAGCACAGGGAGGGAGGAGACACAGGGTAAAGGGCAGATGTCGGCAACACTAAGGGCTTCCTCATGGGAGGGCATGAGGCTCCACTCATTGTCTTGTGACTTCCATCCCTGCTGAATGGGGCTGCAAGGCCAAGGCTCCTTAGGGCAGAGGTCCTTACCTCTGATCCCGTTAGAGCAATAACCACTTTTTAAATGTAAAATAAAAAGACAAATGAAAAGGCACATCCTCGTCTTCTGGTAAATGCCCAAATGTTGCCCTCTTTTTCTGGCAGTTGGCAGCAAGTCAGGATGTGTGGAGGAGGGAGGCAGTTCTCTCTCCGTTTTGGCCTGCAGCTTCTTTAGGGACAAGCCTGCCAGCCAAGCTGGAGTTGGAAGGGAAATCTCGAACAGATGGGGGTGCACGTGTAGGAGGAGAAAATAGCTGCTCTATCCTATGACTGAGCCCCTCCTCCCCCCACCACCCCAACCTAGGTTGGGCTGCCTCATCACATAGGTATGCAGGCTGGAGCTCAGTTTTTAAAACAAAGGGTTTTCCCCTCTGGATGGGGTTGGTGCTTTCCCTGGCCAAAGGAATGCACACAGCCCTGCTTCTCCCAGCATGAGGGGGAAGTCAGGAAGAACTGCAGGAGCTGCTGGCTGCTGCAGCTCAGAATTCACAGCATGCTGTTAAGGCTGTTAAAGGAACATCATTCTGATCCCACAGCAGGCTGGAAGGTAGAGTAATGATGCCATTAGCCAATAAGCAGACCAGTAAATGGGGTACCTTGAACATTTCTGTCTAGAGCGGGAAGGAGCTTAGAAAACATCAGGTGAGTGGGGCTTAGAGTAGGCTATTCTGGAAGGTTTTGAGAGCAGAGGGAAGCAGGTCTTGGGAGTCTGGGTAAGAAACTGGAAAACTGATTAGCACACAGAACTCCAAGCCAGACCTCAGAGAGGTACTTCCCAGGCCCTCTGATCCTGTCCAGTGCCAGAGGATGGAGAATCTCCAGGTTGGCATCCAGTATAGACAGCTATCCATGGGGTCCTGCGAGTACCACTTGGGGTCTTCACCTTGTCAGTGCCTGAAGCACATCATCTTAGGGCTTGAGGGGAGTGGTGCAAACCATACTCCTAACTAAATTCCATTCCCTGTAATCATCTCCCTAAACTCCCAAGTTCCCCAACTATTGAGCTGGTCTCCAGTTAACTGGAGTTGCGCGGTGGACCCGACCGCTGTGACCTTTCTTTCTTCAGCTGTCCCCTTTCTTCAGCCCTCACCTGGATCTAGATTCCCCATAGCTTGGGAAGGGCCCAGGCAAGTCGCCTGAGACTGAGACCTCCGTCCTGCAAGACCACAGCAGGCCTGTGGGAGGACCACTGGACTCGGGCTGAGACCTTCAGGCCAGTTACTTCTCTGAGGGGTCCTGGTCTCCTCTGTCAAAAACAGAAGGGTAAGAACAGAGGATTCCCAGACCTCACCCCCGCTAGAGTTGGAGCCAAAGCGCTTCCCTCTGAGAACAGGGAGGGGACCCCAAGGTCTGAGGAGAGGAAGGAGGACTGGTGAATTTCCATGGGGCAGGAGTCTTTCCTTTCTCCAGTCCAGTCCCCTCAACCCCAGCTTTTCAGTGTGGGCCTCCTCTGGAAAAGACCCTAACGCTGGGAAAGATTTAACGCAAAAGGAGAAGGGGACAGCAGAGGATTAGATGGTTGGATAGCATCACCAACTCAAAGGACATGAATTTGAGCTAACTCTGGGAGATAGTGGAGGACAGAGGAACCTGGCATGCTGCAGTCTGTGGGGTTGCAGAGTCGGACATGACTTAGCAGCTGAGCAACAGCTCCCCTCAAATCCACTTTAAAGATGTCCAGTTCAGTCCTTTACAGAAGGATGTAGTATCTCACCCCTCCAGTCATGTGATGTTTCTGACTTCTACTTTCTTATCCTCTTTAAATCTATTTGACAGATTTTGGATTTTGCTTTTAAAAAGTGGCCTCCAAGAACAAAATGCTTCTGTAAACAGGACAACTCTCGCCCCCAAGCTCCATGGGTACAATATGACCAAAACCTTGTTATTTGAAGATCTTTGTATACTAATAATTCCTTAATGATTCAGCATTTCAGGACTAGATAGATGGCTTTAAAGATTGTTCAAAAGATGACATTCCACTGCTTCCCAACAGGTGCTCGGAGGGTCAGATTTTCCCTCTGTGGCATGTTCCAGTTGTCACAGGGTGAGGACAGGTGGGGAGGATTGACAAGGCGGGAGCTTTTAGTTAAGGAATTCCACTGTTAGCCAGCTGATACTTCCTCTGACAAGTGGACATTTTTTTCCTGACAGGTGTTCTGGCCTGCAAAGCAGGCATACCCTAGAATCAGCTTAGGAATAATTGCCTTCTCTTAGAAAAGCAGGACAGTACTAAGAAAAGCAGGGAACTCTGCTTTCTAGTTTTAGATGGTTGGGATTTTTTCTTCCTGTACAAGCTCATAAGAGGCTGGTTAGAAAATGAGCTTTTAGACAAGGTCCACGTCTCCTCCTCCTCACTTCTCCACAACATAAAACAAACTGAGGGTAAGGGACATCACCAGCTTGGAGAACCCCACCTGGTTTCTGAAACCTTTGATGCCTACAGTAACATACTGTTAAAAAGGAAATAAGCGGTTACTGGACAAAGGAACACCTACGGCTGCAAGGACAAAATGGATATGTGTATATAAGCGAGTCAAGAGACCCTTGGGTTCAGACAAGACTATCAAATAGCTGAGTATTTAGCAAATTAATATTGAGCCTTTTGCCTGCACTATAGAATACATATTAGATAAAACTTACATCACGGCAGGACAGAGACCCTGTCCAAACATGTTGCTCCGTATTTCCTCAGCACAAGCTGAGTCAGTGAAAGCACTGGTAAATGCAGGCGACAGGCTCTTACTGCCTTCCCTTTCATCCTTGCTCCTGAGGAGAGTCTAAGACGTTCAGGCTCACACAAGGGACCTAAGCAAGAAATGGTCTCCCACGTCCACCCCACTTAGCTGACCTTCGCCTCAGGTTCACAAAAGGGATCTAAGCAAGAAACGCTGTGTCTCCCACATCTACCCACACTTATCTGACCTTCGCCTCAAGTTCACAAAAGGGATCTAAGCAAGAAATGCTAAGTCTCCCACATCTACCCACACTTATCTGACCTTCACCTCAGGTTCTAGGAGCGATTTCTGGAGAGGCTGGGTTAAGAACAACTATCAGTTCTGGTTTTTCACATTCCTTTCAAAGGAAGACTGCCCCAGGTAGCTCGGCTTCTTCCTCAGTCAGTGCTGGCGCTGAGGGCAGAGCGCCACAGTGGGCAGCTGTCCAGCCACAGGAAGGGATCCACGGCAACGCCTGTGTGATGGGGCCAAGCCCTCCCCCTACTCTGCAATAACAGCAGCACAGGGATATTTCAGGCTCTCTCTGTGTCAGGCTCCTGACATGCACTATATGTAGCTGCAAATCCCAATCAATCTCACCATTTCTTAACTGCTGGAACGCCTTTCTCAACACTGTAATTTACCCTCAGAAGAATTGGGAGCACACACCCTCGCCTCCCCAATGCCACGTTCTACTAACTGCCGCCCCCTCCCACACCCCACCAACCTACCTACGTAGAGAAGGAAGGAACCCTCCTCTAGAGGCTGCAACAGAAGGCCATAGTACATAAGTCACTGACAAGAACTTTTATTTCTTTTTAATGACATTAAACACAACTGCTACAAGGGGAAAAACATGATACACAGGAGGCACCAAACTTCAGTTTCATAATTGATCCTGACAACAACCAAAGTAAATTGGGGTCAAATTAGATGCAAAACTACAGGTTATTTCAGACTCTTTTAGTTACAAATGAACTATGTAAACAGCACAAGTCTACTCTGCATTGTTAAGACCCCGGTGGTGAGAATGTCATCACAGATGAAGAAAGCTTGGTAGGCAGTTCAATGCACAGAGCCCTTACTCAAATAAAACAATATGGCAAGAATTCTACACGAAAATTAGACTTAAGAGGCCAATACCAAATATGAGATACCTAGTGTTTAAAAACAAATTTAAACTCCAGATTCTACCCACTACCATCTTTAAGGCGAACATGCCTGATAATGAGTTTTCTTTGGCTTTTTCTTCTTAAAGAATACCATGTTAACCGCTAGGGAACAGTTCTCTCCTCCCCCAGTCCAATAGATTTAATTAAGCTGCTAAAGCTTTGGAAAAACAGAATTATTTGAGCAAAGAGGAAATGTGATTGTCACATTTTCAAGATAACCCGTCACTCATTAGATTTGGCAAAGACAATGCTCTCGTGACATGTCAGTCTTAAACCTTCCTGCACCAGGGAGGCAAGCGCATGAAACTCCAGACTTCTGCCCAAGCAAACAGCTATCCCTTCACTCCTTGGTGATCGGTGGGGAATGAGACAGCTACAATGCTAGATATTCCAGCAATACTTAGTTCTAACTATGCTATAGTTTCAAAATCAGATGTTTGTCTGTCCCACTCCATCAAGCTGATTTACGCAAACTTGGAGAAGTGACTGACACTGTAAATGCCAACTGAAATAACAGATTTTGACTCTTGCCTTCGAACAGAACTTCTCCTTTGCATTTTGGCCCCAGATTCTCAACCAAATTTCCAAGGAAAAGAGACTCCTTGACTGGAGAGAAATGGTAAACACTTAGGGACAGCCATCTAAATTTACTGGTAACAATGACCAAGTTTCTCCCAAATCAGTTTCTAAAGCAAAGTAGGATTTTTATGTTAGGTTACTTGCAGACAAAGACGGGGCTGATGGAGCAACAAAACCTGACAGGCAGCGAGCCCAGTATCACAGGCTGTGCTATAGCAACTAGGTACAGCCTTCACAGAGAGTGAACAAGAGCACAAACGCCAAACTGCAAAATCTCCCAAGAGATGTCTAGAGCTGTCTGTAAAGAGAATAACAAACTCCAAAGACATCCATTAAGGTAGCTGCACAAAGCTCATCAACTTGGCTTAGAGTACTAATCCTTAAGATTAGGTAATGCTTTGTGCACCGGCTTCATCAAAACTATTTTAAATCCACTTTAGTAGTTTTGTAAAACTGTACATCCTCTGACCAAGTGAGGAGGTGGTAACATCCGGATCAAAAGGCACCGCTTATTAACTAATAATGGAGACAAAGGGCAGCTTCTCCAAAGTCTCTTCCATAGGAGGGAGGCTCACTAACTAACTTGCCAACTCATACTCAAAGCTGGGTTCAGCAGATGAGACTGAAGACCAACTG
This sequence comes from Oreotragus oreotragus, assembly GCA_006410675.1. NCBI lineage: Eukaryota > Metazoa > Chordata > Mammalia > Artiodactyla > Bovidae > Oreotragus > Oreotragus oreotragus. The sequence goes on along the minus strand of SJYX01022317.1, from coordinate 560,647 downwards.
ACACCTCTCAGTAGCACTGCCTTCTGGCCTGTCCTAGAGTCAAGACTCTGGGTGGGCAGCTCTTCAGGAAAGAGTGCAATGAGGCTGCTCTTAAGAGGCATCTCTATGTCCAACAGGATACAGGAATATGCCAGTAGAGCCCTAAGAAACAAGGGGAGGAAGGGGAAACAAGGGAAGAAGGAAAATCCTTGAAGAAAGACATAGAAGGCAATCAGTCACAAGACCACAAATCAACAGAGGTTGTTAGTCACCAGTCTTCTGTTAAGAGTTAAGCTATGTAAGACTTAGAAACACTACTGTGCAAAATAAATTTAATGAAAAATGGAAAAAAAAAAAGCCAAAAAAATAAAGGCAGCTAGTAGGTACAAAAAGAAAACAAGATTTATATTTTAATTTGTCCTTTCAACTACTTCAGATGTCCTGGATTACCAACTTTAAAATACTGACAAGTATTCAGAGATTCAAATTAAAAAAGTAAGAAGGGTTGTTAAAAGTGACTTGTATCCATTTATAAGTCATTAGCAATAATTAAAACTGGTTTGCAGCCTGATAAAGAATCTCTTCCTTCAAGAGATTAAAGAATGATTTCTTTTGGGCACCAGAAGTAGACTTCACCTCGGCAGAGAGGTGGCTCTTTGCTTGAGTCGGGATGCTCTGACTTAATGCCGGCTTTCAGGAGGCAGCCATCTTTAATTTAAATTAAAAAATTAAAACTATGTCAACTCAACACTGCTTAAATGCATACACACACAAAAATGAAGGACCTTAGACAAAAAATTTCAAGTCAGCAATAGGCATTTCCAAAAGGTGACAATTTCTTAAATAAAAATATTGTGAAAAATAAAATTCTAAATCTACAAAGCACGGAACAGCAGAAGAAGAGATGCTGCTCTGGACAAGACCCTGGATAGGGCCCTTCACTGCTGATGGGAGGAGACAAATGGACCGTATGGGAAATCTGGCAGACGCTGGAATCGATGGTGGCTTCGCTTATTCCGGTCAACCCACTGGGTCAGACTGTATCTTTGCAGAGATTTCTGTCGGAACCGGGCGTAGTTTCTATCAGGAAAGGGGGAGAATAAAAAAGAGGACAGATAAGGGTTTCGGCTGGAATGGCTATTTATACACAAAAAAAGGCCAAGATAACTATTTAAAGAATATTGTTATTTTAGAAAATTGGACATTCATTTTATATTTTGATTCTCACAATTTTAGAAATTTTGTATTATTTTCCTGATATGAAAGTCATTCGGTAAGCATTTCCCTCCAATTTCCAAAGCCACTTAATTCCTATGTAAGTATTATGGTAATATGGTCCACATACATGAATGTTCTAAGAAAAACCAGTGTGTAGCGTATAGTAATGTTTACGTGGGAAAAAAACATTTCCTTCCTCTGGAAACACTCAAGACAGGATTTATATTTCACTGCTTGCATCAGATCCGTACCTCCAACAGGACCTCACTGTCTGACAGAGCTCAAGGTTGCTCAGGACACAGCAGTTAAAATTAGGATAAAATTCCCAGAGAAGGTAAGGCGTCACGTGAGTGTCACACTGTAAGCTAAGAGACTGAACAGACACAAAGACTAAGAGCCTCCTTTAGTCTGTCCTGGGCTGGGGCTTGGAGCAGGGCCCTGAGTTAATTTCATCCCACTCTCAACTCAGCTGTTCCTAATAAACACCTGGGAAGCTTTTTATTTTTTTCTTTTTCAGATACAGATTCTTGGCCCCTCTCTCTACCTTTAGACTTAATAACTTAGAGTCCCTTGAGTCAAGCCCTGGACATATGTATTTTTAGGTACCTCCATAGGTAATTATGTGGAAGAGCCAAAGTTGAAAGTACTTTTAGCAGCACTTGGCATTTATCTAGCCCTATATGCAAATAAATACTTGCCGAATTCTTTAAACATGTCACCTCACTTAATCCTAATGACAATCCTACCAGCAAAGTTACTCTAATTTAAACTCCTTGTACAAGTTTAGGAAACTGAGCATCAGATAAAATAACTTCCCCAAGGTCATATAGTAGAGTAAGTAGAAAAGCCTAGATTTGAATTCACATCTGACTGCAGAATTTAATAACTATTACACAACACTGCTGTTCAAGAACTGCTATCATTTTGGTTCCTATAGAGGAAATGCTGAGTGTAAAGGCCCTGATGTGGGAGCACATCTGATATACTTGAAAAACAGCAGGGAAGCCAGCGTGACCAGAGCAGAGCAAGGTGAACAGTAGAGGAGAGGACGTTGATGAGCTAACCAAGCCAGGTTAGATCATGCATATAGGCACTTGCAGGGGATCATGGAGATGGGAAGCCACTGGAAAATTCTGAGCAAAGAGAATCTGACTTATGCTTATGGCTGACAATCTCTTAGGCTGCTCAAGTTGAGAACAGTACACAGGCAAGGGCAGAAGTAGGAAGATCATTTAGGAGACTTGCAACAATCCAAGTGAAAATGACTGAGAAATGGTCAAGTTCTGGATAATATTATACAAAAGAGCTTATAGGATCTGCTGATGCACTGACTATGGAGTAAGGACTTACAGGTGACTCCAAGGTTTCTGAGTAATTGGATCAATAACTGAATAGAATTGTAAAACAACAATGCATCAAGAAACCAGAAGATTTCAAGACTAAAAAGGCCCTTTGAGGTCAATTAGTCCAATATCTTATTTTACTGTTGAGAGGACCAGAGAAATGAAGTAATTTGATCATAATCATGTAGCTAGTTAAAAAGTGCAAAGGTAGGACCAAAACCCGTTTCCTGAATTGTAGTCCAATTCTTATTCCATTATACTATATCACTTCTTTTCTACCTCTGTAGTTAAACAACAATTACAGCCCCAAAGCCCTACCACAATTCTCCTGCAGCAAAATTCTACCCTTTTCTTGCTTCTTCTAAATACCCACTTACCGCCTGGTGAGGTCTGAAGGATGCTGCCATTTCTGGTTGTGCATGTGATGAACTTGATCCATCAAGGCACACAGCTCCCCCAAGGTACCTGTGACACAGAGAGATCAGTGATTAGGAAGCAGCTCAGTGAATGACCATGTCAGCCTAGGTCAAAATATGTGCTTTCAGGAAAAGAAAAAATAGGCACTGGTTCTAAAACTATTTATGATTATCACAAGGACAAAAACTACAAGCCAGAGAGGAACCTTGCTCTTAGATGATATAAAGATGATGAAGCAGCAATAATGACAGCCACCATTCATTCATTCAACATTTATTAGCTCCTATAATGTGTGAGAATCTTTACTGGGCCCTAGAATATGGTACAGACGAGACACTGGACCTATCCAATGATGTTTATACAGGAGACAGGCAATTCCAAAGCTGTGGTAAGTGTAGTGTCAGGAGGAATACGTGATGCTATATGAACACAAAGACTGGAGAATGGGGGTTTGAAAAAGTCCCGTCCAGGGGAAGTAAATTATAAGCAGGGATCTAAGGGATGTATAGAAGTTAATGAGGTAAAGGGGTGGGAGGTAGGAGTAGCCAGTAGAAATAGCTAATATAAAGGCCCAGAGACACAAGACAGTGAAACATTCAAGAAACAAGAGAAGTTGAGAATAGAAGGTGGGTGGGGGCTTTCTGCTTAACAAGAAAAATCACTGGAGGCAATTTCTCAAACACCTAGGATCCAGGCAAGGTCCTAGGCACTTTATATATTATCTTACTAATTCTGAAAAAATACCTTGAACGGAGATATTTTATTAACATCATTTTAGAGATGGGAAACTGTGGCTCAGGGAGGTGAACCTGCCTTAATGATTATTAAACTGGACTCAAAACTGGCTCCTGTTAGGATTTATGCTTTTGTCACTTTGATAATACTTATTTTGCACTTAAGGGCTGAGACTTAGGCTGAAGCTCACAAAAGCAAAATTTATGGTTAGAGAGAAAAAAATAATTTCCCTAGACCAGTGGCTCTCAAATTTTAACACACATCAAAATCAGCTGCAAATATAAAGCAGGTTTCTGGGCCCCACCCCTAGCTTCTGTAGGTTTGGAGTGTGACAGGAGAATTTGCTTTTCTAACAAAGGCCCAAGTGATGTGCTGCTGCTGGTCTGGATATCACACTTTGAGAACCACTGTCCTAGGCAGTGCAGACCTTTCTTCCAGCTGGTTTATGTATTTCTCATTACCTTTCCTACTCTGCTCTCAGAAACCAAGAGCTGTCCAACTAGGCTACAGATCATCTTTTCAAGTTCTGATGAAAGATATTTACTCAACTTTTACAAACAATTTAATTTATTTGAAGCCTCAAAAAGCCCAACTCTGTAGAAAAAGTATATACTTTGGAGTTACGCATACTTGAGTTAAAATTCCAATCCAGCCACTAACTAGCTTGGTGACCCTGGGCAAATCATTTCACTTACTTATGAAATGTGGACAGTAGTAATATTTTGCTTGAAGTTGAATATTAGAGATATAGTACATAAAAGATCTAGCATACTTCCTGGCACACAGGCAGTGTGCAGTAAGTGGTAGCTATTATTATTACGTTACAGCCTCAGGACTGTTAGTTTACAAAGACTCTTCCAATAATAGTCAATCACCTATTTACACGGAAAAATGCCTATTATATGCATCAGTCTACATATAAACTATGATATGTTTTATAACACTCAGTCTCATTCTCTAACCATAATGAGATGATACTATTCAGGAAAAATTTAAGATTCATTACATTAAAAATTTCTATGCAGTTCAAAAAAGCACAACCAAGGGAAAAAGAAGGTAACTGACAAGATGAAAAGTATACCTGAAATGTATTTGCAAGGGTTTACTGTCCTTATTCTATAAAGATCAGTTTCCTCATGAAACAAACAAGAGATCAAGGATATGAGTAGGTAATTCATGAATGTAATACAGTAATCAAGGTTGTTGTTCAGTTGCTAAATCATGTCCAATGCTTTGTGACCCCGTGAACTGCAGCACACCAGGCTTCCCTGTCCTTCACTATCCCAGAGCTTGCTCAAACTCATCCATGAGTAGATGATGCCATCCAACCATCTCCTTCTCCTCATGCCCTCAGTCTCTCCCAACATCAGGGTCTCCCAACATAACAAAAAGATGTTCGATCTCATTAATTTGGAAATAAAACATATTAATCTCACTTCTTGAGAATGAAATACAAGTCAGAAATGAGTTTCCCTTTAAGAGAGAGGTAGCTTTTGATTAGAAGATCCTTGGCCAATTTGATTTGTTAGCTAAAATCAAAGTTCTCTATTCAAATTGCCTTTCCTTTATCATACTTTCACATCATTAGCAGCCCCCTTCTTCTACACCCCACAAAAAGAACGTTTCAATGTTCTTTGGCGAGGCAATCAGGTTTGTAAGAATTTCAAGATACATTTTTTCTGACAAAGCATCACCAAGCACTTGGCTAACTGCTTTGCATCGTTGCTGTTGTTCAGTCACTCAACCGTGTCCGACTCTTCGAAACTCCATGGACTACAGCACACCAGGCTTCCCTGTCCTTCATCATCTGTCGCAGCTTGCTCAAACTCATGTCCATCGAGTTGGTGATACCATCCAACCATCTTATCCTGCCATCCCCTTCTCCTTCCTTCAATCTTTCCCAGCATCAGGGCCTTTCCTAACGAGTCAGTTCTTCAAATCAGATGGCCAAAATATTGGAGCTTCAGCTTCAGCATCAGTCCTTCCAATGAATATTCAGGACTGATTNATACCATCCAACCATCTTATCCTGCCATCCCCTTCTCCTTCCTTCAATCTTTCCCAGCATCAGGGCCTTTCCTAACGAGTCAGTTCTTCAAATCAGATGGCCAAAATATTGGAGCTTCAGCTTCAGCATCAGTCCTTCCAATGAATATTCAGGACTGATTTCCTTTAGGATTGACTGCTTTCATCTCCTTGCAGTCCAAAGGACTCTCAAGAGTCTTCTCCAACACTACGGTTCAAAAGCATCAATTCTTTGGCACTCAGCCTTCTTTATGGTGCAACTCTCACACTCATACATGTAAAAACCACAGCTTTGACTATACAGACCTCTGTTGGCAAAGTAATGTCTATCCTTTTTAATATATTGTCTAGGTTTGTCATAGCTTTTCTTCCAAGGAGCAATCATCTTTTAATTTCATGGCTTTGCATATATCCTATCATTTAATCCCAATACCTACATGAGGCAAATTACATAATCTCCATTTTATTCATGAATAAACTGAAACTTAGAAAAGATATTCATCTGTGTGTGCATGCTAAGTCTCTTCATTTGTGCCTGACTCTTTGCAACCCTATAGACTGTAGCCTGCCAGGCTCCTCTGTCCATGGGATTCTCCAGGCAAGAATACTGGAGTGTGTTGCCATTTCCTACTCCAGGAGATCTTCCCAACCCAGGGACTGAACCTACATCTCCTCCAGCTCCTGCGTTGCAGGTGGATTCTTTCCTGCTGAGCCAGTGGGGAAGCCTGATACTCAACTATCATCGAGTATATGGGAAAGCCAGGATTCAAACCTATATGGAGCTATTAATCCAAAAGTCTTATTTCAGCTCATAGCTTCAGTCTCTTCTTCCTACAGATTTAGAGATGCTGACAAGAAAGGAAACACTTTACTTTTCTCTTCTCTTCAGAGTTTTTAACAGATGGGCTTTCTTGGACCAACAATCAGGACCACGGTTTTTTTTTAAGTTATGGCTAAAAGGTGGTGAAGACTGTCCTTTGTTTTGTGGCTAAGAATGAAATTCATCTAAGAATGAAATTAGGAGGAAAAAACCTCAACATTTCAAACATGGGATCAGCAGTTCACTAAAACCTTAATCTATAAACACGAAGCTGACTGATTTGGGGGAAAATCCAGTCTAGTAACTATCCTTAATAGGTTAAAAGTAAATCAATTGTTATAAGGGGAGGAATGATAATGTTGAATGCTTGCTATGCCAATGGCCCTTCTGACAGGTCTTACACATCACCATACTTGGTACCATGTGACCAAGAACAAAGGCTCTCTCTGCTGGCTAATGATCTAAAAGCTGGCCTAGCACCAGCAGATCATTAAGTGAATCAATCAGATACTCTCCCTTGGAATGTGAACAAGAGCTTAAATAATAATGAGAGAGAGAACAGCACACACAGGCAAGGCTCTACGACAGGATGGACACTTGAGACAGCTAGTAAAGAGCAGGAGAAGCACTAGTTATGGAGACGGATTAGAAGGATCAGAATCAGTAACTCAGCAGGGAAAACCTATTATATAGGAAACAAAAGGCACCTGTTTTTGAAGGGGCCTGGCGCTATGGCTGATTCTTTTTTAGTATGAGACAGAGCTATGCTGCTGAGCCTCTAATCTTCATCTTTTCCTATAAATCCTTAAATTCAGTTACTTAAAGGCAATCACAATGTGTCTATTTAATGGAATAAAAAAAACACCTAGTACAGGGAGGGAATGAAAAAGAAAGGAAAGAAAAAAACTGTGCTACAGGGTTATAGGACACTGCTTTTCAGTTCATTTGCTCAGTCATGTCTGACTCTTTGTGACCCCATGGCCTGCAATATGCCAGGCTTCCCTGTCCATCACCAACTCCCAAAGCTTGTTCAAACTCATGTCCATTGAGTTGGTGATACCATCCAACCATCTCATCCTCTGTCGTCCCTTTCCCCTCCCGCCTTCAATCTTTCCCAGCATCAGGATCTTTTCCAATGAATCAGCTCTTCACATCATGTGGCCAAAGTACTGGGGCTTCAGCTTCAGCATCAGTCCTTCTAATGAATATTCAGGACTGATTTCCTTTAGGACTGACTGGTTGATCTTCTTGCTGTCCAAGGGACTCTTTTACAAAGAGATTAATTAAATAGGAGTAGGGAATTCCCTGGCAGTCCAATGGTTAGGACTCTGAGCTCTCACTGCTGAGGGCCCTGGGTTCAATCCAGGGTGTGGGAATTAAGATCCCACATCCCACAAGTCACGTGGTACAATCAAAACAGAAAAAAAAAAAAAAAAAGATTAACCAGAAAGCAAGACTGCAAACATGTCACCTCTAGGTCAACGAAACTATGATAAGGGATTTCACTTGCAGTCCAGTGGTTAAGATTCCATGCTCTCAATGCAGGAGACACGGGTTCAGTCCCTGCTCTCAGAACTAAGATCCCACATGCCGTGAAGTATGGCCAAAAACCCAGCAAACAAACAAAAAAAAACACCTGTAATGATTTAGTACAAATCTTGACTGGTTTTCCATGCACACAAGGCAAAAAAAAACGAAAGAAATAGGAATTATATAATTCACTTCTGCAGTGTTGTATTATATAGGGGATACTGAATGATGTATGACTGTCCTCAACAGTACTGGCAAATACAGAAACAGAATTTATATAACCACTGCTGCTTATGGTTTCAGCAAAAATCAAAGCAGAGACTTCTAATCATAACGAATGGGCATATCTCTACTGCAAGCAACTAGAGACTACGCAAAATGTATGAAACAACTGTTTCAGACTGCTCAGAACTGTGATCTGTACAGGAAGATCACAGATTCCTTTAGTCTTAAAGGAAATCAGTCCTGAATATTCATTGGAAGGACTGATGCTGAAGCGCTAATACTTTGGCCACCTGATACGAAGAACTGACTCACTGGAAAAGACCCTGATGCTGGGAAAGATTGAAGGGAGGAGAAGGGGACGACAGAGGATGAGATGGTTGGATGGCATCACCAACTCGATGTACCTGAGTTTGAGCAAGTTCCAGGAGTTGGTGATGGACAGGGAAACCTGGTGTGTTTCGGTCCATGGGGTTGCAGAGTCGGACACAACTGAGCGACTGAACTGAAAGGAAGGGATACAACTGAGATGAGCCTTGAAATTTCCTATGAGTCTAGGAGCTTATAATTTTTCAAAATTAAAATACTGTTTTTTAAATGAAGGCCCAACAAACATAAAATAAGTAAACAAAAGCAAAGAGACTTCATCACCAGCAGATCTGTACCATGAGAAACTAAAAGGAGTTCACCAGGAAAAAAGAAAATGTGAGATGGAAACAAATTGAGAGCACTGGAAATGGAAATATGTGAATAAATATAAAAATCCTTTTCTCATTAAGAAACATTTTTAGAAGATAACTGTCTTGGGACTTTCCTGGAGGTCCAATGGTTAAGATTTCTCGCTTCCCCTGCAGAAGGTGTGGGTTTGACCCCTGGTTAGGGAACAAAGATTCTGCATGTCATGCAGCATGGCCAAGAAATTTAAAAAAAAGATAACTACTTACAGTAAAAGCAATAATATATTGAAGAGTTTATAATATATGTATATATGAAATCAATAGCAAAAAAGTGGAGATTTGGAAGGGTACTATTGTTAGGGCCTTAGAGTATATATTAAAGTGTTAGTCATTCAGTCTTGTCCAGCTCTTTGAGACCCATTGACTGTAGGCTGCCAGGCTCCTCTGTTCATGGAATTCTCCAGGCAAGAATACTCTAGTAAGTTGCCATTCCCTTCTCCAGGGGATTTTCCCGACCTAGGGATGGAACTCAGGTCTCCTGCATGGCAGGCAGATTCTTAACCATCTGAGCCACTAGGGAAGCTTAACAGTATAAGTGGTAAACTATTTGAATGTAGAGTGATTAAAGATCTGTACTGTAATCTATAGAGCAACAGTTCTCAAATTGTGTCCCATGGTCCCCAGGAGTTCTCAGTACTCTTAAAAGCCTTCACAAGATCAAAACTATTTTCATAACAACACTAAGATGCTATTTGCTTTTACTACTTGTTACTTGCCAGTGTACTGGGGAGTTTTCAAGAGGCTACATGACATGATATGGAACCCAGAACCACATATGAGAAGCTGATAGTTTTCTATTAAGCCAGATATTAAATGTAATCATTGCATTCTTCTCCCTAAAATTTTTAAAAAAATTCTTCTTATTTATTTAATGAATTTATTTGGCTGTATCAGGTCTTAGTTGTGGCATATGGGATCTTAGTTCCCTGACCAGGGACTGAACCCAGGCCCCTGCATTGGGAGCATAGAGTCTTCCTAGTCACTGGACCACCAGGAAAGTCCCAAATTTTGGCTTTGTTTTGAAAATTACAGTTATTTCTAATAAAAACACTACGTTAACATGCAATGAATTTGTTACCTTAAAATATATGAATAAATATTTTAATAATTTACCAGTTATATGGTTGCATAAAGATAGATATAATGCACACAAACACACACTTTGGGACCCTCAATTTTTAAGAGTATGAATAATCTGTAAAACTGCAAATGAGTCCTAAGACCAAAAACTTTGAAAACTACTATCCTAGAACCACCACTGAAAATAAAACAAAGAGGTATAGGTAGTAAGTCAACCATGGAGATAAGAGAAAATACTTAAAAATACTCAAAATAAGCAGGAAAAGATGAAAGAAGAAACAACTGGTAGACAAACAGAAAACAAGTGATAAATTTTAGATTTAAATTCAACCATGCTGATAATTATATTAAATATAACTGAAATAATACTTGAATTAAAAGACAGATTGTGAGACTAAGGGAAAAAAGCAAGACCTAACTATATGCCGACTAAGGTCCGTCTAGTCAAGGCTATGGTTTTTCCTGTGGTCATGTATGGATGTGAAAGTTGGACTGTGAAGAAAGCTGAGCACCGAAGAATTGATGCTTTTGAACTGTGGTGTTGGAGAAGACTCTTGAGAGTCCCTTGGACTGCAAGGAGATCCAACCAGTCCATTCTGAAGGAGATAAACCCTGGGATTTCTTTGGAAGGAATGATGCTAAAGCTGAAACCCCAGTACTTTGGCCACCTCATGCGAAGAGTTGACTCATTGGAAAAGACTTTGATGCTGGGAGGGATTGGGGGCAGGAGGAAAAGGGGATGACCGAGGATGAGATGGCTGGATGGCATCACGGACTCGATGGACGTGAGTCTGAGTGAACTCCGAGAGATGGTGATGAACAGGGAGGCCTGGCATGATGTGATTCATGGGGTCACAAAGAGTCGGACACAACTGAGCAACTGAACTGAACTGAACTGAACTATATGCTGTCTATAAGACACACATTTTAAACACAAAGATATAGCTTGGTTAAAAGTAAAAAGGATGAAAAAAAACATACCATGCAAACACTAGTCAAAAGAAAGCTCAAATGGCAATATTAATATTAGACAAGTAAGACTCCAAGACAAAAAATATTACTAAGAGTATAGAGAGTTCATAATGATAAAGGTTGATTCATGGGGTCACAAAGAGTCGGACACAACTGAGCAACTGAACTGAACTGAACTGAACTATATGCTGTCTATAAGACACACATTTTAAACACAAAGATATAGCTTGGTTAAAAGTAAAAAGGATGAAAAAAAACATACCATGCAAACACTAGTCAAAAGAAAGCTCAAATGGCAATATTAATATTAGACAAGTAAGACTCCAAGACAAAAAATATTACTAAGAGTATAGAGAGTTCATAATGATAAAGGAGTCAATTTATCACAAGGACATAATATTCCTAAACATATTATGCATCAAAATGCAGAGTTTCAAAATACATGAGGCAAAAATGACAGAACTGAAAAGAGGAATAAAAACATCTTCAACTAGGGTTAGAGATATGAACACTTCTTTTTTAATACAAAAAATCTGTAAGGATATAGAATTGAACACCACTATCAACCACCAAAACCTCATTGAAATTTATAGAACACTTTACCAAAATCAGAATATACATTTTCAAGTACACATGGAACATTCACCAAGATAGATCATATGCTGGCCTATAAAGTAAGCCACAGTTTATTTAAAAGGACTGAAATCACACCAAGTATATTCTCTAACTGTAAGAGAATTAAACTAGAAATAATAGGAAGATAGCTGAAAATTCCTAAATATTTGGAAATAAAGCAACACACTTCAAGAAATCACAAGGGAAATTGCTTTGAACGAAATGAACACACATCAAATCTGTGAGGTGCACCTAAGTAGCACTTACGAGGGAAATCTGAGACTTTAAATGCTTATAGAAGTTAGAAAGGTCTCAAATCAGTGCTCTAAGTTTCCACAATAAAAGCTACAGAACAAGAGCAAATTAAACCCAAAGTAAATGGAAAAGAAATAATAAAGTGAAGAAAAGAAAACAGCCAAAAATAATATAGGAATATGAAACTAAAGACTTAATTTTTGGGAAAAAATAAAATTAATAAAGCTTTAACTAGATTTAAGGAAAAAAATGACAAATTACTGATATTAGAAATGAAACAGTGAACATCACTACAGCTCCTACAGAAAAATTATGGAAATCCAAAGGACAAAACAATTTTAAGACTTACTGTAAAGTTATAGCAATATTGACATAAGAAAAGACTCATGTACCAATGGAACAGAACAGACAATTCAGAAATAAACCCATGGAAAATATAATCTTTTTAGTGTTAGAACTAGATACTCATATTTAAAAACAAAACAATCACAACAAAAAGCCTAAGACTTTGCCTTACAAAAGCATTAAAATAGTATAATCACTTTGGAAAACAGTTTGGAAGTTTCTTATGAAGTGAAGTCGCTCAGTCGTGTCCGACTCTTTGCGACCCCATGGACTGTAGCCTACTAGGCTCTTCTGTCCATGGGATTTTCCAGGCAATAGTCCTGGAGTGGATTGCCATTTCCTTCTCCAGGGGATCTTCCCAACCCAGGCATCGAACCTGGGTCTCCTGCATTGTAGACAGACGCTTTACCATCTGAGCCACCAGGGAAGTTTCTTATAGAGTTAAAAAAAGGCAGATATTAAATGACTCAGTAATTCCATTAATTATTTACCTTAGAGAAATGAACACACGTTAACACAAAAATCCCATATATGTATGTTCATAGATGCTTTATTCATAATAACAAAAAACTAGAAACAGAAATGTCTATCAACAAATGACTAAACTGCGGTATATTTATACAAGGAAAAATTCAGTAGTGAAAAAGTAGAAAACTATTGATACAGACAACAATATGGAGTCATTTGTTGTTGCTTTAAAAAAAACTATTTCAAGTAAAAAAACAAACACAAGAGCACATATTGCATGATTCCATTTATATGAAATCCTAGAAAAGACAAATCTAATCTACAGTGTCCAAAAACAAATCAGTGCTTTCCCAAAGCTGGAGGTGGGGCAGGGACAGACTGACCGGGATGGAGCACAAGGGAAATTTTTAGGGTGATGGGAATGTTTTATCAATTGTGATTGCTATGATGATCTCACAAGTAATAAAACTGTCAAAACTCACCAAAGTGTACACTTAAAATGGGTGCATTTTATTACATTAAAACATACTACAATAAAGTTCATTTAAAAAAAGAAAAAGGTAAGGTTTATTTCCAGATAAACATACCAGGTTGGCTTGAGTTTATCTCCTCTTGCCCCTAACATCTTTCACTAAATTAGAAATGAAAGGTCTGAAATCAATGATCTTAGCAACCATCTAAAGAAAACTAGAAAAAGAAAAGCAAATGAAACTCAAAGTAATCAGAAAAAAGGAAGCAATAAATATCTATCAGAACTAGTAAAACAAAAAAATAGAAAAAAAATCAATGAAAAGGCTGTTTTTAAAGAAGGGAAAAAAAAGAGAATAATGCTGTTTATAAAGTTTTAAACCAGACTGATTAGAAGACAGAAAACACAAATGATCAATATTAAAAATGGGAAAGATATCACTAGATAATACATAAAAGGCTTATAAGGGAATATTAACTGTGAGCCATGAATTTAACAACTTAAATGAAATAAATTTAAATTCCTTGAAAGATTACCCAAGTTCACCCAAAAAGGGATACCAGTTTTTCTATACAAATTCTTCCAGAGAATTCTCAATTCATTCTGTGCCAGGGGCCAGCATGAGGAACTCTGCCCATGGCAAAGGTCATGAGGAAGGAAGCTTGGCATACGCAAGGGCGTGATCAAGCCTCAGGAAACCCCCTGTTCCCGAGCATTTACCCCCAAAACCAGAGTACTTTACGAAGGGCTCTCCCCCATAACCATTTCTCTCGGAGAAGGAGCTAACTTGCAGCTCCAGTTAATAAAAATTCCTGGGCGTGACAAGAGTGTTTCAACTTACGACCTCTGAGGGTTCTCTGGCCTGCCTGATCAGGTTCGTCTGGCCGCATGTGATTGTTTACAGCCTCCGAACTGTGAGAGGCACGGGATGCTTTAAAACTTTCTAAATACAGACTCTTTTGAGAAGTTAGAAAATTATTACTATAGTATAGTGGGTTGATTAGAAATTATACTGGTGAAGGGTTTTTTCATCTGTCCTGCCAATAATTACTGCTAATTCCCTGCCCTGGGTGTGACAAGGGTGTCTCAGGTCAAATCTCTCTGCTGACAGACTAGCTTGTGTGACAACCTCTCAACCATAAACAGCACAGAGTTTGGAGTATTAGCATAGGGCTTTTCTCATTGTTGAGTCAATGATTGCCGCCAGGCCTCCATATCCTTAGGTACCTGGGAATATATTAATCAATGTATTTGGAATATAGAAAAGGAAATAAAGTAGTTTTTAATGTTAGCAATACTAGACTTTGAGTTAATGAATTTTCTCTTTTGATATAGATCACTGTACTTCGTTATAAATCACTGTGTCCTTGCTGTGTAAAAATGTAACTTTATCACTATCTTAAGACTAAATAGATCTTAAGGGGAACATTGATGAAGGGTTTACATTTGTTGAGCCAATATTTGCTGCTAAATCTCCATATTCCTTGCCCTTACAATGAATATAACTAGCACATAGGAGAAATAAGTATTAATCTTTAAGATTAATCATGTTAACCTTGGGTTAAATAAATTCCTTTCTTGATTGTAACTTACTACACCTTCACCCTATAGGAATGCAACTTTATTTGGAGGGTTGTGCCTGGTTTAAGAAAAAACACCCTTGGAAAAACTAAGTTTTTTGGTTATCAGAAAGAAAGGATCATAAAATGTCAGCAGGTCTCATGGCCAAGAAGATGAGGTAAGACCCATAAGACCTTTGTATAATTTTATATGAAGCACCTGATTGTGACAAGGGTCAGGTCTGCTGACCCCCACGTGACTCTGTATTCATCCTTATGTATAACAAAAAGGTATATAAGAAAACCTGAAAAATAAAGAAATGGAATCAGTTTCTGGAAAGACTGATTCCCCCGTGTTGTTTCTTTCTTGCTCCCCGTTTTCCTGGCTGAATTCCCATCTGGAGCATGGATGCTAGTCCACGTAAACCAAGTTATTCCGCCTCTTCTTCTCCACTAATATTTCCTACTATACTATCCGCTTCTAATCTCTCTCTATATCTGTAATTAAATAAGTTTTTTCCAGGACGTTGATTCCATCCCCACCTTAGAATTACCCTGGATCCACCGGGGCTGGACCCTGGCAATTCCGTTAAGCCAACATTACTCTGCCACCAAGGCCACACAAAGAAATTACAAGGAAAGTGAAGACTACATCCCTTGTGAAGATAGACTCATAACAAAATTCATGACAAAATTTTGGCAAATCAACCTAATGCTATTATTACAAAGATTATACTTTAAGACCAAGTACAGAATGCATAAAACCAGGAATGCATGATTGGTTTAACAATGGAAAATCAAATAATATAATTCTCTAACATTGTATGATTATCTCAATAGATGCAGAGAAAGTATTTAATAAAACCCAATGCCCATTTCTAATAAGACCTCTCAACAGATCTTAAATATGAGGGAACATTCTCAAGTTGATAAAGGGTATTCAAAAAGAAACATAAAGCTAACGTAATAGTTAATGGTGAAATACTAAATGTTTTCCTCTTAAGAGCAGCAGCAAATTACTTGTATTACTTGTATTCAGCACTGTATTGGAGGTTCTAGCCAGCATAATAATTCCAAGAAAAATAAATAAAACAGCATCCAAATTGGAGATGAACAAGTAAAAATATATCTATTTGCTAATGACATGACTGCATATGTAGAAGCTGATGGAATCTACAAAATAGGTACCAAAACTAATAAATCAATTTAGCAAGGTTGTAGAATACAAGAGCAATGTACAAAAATCAATTGAGTTTCCATATACTAGCAATGAATAAATCTTGGTAAAGATGATAGCAACTGGAATTCATACACTGGGTATATGAAGTGGTACAACTGCTCTGGAAAATAGTTTGACAGGTTCTCAACAAGTTAAACATATCTACCATATGACCCTGTCATTGACAGCATATCCATACAAAGATTTGTACAAGAAAGTTTATAACAACTTTATTAAATAGCCAAACACTGGAAACAATCCAAATGCCCATCAACAGATGAGTGGATGGATACACAAACTGTGGTAGAGCTATTCAGGGAATACTACTCAGCAATAAAAAGGAGTAAACTACCAAGAATATGATGAATTTCAAAGTAATTACATTTTAAGAAAGAAGCCATGCTCAAAGAAGTGCATAAAATGACAGCAAACCAGTGATGGCCTGGGGAGTAGAGGGAACAAGAAAAGACAGAAAGGGAAGAATTACAAAGGGGCACAAAGAAATTTTGGGGTATTACAGTAGTTTTATTTTGGTTGCAATTAGTTTCCAGGTGTTTACATATGTCAAAATTTAACAAATTGTATTTAAATTTGTACAGTTTATTGTATTTCATCCATTATAACTCAAAAGAGAAAATAATATCTGGAGATAAATAAGAAATTAACTCATAAAAAAAAAAAGAAATTAACTCATAAAATAAGAATATTCTAAGAAAAANATTACAGTAGTTTTATTTTGGTTGCAATTAGTTTCCAGGTGTTTACATATGTCAAAATTTAACAAATTGTATTTAAATTTGTACAGTTTATTGTATTTCATCCATTATAACTCAAAAGAGAAAATAATATCTGGAGATAAATAAGAAATTAACTCATAAAAAAAAAAAAGAAATTAACTCATAAAATAAGAATATTCTAAGAAAAAAGGCTCAAACAGGAAAGAATTCTTGGAAATCACAAATGTGAATATAAAAATAAAGAAATCAATACAAGAATAGAAAATATCCCAGAAAATATTAACAGAAAAAGAGACAGGTAGAAAAAGGAAAGAAAAGATAAGAGACATAGAAGATCAGTTCCTGGAAGTTCAATATCTGACTATTAGAAATTTCTTAGAGAACAGATTATACAGAGAAGAAACAATTAGAAAGAAGAAAAATAGCTACAGGGACTTCCCTGGTGGTCCAGTGGACTAAGACTCCGTGCTCCCAATTCAGGAGGCCTGGGGTTCAATCCTGGTCAGGGAACCAGATCCCACATGCTACAACTAAGAATTCCCATGCCCCAGCTAAAGAATCCCACGTGCTGCAACTACAAAGCTCCCACAAGCCACAACAAAGATCCTGCATGCCACAACTAAGACTTGACACAGCCAAATAAATAAATAAATACTTAAAAAAATAAAATGCAAAAAAAAAACTACACCAAGATATCTCAATGAGTATAAATTATCAGATACAGTGGATAGAAAACTCTCTAAAAATTTTCAGAGAGAAAAATCAAGTCACAAAGAAAGAAATAAAAATTAAACTGAGGGACTTTCCTGGTGGCCCAGTGGTTGGAAATGCAGGGGATGAGGGTTCGATCCCTGGTTCAGGAACTAAGATCCCACATGCCCAAGGTTACTGAGCCCCCAAGCTCTAGAGCCTGCAGGCCACAACTAGAGAGAAGCCCATGCAAACAATGAAAGATCCTGCAAGCTAAAACTAAGACCCAGTGTAGACAAAAAAAATAAATGAATAGTTTTAAAAATTAAACTGAAACCAGATATCTTAACAGCAACACTGGATGTATGCCTTCACATTTCTAAGCAAAAATGACTTTTCAATTTTAGAATTCTCTATCAAGCCATCAATCAAATATGAGGACAAAGACATTTTCAGATATGAAGGAGCCCCACAAATTTATTTCCTATATGCCCTTCCTTAGAAATTGTCAAAAAAGAAAAAATAAATTCTCAGAAGATGTGCTTCACTAAGACAAAGAGATCAAGAAAGAGGAAGAAATGGAATTTAGAAAACAGGATTTAACCCAAAAAGGCAGTGAAGGAAAATACTAAGATGACAGCTCTGCAGCAGGCCTAGAGAACAAGCAGTACAGATTAGAGCCGAAGAACAGAAGGCTCGAGGAAGAAAGTCTCCAGAAAATAACTTAAAAGGAATTGATAATTATTGGGTATATCTGAGCATCTGCAGGGGAAGAAGTGAGTAAGTGTGAACTATAGTCGCTCAGTCGTGTCTGACTCTTTGCGACCCCATGCACTGCAGTCCACCAGGCTCCTCTGTCCATGGAATTCTCCAGACAAGAGTACTGGAGAGGATTGCCATTTCCTTCTCTAAGGGGAAGAAGGGGGACTACTAATAAGAATATAAGTTCCACTTGTAAAAAAACTAAAGATAAATTCATTTGTAATTTTTAAAAAGTGAGGTAATTAACAACTCGGAAAAACAAATTCAAGAAAGAAAAATGAAATGATAGTACTATACCACTTGGCTTTGCAGTATACAGTATTTACTTAGTTGTAATACAAATAATGAATACTGATTTAGGAATCGTTAGGAAAGCTACCACCAGAAAACAGAAAATAGCAAGCATTGGTGGGGATGTAGAAAAGCTGGAACTCATGTGCATTGTCGGTGAGATTAAAAAATACTATGGTACAATCACTGTGTTAAACACTATGGAAATAAAAAATTAGAAACAGAACTACCATATGACCCAGCAATCCCACTTCTGGGGACATATCCAAAAGAACTGAAAGCAGGGTCTCAAAGAGGTATGCACAACCATGTCCATAAGCAGCACTATTCACAACAGCCAAGAGGTGGAAGCAATCCAAATGTCCACAAAAGGGGGAATGGATAAACAAAATGTGGTATATATTATATATATATTATATATACAATGGAATATTGTTCATCCATAAGGAAGGAAATTCTGGAACATGCTATACCACAGATGAACCTTGAGGACATTATAATAAGTCAAATAAACCAGTCACAAAAAGTCCAGTATGGTATGATTCTATAAAGTATTAAAATTCATAGAAACAAATGTAGAATGATGGTTACTAGGGGCTTTGAGGAGTGTTGGTGGAAGTTTAGTTATTTTTTAATGGGTACAGAGTTTGAGATTTGCAAGACAGAAATGTTTTAGAGATTTGTTTCACAACAATGTGAACAAACAACACTACTAAACTGCACACTTAAAAATAACTAAAGATGATAAATATAACGTTTTGTTGTTGTTTAGTCACTAAGTCATGTCCTACTCTTATGCTACTTTTTAAAAATCACCATTAAAAAAAAAAAGACTTACGGGGTCATGTCAGAAGACATAGGAGCCCACTTAAAGGATTTCTCATTAGTCAAAACCAGAACAAATTAAGCAACAAAAAGGGGCATGACTATAACTAATTAGAAGATATTGACTTTTTAAAAAAACCATAATAGTGATACTAAAAAAAACACTAAATTCTTCATACAAGAATTAACAACTGGTAACTCTAGAAAAAATGATATATTTAGAAAACAAACATTTCCTACGCAACTCTCTGTGTAGCAGCTAATTCAGACAGAGATCACCAATGAATGTTCAAACCATTAGATGAACGACAGTTGTGCAAGGATTTTCAAATGGCACCAAAGCATCACCCCCAAGATAATTTACCAATTACAAAGGGGAAAATGTACCTTCAAATGGAAAGATGTAGCAGTGAACATTTAACAAAGTGATCAAACTTAGCATCTCTATTAGTGAACCAATCTGTCATTAGATGGTGCCTCCTTACTTGATACAGGATGTATACACAATGGTATCTATGAATTATTCCAGTTTATCTTAAAGCTTAATCTGAATCTAATCCGTCCTCTAGGCCCAACTTCCAGTTTACAGGAAATACAGTGGATGGAGGAACAAGTTAAACAACATCACAAGGAAACAATCAGACACAATTCAGAAGGAGGGACAATCTACAAAACAAGTGACCTAGATTATGAGAGACTAAGGAGACACCAAACACATGATCCTTGATTAGATCCTGCTTGAACACTTTATAAGACATTTTTGGGAAAACTGGATGGAATACAGACTAGATATTAGATAATTTTAAGGAATTACGATTAAATATAAATTACCAAAAAACACGTGAAAATGTTTAACCTCACTAATTATTAAAACAAAATGTTAAATTTTACTTATTAAATTGGTGGCAAAAATTAATACTAGTTTTTGGGACAGGACAATCTGGTAACATTTAACAAAAGTTTTAAAAATGTTTATATACTTTACCCAGCAATTCCACTTCTAGGCATTCATCCTATAGAAATAAGAGTTGTACATAAACATTTATGAACCAGAATGTTCACTGCAGTATTACTAATGAAAATGGACACAACCTAATTTATTAAGATGGAATAATAAATTAGACAGTTCTTTTAATCATTAAAAACCCTTTGAGATATTTAATATGGAAAGGTCCTTAAATACATTAAGTAAATGGAAGACAGTAGTTATTTTTTGTGATCCTAGAGGGCAGAACGAGGAACTACCACTGGAAACTATAAGGAAGCACAAGTTGGTCAATGTAAGGACTAATTTTCTAACAATTAGAATTTTCTGAAAAGAATCTGAAAAAGAATGAATATATGCACATGTATAACTAAATCACTTTGCTAAACACCTGAAACTAACACAACACTGTATATCACATTAAATAAAAAAGAATATTCCAAGCAATAAAGGGCCTGCTTCATGAGGTAATGAGTTCTGCACTATTAGACGCTAAGCAAAGGCTTAATAATCTTTTGGCAAAGATATATGGCATAGATTTACACGGTAGGAGATTAAGAAGATCTTAATGGTACTTTCCAACTCTAAGAATTTATAATCCAATATGAATTGATCTGTTAGTAGGGATGACAGAAAGGAAGTGGTAGGTATTTCTTTGTAAATGCTATTAACAACCCATGTGGCACTAAACTAAAAAGAGATTATACATATATTTAATAATGGAGTTGAAGGATGATTTAATTATTATATTCTTATCAGTAATATATAAATTACTGATAAACTGAAAAAGATGATTTAACCTAATGCAGAGGGTTCAAACTGAATTGATAGGAACTAATTCTGAATCTGCCCCCTATTATTTCTCTGTGTCTAATAAGGAGCCTGCAGAGTTAAACTCTTCCAAGGTAAACAGCACTAAACATTTCAAAAAGAACAGGAAGTGCTCTGCTCCTTCTCTTTGCTTCCGGCTGCTCAGAAATTCATATATAAAGAAAGGAGAGAAAGAATATGCCCATGTCCCCAATGCAATATAATATATAAAATCTTTAAATTTTTGAGATGTGGAAAGTGACACAGAATTTAGTATCACACTGGGTTTCTGGAAGGCAGAAGAAAACACTGGAGGCCTATGAAGGTTTTAGAGTAGCTGGTCATGTCGAAAATTCTTAGATGTCAGAAAAGAAATTCCCTAAAAGATGCACTTAAAAAAAAAACACAAACCTTTTATTATGGAAAATTTCAAATATACACAAAAGTAGAGAACAGCATATAATAAGCATCCTCACCTTCAATCACTCATTGAGCTTCATTTATCAACATTTTTGTAAAGCTGTTTTCTCTAATTTTTAAGATTGAGTTTCACTGTTATCTTAATCTTATAAATGAGAAAACTGAGTTTTTACTGGCTCAAGGTCACAAAGTCAGTAAGCATGATGCTAGGGTATGAACCCAGATGTTAACTCTAGACCAGACTTTGTTCTCCCAACCATTAAAGCAACTGACTTTTCTCTTATTCTAGTTGTTCTTTATGGGATATAGATTGTTGCCGGGAGCCAGCACGGGAGATCCCACCCATGACAAGGTCATATGGAAGAGACCTGACAAGCAAGGCAGATCAGGACTCAAGGGACCCCCTGGACCTGCTCGAGCATCTACCCCAAAACTAGAATCTGTCTGTTTTACTATTTTGTGCCTTTCACCAACTCTTCTGACATTAACAGGGGGCTATCCCCGACCATCTTTCTCTGGAAGAAAATCAACTTAGGGCTCTAGTTGATAAGTCTCTTGGGCATGAAAGGACTATTTCAATTCAAACTCCTCTGTTGGCATTCTAGCTTGCTTGGCAGGTTTATCCAGACTCTTGCAGCTACGTTTGTGATTGTTCACAGCCTCCCAACTGTGAGAGGCATGGGAAGCCTAAAACATTCTAAAAATATAGAGCTTTTCGAAGAGTTAAAAACTATTAGAGTAGTGCTGGTGTAGGATTTCACTGTTGAGCCAATGCTTGCTACCAAGTTCCCATATCCCTTATCCATTGTGCACCTGGGAGTGCATTAGTTAACATAGTTGGAATGTAAGANATTTTTAAGATTGAGTTTCACTGTTATCTTAATCTTATAAATGAGAAAACTGAGTTTTTACTGGCTCAAGGTCACAAAGTCAGTAAGCATGATGCTAGGGTATGAACCCAGATGTTAACTCTAGACCAGACTTTGTTCTCCCAACCATTAAAGCAACTGACTTTTCTCTTATTCTAGTTGTTCTTTATGGGATATAGATTGTTGCCGGGAGCCAGCACGGGAGATCCCACCCATGACAAGGTCATATGGAAGAGACCTGACAAGCAAGGCAGATCAGGACTCAAGGGACCCCCTGGACCTGCTCGAGCATCTACCCCAAAACTAGAATCTGTCTGTTTTACTATTTTGTGCCTTTCACCAACTCTTCTGACATTAACAGGGGGCTATCCCCGACCATCTTTCTCTGGAAGAAAATCAACTTAGGGCTCTAGTTGATAAGTCTCTTGGGCATGAAAGGACTATTTCAATTCAAACTCCTCTGTTGGCATTCTAGCTTGCTTGGCAGGTTTATCCAGACTCTTGCAGCTACGTTTGTGATTGTTCACAGCCTCCCAACTGTGAGAGGCATGGGAAGCCTAAAACATTCTAAAAATATAGAGCTTTTCGAAGAGTTAAAAACTATTAGAGTAGTGCTGGTGTAGGATTTCACTGTTGAGCCAATGCTTGCTACCAAGTTCCCATATCCCTTATCCATTGTGCACCTGGGAGTGCATTAGTTAACATAGTTGGAATGTAAGAAAAAAAGCAGTAGCCTTGGAATTCGGAGAAGGCAATGGCACCCCACTCCAGTACTCTTGCCTGGCAAATCCCATGGACGGAGGAGCCTGGTGGGCTGCAGTCCATGGGGTCGCGAAGAGTCGGACACGACTGAGCGACTTCACTTTTCACTTTGATGCATTGGAGAAGGAAATGGCAACCCACTCCAGTGTTCTTGCCTGGAGAACCCCAGGGACGGGGGAGCCTGGTGGGCTGCTGTCTATGGGGTCGCACAGAGTTGGACACGACTGAAGCAACTTAGCAGCAACAGCAGCCTTGGAATTAACCACATCAGACCTTTGAGCTAACTGGTTCTTTCTTTGTTGTAACTCACTGCACCTTTGCTCCGTGAAAATCTAACTCTGTTTAATACTTTCTGAGGCTGACACAGACTAAAAATATAAAGAAGAAACATGTCAAGAGAAAATAAGTTTTCTGGTTGAGCAGCCTTTATCAAAAGAGGGTCATAAAATGTCCACAGGCCTCCAAGGCCAGAAGATAATGTACACAATATTGTTTATGGGAAAGGTATGCAAAAACAATCCTGATTTCGATAAAGACAAAGCAGATGTAATGTTTGGGCTGACTCTGCATGACTTTGCAACTTTCATTTCCCTCTATGTACGAGTCAAGGTATAAAAGTTCCTTCTGAAAATAAAAGTCACGGGCCTCGCTCACCAAAGCTTGGTCACCCCATGTCATTCTTTCTTTCTCTCTCTCCTTTTCTTTTTCAGGCTGATCCTTTGGAGCGCAGAGGCTCTCTGAGTTCACTTTCCTGCCCGGGGTTCTAAGACCCTCTCGAGAAGGTGCTCTGCACCTTCTCCCCATCAAGAGGGTGCCTGTGGCCTACGTGAACAGAGCAAGTCCCATGCTGGGGCTTTATTGGCTTTCTGCATAAACCAAGGAATATCAACCTCTTTCTCTACTCTATTTTTTTATCTGCAACATTATTTCTTTATCTCTCTCTAAGTCTCTCTCGCTGATGTGGTCTCCCCTGAGGGTATCCCTGGATCCTGCTGGGGCTGGACCCCAGGAGATTGTTGTGATAAAATGGAAGAGGGATTGTTGAATGAGGAAGAGATTGGAAAAGATACAGTAATATGAGCAGCTACTCACTGCTCTTCCCATGAAATTTTTTTTAAATATCCCAAATGAGAAAGGAAAATGTGACTGGATATGATCATTGTCAACTACCTAAGATATAAAAGAAAGTAAGTCACCTTAGAAAGGGGAGCAACGAT